>CALNXK010000099.1:1042500-1045000 GCA_942486035.1 Porites lobata
TAATTATATGACTTTATGTATACTGTCACTTGATTAGAAAGTGGAGTCCTTCAAAAGATACATGCATGGAGCTCACCTTATGAATAAGTTTAGTCCAGTCATTTTTACTTATAACAGCCATTGGAATGGTTAGTACTTCTGATGAATTCCAATCAGGGGTAAACTAAAAAAGAAATCAAAAAGTTCCGGATTTTAAGTCACAAATTTGTTTAAAAAAAAATATCTAGAACAAAATTAATGGTTTTTAAAACAGTGTATATACAGGTCTGTAAAAACAAATTTCAAGTGAAGTTAAACCTTTTATAGTTACATTGTGTATGTCAGTAAAATTGCACTCCTTATAGTACAATGCAAGCAGTTACCAAAATAAACAAGCTCCAAAAAACCCATCAATAATAATGAACATGGTACGCATAACTGTAAACAGGGTTAGTACAAATTTTTGGATCCAAAATACAAGACTTTTCCACACTTTACAATACTTTACTTCTCCAGACTCAAGTTACCAAATAGGTGTTCAACAGAGACTTTAAAAAATGCAGAACCAAGCTTTTTTCATGATGCACTGGAAAAGGTACAGTAACCACGGTCCAATGCGGTCATAAGAGAGTTCTGAAACTTCTTGTTCTGTGATTGAAAGTCTTGGCGATGGGCGAGAGTGAATTGAATTTGACCACAGGAAAATTCACTTACTAAGCACTTGTTGTACATGAAGCTTTAAAAAGTTCTAGGCTTTTTACCATTTTACTTTTTCCAGACTTTTTCAGAATTCAAGACTCTATATGAACCTTGTGCAAATTAGCTTCTACAAGGCAGCATTTACTGAGGGTCATTAAAAAGCTACAGTTGTACTACTAATTAAAAACAATATTCTGTTTAGGTTTTACTCCTTCAGAAGTAAATTTTATAAACAGCATGATTGTCAAACAAGATGTATTCTTGTCATGTCATAAGCATTGATTGAGCTCCTGAAAGATTTAGCACCTATGTCCTCCCCAGGGTGTTCATTAGGCATCAGAGACCTGAGAACTCTCCTTAAACTATGCAAAATTCTCTGGCAAATGTTCAGTTAGCCTATTATTATTTTTTATCCAGACATGGAATATTCTCCTGTTTACAACATTAAACCTTTCTCTTGCTATTAGGATTCTTAGTGAAAACCATGCCTCTGGCCCAAACACCTGATAGGAATAATTTTTATATCCTCAACTTGCCAGACATTCACTACATTCATGAACAATATTTTTTTCACTGTACAGATCTCTTCATCTGCATTAATATAGACTACTGAGAGCTTACCAAAGTATCATTACTTATAATGATGACTTCTTTTGCCCCGTGACCTTGTGCTATTTCTCCCTTTGCAAACAGTGTACATTCTCCTCTGTGTATAGCAACAGCTGCATCTTTCATGTAATCTGATGGACTTGATGAGCTTTTACAAAGAGGTGATTTTGCCTCCACCAAAGGATACTTAGGCTACAAGAATACACAATAAAACTAGACATTCATTTTTATCACAAAACGTCGTAAAGCTGTAAAGAGCCAGAGGTAAGAATAAAGAGAAACAAGCCAAAAGGAAAGAAATTAGAAAAAAAAAGACAGAAAAAACAGTATGCAAAAATAAAAAAGGTCTGCTGAGAGTCCAGCATGGACCATCTGCACAGAACATTGACTCATAGACCACTGTGCCATGCTACCAATCACTACGTCGTGGAAGGAAATTATTGTTAGTATTTAAAGCATTCAGCCGGTAGATGGTGTTTGAAACTGGTGAAGCTGTATTTTACCATTGCCTTGACCAAATGATAGTTAGGCTACAGTGAAATAAAAGGATACAAAACTTCTCACAATCAATTTAATTCTATTTTTATTGAATGATATATGAATACTTGACTTAATATTGTCGTACAGAACTTTCAATCATAGCTAATGTTGTAATCATAGGCAGGAAATGTTCCCAAAATATTGAACTGCTGTCTGTGCCTTTTTTTTTTTCTTTCCCAAAAAAATTTTATCAAAGGCCAGCAAACAGGCATAATAATATGTTTACTACTCATTACTATGGTGATAACAATGTTTGCAACTGGAAGAGCAAGTATCTTAAAAAAAATTTGCCTACTTCCTGTTCAACTTATTTGGTGTTTATCTTTCAATTAATATTGTCACACTGAGGGTTTTATTCATTGAATGGCTGAATTACTTTCCATAGCAAAAGCGAAAAAAAAAGAAAAATCTTCTACAATTTACATACTTAAGGTTTCAGATTACCAGCCATTTATGAATGATTTCTGCAGTTAGTGCAGTGATCATTCTATTTGCTGAATGGCTGCCAACAAAACATGGGTTTGGTTATCTGTCAAGTATATCTTTATCAAGTGCAAAAATGCAAAAATAATATTCGTTCCCAGTTATCAATCACTGATAGAACTATTCAACTTTTAACAACTGGTGGCAGGTATTTCAACAGCCAAGAAATTCTGCCTTGTACTTAAATTAG
>CALNXK010000099.1:1050000-1070000 GCA_942486035.1 Porites lobata
CGCTAGCATTTCTCATTTTCGCACCGCTGCTATGACATTTTCATTTTTTTCTTGCAATGAAATTCGTCTCCTTTGTCTGCAATCACTCGCTCTAACTATTTCTCTGTTACCCACGTGAGTGTACACATCAAAAATAATGTCGAAAAAGACACGACTTTGTTGTTGTTTTTTCTCTCTAAAAGTCCTGCGGCCATGCGTTTTCCTGCCAAATAAAACCTTGAGTTGCATTTGGGTTGCCATACCTGTTGTTTGAGTTTTTTTTACATTGGTGTGCCTGTGCTGCGGACGGATGGGCGGTCGGGCTGGTGGACCTACTGTCATGTGACTACCAAAATTTCTCGGTTGCACAGGTAACCGAATTTTCTTACTCATGGTGCTCCGCTGCGCGTGCTTCGCGCGCGAGAGAGCTCCGCTATGAACACCTATCCGATATGTCACTCTCCACTTTAGAATTAGATCTATCGGCGTTTTTCGCGCCTTATCGCGTTCTTATGTGTGAATAGAAGCCGTATGCGGTTTAGTTTTCGTGCCGGCGGAAAAGCTATCTGATATATTACATGTAAGCGTTGCCTTAATCTCGGTGACATAGCCTTGTTAACATTAGTTGCTCTTTTTGAGAATTCCAGGAGAGTTACTGGAAAATGGTTGAAGAAGAATTTCCACGCTGGATGGCAAGAAATGAATCTAGCAGCAAAAAAGAATACAAGAAAAGCCATTGATGCAGTTTGAAGCTCTTCAGTTTCTGATGACTCTGGTAAGCGAACAGCTTTCCTCAGCGACCTTGAACCTAATCGATTGCATTCCCGCTAAAACTCCTGAAATTGCATTTTCCTGTGGACATCAATCATTTATAGTGACGACGGGATTTACCAACTGGTCGCCTTTTGTGGTAGAAGCTTAATTAGTTATCGAAAAAGGGAAAAACGATTTAAGAGCACAACTGACTACTGCCCCTGGGAGCTCCGAAGATGGATGAGAGGCGACTGTATTCCCAGCCAGGCTAAGAACTCCTGACTATTTGTTATTTCATGTATATATGCACCTAGTGTAGGCTCATGGTAATCTCATCAACACGTCTAAGGTATTGAGCTTACAAAGACTGCTTGCAGTCCGCCTTTTCTCTTAAATCCGTCTAGTTCTTGATCTCATCCAGCGCGATTGCAAACCGCGTACTTAGGTTTTGCGCGTTGTAACTTTGCAAAGAAAAATAAGAGACTGCTCGCAGTCTACTGTTTATGGACATTTGAAGGACTTGAAGTACTGGCATGAACGCTATCAATCGTGGGAACAGTCGGAACACTGTCGTTAGGTTCGTCATTGAAGCTGTCTTATACCTTTCGAAATTTTACTTTATCTGCCTTGGTAGTAGCCTCTCACTTAGACGTTCTTAGGGGTTCGTCACGCGTTCCTGCCCCACGAACGTCTGCTGACTTGAGCGAAAAAAAACCTTTGATGGGCAGGAACGCGCGACGAACCCCTAAGAACGTCTGCGTGGGAGTGTTACCTTGGTAGGGGCTGTAAAATCTTTTTGGCGACATTTTTTGAATGTGTTTTTGGGTGTCCGGGTCGTTTCGCAACAAAGTCGTTTCGTAGCATAATGAAGTCGATTTGCCGCAAAAAATTTTTCGTTTCGCTCCATGCTAGAGTAAATTCCCATCATAATAAAAGTCTCCTCATACCTTGATTTATGTTGGTGATATTTTTTGTTGGAATCCTGTTTCCAAAATCTTCGGTCCGAAATCGCACACTATACTGGTAAGAAACAAACCCAACGGCTACCAACTTTAACTTAAATCATGACCAATAAACACTTATCTAATTATAAATATTACTACCTTATCTACCTATATCAACAAAAATCGCTTGAACCAAAGAAAAATTCGTCCACAATGGTATCCCGGCGAAAAGAAATGGCTAGCGAAAACTGCTCCAAAGTTTGCTGTTCATTTAATTTTCGATGATTAACTCAGCGAAGTGGTAATTAACTCGTTAGTATTATCCATTCGTAGTTAATTTTAAGTGTCTTTTAAACGGTTTTATACAAAATCGAACAAAAAGTCAATTTTCAGCGCCGTCCGGACATGATGCAGCGAAGCTACCTTGCAGCGAATCGACTTCATTTTGCAGCAAAACGACCGGTAAGGGCTCATGGACGCAGGGAGCAGAGTTAACAAAAATGCTGTAAGTTATTATTATTGTTATTTTTTACTTGCTGGGCTCACATGACATGCGAAATGATTTGTAGCATTTGTAACACTGAAATCAAGATGTCTGGTAAACTTTCACAAAAAAGTCCTTCGTCCCGGATTTAATATGGTGCGGGACGAAGGTCGACCTCTTGCGACTTCGTCGCTCCGCTCGCTTAGAAACTCGTGAGGACGACTTTTGGCAAGTCTAGATGTCTGGGAGCAGTTTTCTCCCTAAATTTTAGCTCAGCAGGTAAGGGACCATTCATCGCCAGTAAGGCAAAAAATATGCGCCTCTGATGGGTGGAGGGGTAGTGGAATGAGGAACAATGCCTGGAAATTTAGGAGCGAGGTCCTCTGAAACGTCATTTCCTCATTTTAAGACCTATTTTACTCAAATCGGCCGTTGTTATCTTTAGACAACAATTTAAGACGTTCGATTCCAATAATTTTGCTCTGTCTTCAACGTTCTCTGTTCAAAATGCGTGGCCCATAAAAATAGAAGCTGTGTATACTTTATTACTTTCATTTTCTTGTGAGAATCGGATGGGATCACAGCTTGCGTATTTTTTAAAACAAATTATTTAATTTTCGTAAACCTTCAAGCGGTTGCAGGTGGCAACAAGTGTTACTTCAGGCCGTAAATTTTACCGGTTACCGCCTGATAAGGAGAACACCGTGGGGGTTGTGAATATGTATTTTTTTGCCGTGGAATTTTTTTTTTTTGTCTGTTGGGAGGGTCGCTTTAATCACAGATTACTAAGGATTAGATTGAATTCAGGATTAAGTCTAGAACTACCGCAAAAAGGTGACAGGTAAATAAAGATTAACGTCAAAACCTTGGTCTGTCAGTGGCTTTGATTTAAATTAAGGCCTCTTTAGGCAGATTCACTTTTATTACAAGGTTTCGGCATAAAAAGTAAATTGATTGCTATTGAATACAAAGTGTGATAGAAAAAATCACTTGGTTGAAGGGGGAATGCTTTTAAACTAACCAGCTACCACGCCTCATTATGTTTCTTGGAGCTTTTCATCCAAACTATTTAAAAATCCGTTTTACTCTGAAATAAAAATAATAAACTAGTGGTGACAATTCTCCGAACGCGACTTCAGTAATGGAGAGAACGCGCGATACTTCGGTCATTTTTCTTAACGATTTCGTAGAACAGTTACATTCTTGTTTTTCCCTCATTAATAATTGAGGGAGTGGGATGCTCACTGGCGACTAGGGTTAAAAAAGATACCATATGTAATGTGAAAATAAATGTATAAATAAAATGTTGACCTCACCAGTTTGAAGTAGCATTGTCATTTTTCTTAACGATTTCGTAGAACAGTTACATTCTTGTTTTTCCCTCATTAATAATTGAGGAAGTGGGATGCTCACTAGCGACTAGGGTTAAAAAAAATACTATAAGTAATGTGAAAATAAATATATAAATAAAATGTTGACCTCACCAGTTTGAAGTAGCATTGTGTTAATGCTGTAGCATCTAGTAATAGACTAACAGCAAATTAATTTGAATTCCCAGTTGCCGAACTATGTCTGCCCTGCCCCATCTAAGCCTCTCTGTTCGTGAGATAGCGCCGAGTTTAGTTCTCCTCTGTAGTGGATTTGTTTTGACAACAAAGAAGTGTTGTGCCTCGTTAGCCCCTCCTTTTTTTTCTTTAATAACACCGCCGTATGAAACGGGGTGTTCAGAAAGAAAGAAATAAAAAGGTCAACGTTAACGTTAATCTTGCCGTTGGAAACATTTTCGGACAGTGTTCTAGCTTTTTGGCGCTCGCTACAAACTTAACTCCCGGAAATTTATGGTAAACATGTACAACAAACGAACAAGAAGAAACATATGTAACCTTGATGACGGGCAATACCAGGGTGGGGAAAAAGCAGGCTCCTTTGTTCCCTCTTGGTCCCACCTCAACCGAGGTTAAGGTATCCATACGTCGAGTTAGTATGAAGTTGACGGTCTTGAATAGAAATCGTCCGTTTCAATGGACAAGCCAGACTCTCCATACAAACCAGCTGAACCCTTTAAGCATCTTTGAAAAAAAATATATGTAATTGATATTTTAATATTTATTCATCATCATCATCATTATCATTATTATTATTAAAAATAAATATGTAATAATAAATATTAAAAATATTGGGGTCCTGCTGAAAAATATTCACTCGAATTCACACTTCAAAGAAAAACTCCGAGCCTCGGTTGTTCAAACGTTGGATAGCGTTATAGCGTTTTAAACAACTGGGGCCAGGTATAAAAGCCTAAAAGAATTTTTGTTGATGTTTAAACACGTCAGTTTCAATGGAGCCGTTGTTTGTGTACTTTTTGAAGAACTTTTCATGACGCCCACGGAAAACAACATCGGTAACACCTTTGATAAATTCCTCGACACGTCTTAACTTCGCAGACACATTTCACCAGTGGAATATTAAAAACGCGTTTTTTCCTTCTGGGGTGTAATCTTCATTTCTCTAGGGGTGTGCTGGCTAACTTTCTCAGCGTTCGAAATAAAGCAATGAAACTTTAGCCCCGTTGTAATTTTGTTTTCCCGAGATGCCGAAAAGGACTGATTTGTTTTGAACCAGTCACGGGAAAATGAAACGGAAGTGAGAAGCAAAGGAAGTAAAGTTTTGCCTATTGTTATGAACAATCTGATTGGTTAGAAAACAATAGTAGTAATTGGTTGACCAATGAGAAGACTTGCACGAGCTTCCTCAGATTCCACGTGTCTTCGAGCTCGCAAACCGAAATGATACAAATACTCCAGCATGAGAGTCGAGGCTGTAGAGTCTTGGAAGTTGGCAACGCTTTCACTTTCTAACATGAACAAGGAGGTGAGCTGAGATATTTTAATCTCGATTTTAGAATTCTTGAAGCTTTGGCGAATACAAACCGAGACATTCTCAAGCTGTGTCTGTGAGAAACATCTTGAACTATTGGCATCGGACGTGTTTACAGGTGTGGAGAAGAGAATTTTCCGGATGGAAAAGTTGTTGAGGAAATGAATTCTCCGAATGGCAGAACGCCAACGAAACCATTATCAAAATTTTATTTTCACTGCCGAGTCAGTACGTTAGTAGGTCATATTTATCTAACACTCCAGGTAGTCTTCGGTAGTCTTTTGGCAAGCTAGACTCTTGTACTGCAGTGAAGCAAAATACAGATTTGAAACAATTCAGATTTGAAGGAAACAGTCCCGGCCGTATCGCAGTCGCCGAGGTCGATAGTAAATGCTTAAGTTATTCGAGGAATTTATTTTCCCTCGCTGTCTTTCACAGTCGTCATATTATTTTCTTGTAGAATACCGCGGAAGATAAAGCTTCAGTTTTAACGCGAATCAATGCGTTGTTGGATTCAGCTCTGGATCCCAGTAAGTTGATGTACTGTTGCTGATCAAAGGTTTTTCTCTTACATTCATTTCGTTGCGAGATTATTCAGTCATTTTACGACTTAACGTGTTTTGTTTTGCAGACTCTGCTGGAAGGAGTCTGTTTTCGCCTCAACCAGTGTCGCAGCCGACCTACAGTTCCTTCAGCTATCCAGGGTTCCAACCAACTCCGCCAGACTCCAGATCTCCGAGCCCGATGCACATGGATGAAAGAGCTGGCGATCTTTTTATGGTAATCGAATGCATTTAAAATAGAATTTAGTGGTTTTAACAAGAACTATTTTAGGTTGACTTAAAGCAATTAGTTTTGGCTGCGTTTGTGTGACCTCTGGTCATAGACGGTCAACTTTGTCTTGTAAAGATGTGTTCAATAAGCCAAGTGCTAGAGGAAAATAAACTCAATATTTCGTCTTACTGGATTAGTCTTTTTTCATAGTACGCAAATAGCGTGGAAATCGTGTGGATAAGTTTCCAAACGGAAAAATATTATCTTCTGGCATCTCGCAGACGAGACTGGACTTGCACTGTTTTAGGACGAATGTGGCAAGATTTCCGCATAAGTAAACACTTATCATGTATATTTTTCTACTTACAGCGTATTTAACTTTATTACTTGTCAATGCAACGAAGAATACGGTCTGAGGGCTAGCAACGCATGCCAATCCATGTATATTGTTTGGGTGGTGCATTATTTTTTGCTGGATTATTAATTTTTTTAATATTGTTTACAATGGAAAGAATTTTTAAAATTCAACAAAGATATACAGGCAGTCATGATAGACATGTCTTACAGTAGTTGTGTGACGGTTTGATATTTAATGTTGAAAATTAGCTATTCTAGGAGAGTTTCGTGACAGCAGATTTTTGTGCGAGTATTGATCTTGTTACTTTTGTTGATTTCAGGGTAACTTCTTGGCTGGTGGTGCTCATTTTGGAATGCATACCCCACCAGATAGCCTTCCCTCTTCTCCCATTGGTCCATTTTCCCCCTTTGGTGCATTCCCTTTTTCTCCTATTTCTCCAGTGGATTCTGAATCAAGCATAAGTCCCATTAGACCATCTTACCGTACAGCCTCCATGTTCCCTCGCTGTCAGCCGAGACAGATTGGCCTGCCACCTACCAGTATACCACCGACTGAATTGTCATATGGGAGCTTGTTCACTGATCCTCGCTGGGCTGGTGTAAATCCAATGTTTGGGTTATGGAATGACAATATGGGATTTGAGTACTTGCAGCAGCAAGGACTGACTCACATGTTATCAGGTTAGCGTGTTAACCAAAATGAAATGCAGGAATTCCAGCAGCCCTTTGTGACCCGAATCATGATACTGACTCCCCCCTCCCCATAATAGTATTAAATGACAAGACTCGGACTGCTCTAGTTTAGATTTGTTTATAACTATTAGTGCTATATAATTTATTGTGGCTTAATTTTGTTAATGTTTGTCTATATTCTTGTTCAAAATTACAGGTTATGTTCTCCTGTCATACAAATAAGTGCTAGAATTAATTGTGCTTTTTATGACCAGGTGTAGATTATAGCAAAGGCAATATGAAGAAATGGTCTGGACAGCTTCCTCGTCGTAACTATAAGAACCCAAGCTACTCCACTAAAGTTTTTCTTGGAGGTGTGCCCTGGGATATAACAGAAGGTAATTACTACAATTTATTGCTAAAACATGTGTGGGGAAAAATGTCAGCAACATTTTTGTGAACATGAGACATAAAGATGGTGTGTTTGAGATGATCACTCTTCATTTACAGTAGTTAAAGGGGTGCAGTGTTTTTACTTAGAAGGTATATGAAAACTTGTCAATAGAAAGAATGTGAAAGGGGTACCTTTTCTATAAAAAATGGTTTATAAAAGGGTAAGGGGTCGCACCTCGGGGCAGAGCCTCGCTGCTGTATGAAACCTTGATGTGTGCTCCCCCCATACCAGGTGTCAATCAAAGTAAATTGGAATGCTTGTCTGTCAGAATCGTAGTGGGCTGTGGTCATTCTCATAATTACATGAGAACTGCATTTTTTAGTTCAACCCTTTTGACTGCCATTTCTTTTTGTTCTTGTTTAGCCTCTTTAGTCATGTCATTCAAGCCATTTGGTTCCGTCAAAGTGGAGTGGCCAGGCAAGGCTGATGGCCGTCACCTACATCACCCCCCTAAAGGTAAGGTTTACTGTTATGATTAATCACAACGCTGTGTGTTAATGTACTGAATTTGCCAACTACTGGCCTTACTAGGGTTGTGCATTAAGCAATTGAACATGAAGTGGCATCAAGCAAGTGAACATGAATAGGTATTCACCCAGAAGGAAATCAATTGTCTCAGACAACTGGATTGGACTATTTAAAACCTGATTAAGACTGCCTGTAGTGTGGAGGCCAGGGCATTAATAGTTGTTGAAATGTAGATGTAGTCTTAACAATGCATGACGGGAAAGATGTAAATATTATTTTTCATGTCACCATCCTGAGATAAAGATAATTTGAACATGGATTCCATTTAGCTGCAGAGGAACTTGAGGCTACTGAGCTCTACCCTACAGCTATTAAGTGTTGAATAAAGCTTGATCTGTGGAGGTGTGTTTGGCTGTGTGGTTAGCACTTTGACCTCCAGATATGGAGGTCGAGGGTTCAAGCCTCGCCTGTAACATTGTTTTCTTAGACAAGGAACTTACTGCACTTTGTCTCTCTTCACTCATGTATATAAATGGGTACTGGGAACATACTGCTGGCGGCTAACATCTATCCTGTGGGGAGTAGCAGTACTCCTATAGGCATACTTCATGCAAAGGAAACTGGGATAAGCTCTGGTTGTTTGGTCATTTGGCTCATGTGCGCCTTTTAAAATGCTTGATCAAATTTTGTAAAGTGAAGCTTTCACATGTATGTATTACAATAATAATTTAAAAAAGTAATGTTGTTTAATTCTCTTTGATTTTTTTTCAGGATATGTGTACTTGATCTTTGATTCTGAGAAGTCAGTTAAAGCCTTATTAGCCTCCTGCACTCATGACTTCTGTAATGGTGGAGACTGGTACTTCAAGATTTCAAGTAGAAGGATGAGATGCAAGGAGGTAAATAAATATTTTAGGAACTAAATTTGTTTCCAAATACAAAAACCCAATTCCTAATTGTTTGTTACAACAACAAATTCTGCTTATGTTTTAGCTGAAAATAAGCTCATGGGTGGATGTTTTTTTTACAGGTTATCTAGCTAAAGCTGTTCATCAAAATGACCTCTGTGAAACATAAGATTATGCTACTCGCAAAATGACATTTTTTACTTTTTTCACATGTGTGACCATACGTTAATTTTCCGGAATATTGTAGTATTGTAATATTATGCTGATAAAATATTTCCACCTGAAGTAGACAATAACTTGTGAAGGTGGATTTCTTTGCTGTCTTCTAAATGAAAACTGGTTTTTGGTTTTCTGTAGGTTCAAGTGATTCCTTGGGTTTTGTCTGACACCAACTATGTCCGTGGCCCGCATCAGAGATTGGACACCAGTTGGACTGTGTTTGTCGGTGGACTGCATGGCATGCTTAATGCAGGTGGGACAATAATTATTTAACAATATTATATAGATTCAGCCAAGGCCAAAAGCAAAGCTCTTGAGGAATGCTTTAAGAAATGGCCTTCTCTAGTAACTCAACTTTTGCCATAAGCAGAAAGCAAACTGAATTCCACCTGTAAAAAATGGACCTGTGATCAATTGAAAACCAAAAACTGGTCAGCAGATGACTTTTAAAAAATGCGTCACCTCCATGAGTTGTAGACCTGAGCCTGCAATACGGTCATTTGACACTGGTCAGCAGATACCTTTTTTGACAGTTGTCAATTGACCTTAACATGGATGTCCCATACCAAGTTAAACACTGATAGTATATTCCTTAGACTCGTCAGTTTACATGTTGTGTACGGACGGTCAGTCGCCGGTTGTGCACTGATGTCACAGCCAAAACTTCTTGGATGGATAGATTACCAAATTTCTTAGCAATGGATGCTTGGAGCTCTGCTATTAATTAATTATAAATACTACTTTGTTGCCAGTGTTTAGACGTGTCACCCCCTTCTAAGTTATAGGGATTTTCTATAGATCAGATGATGGCAACGGCAATGAGAACGTCAAATAAGCTAAACAACAACTCTGCACTATCAAGCTTTTTTGTACATTTCTCCTGTTTTCTCTGACAAATAGACTAATGGTAATCTTTCTTCCTGCATGGCATTTCTTTACATACCCTTTCCTTGTTTTTTTTCCACACATTTTAGTGGCTCTGTGAGAGGTAGTGTATGGCATGGAAGGGCTGAAACCCTCTTGTATGGGTGATTAACACCTTTTTATAGAATACCTTACTAACTACTGTTTTCATTTCTATTGTGCAGAGGGCCTGGCATATATCATGAATGAACTGTTTGGTGGGGTAGTCTATGCTGGTATTGACACAGATAAACATCGCTATCCCATTGGTAAGATTCTTGTTATTGTACATTTTACTCACTATGTGTCTTCTCGCTGGCTACAAGCCTACAGTTAATTTTGCGTGGTTTTCTAGAGCAGTGTCAAACTGTGTTCCACTCGATGGTGTGTTTGTCGTTATTTTCTTCAAAATAATAATTTATAACATTTAACAACTGCGTCGCTGAGTGGAGGTGGGTGCCTGGGATGTCCAGGCGCTTCCACCTTTGGCACGGCCAGCCCCTAGACAGAGTTACGCCCCCATGGCTGGCAAACCCGTGCCCTCCAGCCATGAGGCCCCCACGCCAATGGAACCAGGCACCCGTCACACTGATTTAACAGTGGAAGAATTAAAGGGGGGGAGGAATGGGGGTAAAAGAATAATCCAAAGGCTAAACGAAGAGAATGGCCACCACGAAAACACTGTACTGAGCACATGGAGGTAATGCAAGCAAGGCTGACCGCGCTTGAGCCAAACGACTGACCGCTGACCACGCTCGCGCTCCTTGTTGTTAACTCTGTTAAATAAATATTTATTTAACCTCATTAAAACAGTTATTAGGTTCAGTTTGTGTGATATCCAGAATAATCAACTTTGCAATTCTTTTTAACTGTTACCATCCTTGACATTCATTATTCTTGCTATCAAAACAACCTCATCCCATAATTGTTTATTAAATGCCTCAATTATTATAGGGTACTGGGGAAGCCTGATTTTCAAATTTAACAGTCTCATTTTTTCCTCATCAGGTTCTGGCCGCATTACATTTAACAATCAGAAGAGTTTCCTGGAAGCTGTAAGATCGGGTTTCATAGAGATTGAGACCCCAAAATTTGTGAAGAAGGCAAGTGCTGCTATCTGATGTTAAATGTATGCTTTCGACAAATTAGGCATCACCAATTTACAAATTTTTCTTTTCACCTTAGAGTCAGCTCAGAGTGCAAAGAAAGTAGTGTAGTGTCTGATAGCCCGGGGCTAGTGGATTTTGCTATCAGGCTAGTGAATTCTGTTGTTAACTTGCCCAACGGGCAAGTGAAGTTTTTTGACAAATTCAAATTTAATATAGCCTGCGTAGCTGGCGGTATTGTGTGGGTGCCAGATTAAAGTTTTGGCGGCAGAGCCGTGTTCCAAAAAAAGGGAGTAGGGACGAGGCGGTTGAAATACCTCGCGGCTTCGCCGCTCTTGACGGCTCCGCCGTCAAATCTCACTCAAATATATTACAACGGCTCCGCTGCCAAATCTCACTCGACTACTACACAATACCGCCAGCTACGCAGGCTAATTTAATACAGAAGTAATGTGAAATCAATATGCTCATCAAAACGTTTTTGGTGCTAGTTGAAATGATGTTTGGGCGAGTAAATGTTAGCTTCAGCTTGCCCGAATGGCAAGCTGTAAAAGTGACGTTCTTTGCACCCTGCAGCTGTAGATCATTTTTACCTCCTTACAGGACGAAATAAAGCATTAAGTCAACAATTCTTTCTCAACATGTTCTTTCGTCCTTAGTAGTCTAACAGCTTGGCAGAACCAACAGGTCCTTGATAACAGCCCTATTGAGGTTGCCGGAGTAAAGCAGTCCATATTATTGTACTTATTTCCCCAAAATGGTTAAACCTGCAGGTCCAAGTTGACCCATATTTAGAGGACTCTATGTGTGACATTTGTCGTACTACCACGGGCCCCTTCTTCTGTCGAGAGGAATCCTGTTTCAAGTACTACTGTCATTCATGTTGGTTATGGCATCACTCTATTGAAGGATATCGTCAGCACAGGTAAAACAAAAATGCTGAAATTGTGGATTTCCATTTTTGAATCACCAAACAGACCACAATTCCCCATGAATTTTCTGCTCTCGTACAGGAACCATGTTTAGTTTCCCCCTAGATGGTCAAAATGCATCCTATCTTGTGCCATGTGGCACAAGCTCCTTACTATAAGTGTCACCCTTTTAGCCAAGCCAGCTTTTTGTTTCTCATGTAAACAGTTTTTTGCCACGTTTTGTAAGGAAATGTATGGAAAGTTGGCTCGCCCATCAGGGCAGCTTGGGTAGGAGAGTGACCCTTCCACTATACCCGGGACGGGGCGTTAGCTACCCTAAAACCCCTTACAAAATCTACCAGTCCAGGGCTTGAAATTTAGTCTAATCTGCTTGTTTTGTTTTACTATTTCAGACCACTGACTCGTACAAGTAAGAGCAGCAGTGCTTAAAAAGAAGCAGTGAAAGAGGGACAAGCATCATTGGTGATGGACCAGAACGGCAAGGTTTTATGCTGTTTACGCTGGTGTTTGGTACCGTTTGGTGCAGTTGCAGGGAAAAAAAATAGTTTGCAACAATTTGTAGTGTTGTTTGAAGTTTTCATCTTTATATTTAAAGTTTTTGAATATGTTCACATTTTGAGGTATTGAATTATGTTTCGCCATGCCATAGTGTTACGGCTGCTAGTGAACCTCATAAATTTATTGGTGGTTATACTGCTGTTGGCTGTGGGTGTGATGGTTGTGAGACTGTGTTTTTCGTTTTTTCACAAATGTTTTAAGCTGTAAATAGATAGGCCTGCTTTTCGAGGAGATTACTCTCCATGTGTTGAGATAACCCACATCAAATGGGGGATTGTACATGATGACATTGCTAAGGTAAGAGAATGGCAATTGTGACTGTATCCACAGCACGAATGAAACCCGAGCGCAGTGTTACAATTCACTCTGATTTTACACAAACGTGGGAAAAATATTGAGGTCAGGTAAAAATCCTATCCATGGCTGGTAGAATACCCTGCCGTCATAATTGGTTCAAGCTTGGGTAAGATTATCATGTACAATTACCTATGAAAAAAAATTGAATAAATCAACTCTCTTGTGTACAAGATGAAATTATTTATCGATGGTTGGCTTTATACTAAAGTACACAAACGAAAGTGAATGGTTTAGAATGTGGTAAAGGATTTTTCACCACCAGTCTATTTCATTGTCCTAAAATGAAAATCGCTTATAGAAGAACAAAAAAATCTCTTGCAGTTTACTTTTCATGGGAAAATTATAGCATTCAGTTCATTGCAACCAGTTAAGATCTTCACAAGGCGATTTCTTCTTTGATAATTAAGCAATTTTCTTTTCCAAAAATTTCATTGTATGGCCATACTTCTTTGGAGTTTATTGAGCTATTTTTATACGTTTTGTTAATGCATTTTGTCGCGGATTTTTGTTTTAGAATGTTTTTGCGCGCTTTGTTTCAGGGTAATCTTTGTTTTGACAGTTTAATGGCACGTGGTTTCGTTATTTTGAACTATTTTACTTTTCTATTTAGTTTTAATTCGCGAAGTGTTTTTGCATTGGTAATGTTAATAGTGCAATTCTGATGTGATTCCGTGAAAGCTCTGTCACTTTCTGGACTTCCACTTTATCTCGTTCAAATCTTGTTGCTCTTGAAGGCGGGCTGGGCCTGGCTTGGTTAGGAGCAAACTCTTTCAAAAAAACGCCTTTGTCGTCCGCAGCAATAGTGATGTTCTATTAATTTAACATCAGGTTGTCGTCTAGCCTTCGTTTTCCAGATCATTAATTTAAGAAGGTTTTTTTTCAAACCAGTTTTATTGTCTTCAGGTACAAAGAAACATGATTAATAATCTTAATTCTGTTCAGCTAGTAAACTGTATTTACAGATTATTTTCTTGGAGGCAAAGGGTTATGAACTTGTTATCGTCGTCAGGATTTTTCCTCCGAGCATTTTTAACAGCATTCTAATTTATTGCGCTTTCTGATTGCACAGTATTTCTGTACATAGTCCGCTTAAGTGTTTTTCGGATTTTTTTCAATTTTTCATTTGCAGTTAATACTTTATTCGGACTTGATATAACTTCTTTTAACTATAATTGTACAAAAAAAGGACGAAAAAAAAAGCCCGTTTTAGCTTTGGCGACCAAACAACATGTCGATGATGAACAAGGCCTGACTTTGTTCTAGTTTAGGTAGATAATTGTGGTTGCCCTTATTTAGAAACGCTGCATGTTGAGTAAAGACTGATAAAATAGTTTTTAACCTAAAAAACAAACAGAAAAAAAATATATGTGTGCGACATATTTATTTTTGTAGCTGATAATATACGATGGGGTAGATTTTATTGTTGGCAAAATAGGCCAGTAGACGTAGGAGTATTTATAAAGTGCACTTCAGTAATTTTTGTAAAAAAATCTCAGTAAGTTATTATTTTGTGCATGTTACTGTTTTGCGAGAAACTTTAGCGTGCTTTTAATAAAACCTTTGTGGCCGCTACGTGCCTGTTAAGCCAGACGACACGCCGGTGTCTGTGTGTAAAGCGTTTCATAAAGTTTGACCCAAAGATATGGAAATTAAGTTGGTGTTGTCAGAATAAAATGACAGCTTGTTATATTTTTAATCTTGTCTGTGTGAACTTTTTGTATTACAAATATGAGTGATTTATGCCGTTTATATCCTACACAAAAGCTCGCCATTTTGAATGGCAAGCGGAGCGAGGCGGAGAGTACGCGCGAGGGAAGGAGCGGTAACTAACCGCTCGCCCGCGAGTTTTCTCCTCCCCCTTAACTTCCGCTAAAAAAAGACTTATTAAGCGAGTAAATAAAATAGAGGCAATGTATGAAACTGCACGTGTAAGCGTAAAAGTTAAACGGTACGCGTGTTGCTAACTTACGCTGAATCACTTAAAGTGGCCTTTTTGTATGCGTATCTTTATCACCAGTTCCGTCCTAATTGTGATGTCTCGATGTAAATTCCATAAAATCTTTCTTCTACCTTTCATGTACAGTCCGTTTTGAAAAGCCCAAGGAATGCAGTTGGTGCGCAACGCAAAAACTAGTACGGTGACCCCCATTTTTATTTCATGATTGCTATAAGGACAGTGATTCCTTAAAATAAGATAGAAAATAAAATATTTAAGCAAAAATCTATGTTCAGTTTTTTGACAATTTTACCAATAAATGACTTGTAAATTCTACGGATTGAGCTATAGCGACAAGAATATAGGTCAACTCTGGAAAGTAAAAAAAAACTCTCAAAGGTATTCAAAAGCATTGAATTTTCGGGTGGGTGGGTGGACAAACAACAGAATTAAGTCAAACGTCTGTGCGGTATCACCCACGTGGTCGAAAAAAACCTGCGAATTTGTCTATAGCTAGTTTTGGGCTACGCGCGGTTTTTGCCAACGTCCCAATTGAATAGTCCTATTCGTCAGCATTGTACCGTGAAAAGAAGGACAGTGACCCCAATTTGGTATTAAGTTTTTATCATCATCTTGACCCGTTACATCAGTGGACTAAGTTTTCACAAATCTGTGTTGGGTTCTTTTACTAGGGAATTCTAAAATATTCAATGTTTATCACTGCCCCTCCTCCTCCCCACAACCCCTTGGACGAGATTTGTTTCTTCGGTGTCCAGACCGGGAAATTTCCAGGCTCCAAAATAATCGGGTCCGCGGAATTGAAGAAAGCACCGCTCATATTTCAGCGTGCCCTTCACTTACGCGTCATCCCTACTATCAGCTGAGAGCCCGAAACAGGCAACTTTGCAAAAGGATTAATTGCAGTCATAGTCTCTTGAAATAAATAAAAATAGCACAGCTCCAAGCCCCAACAACAAACGCCAAAATATAAAAGGTTTCAAGCCGATTTAGATGTGCAACCGTGTCACCCCTTAGTTTCTCCGATATTTTGCCAGAAAGTGCTCCGTTTTGCAGGTGGAACTACACAAAAAAGCGTGATGAAATACCAATTCAGAAAAGCAGTCTCAAAATTCAAATTACGTATTGTGTTTAGCAAAACGTTGTGCTATGAGATCGCGTAAATCACAACTTTACCGGCAGACCTTTAAAGGCAGTTACAACCAAGATCAATTTTAAGGTGTCAAATCTCTGAAAAGAGGTTTTCTCTTTTATGTGTGGTCTGACTCTGTCACCCCCTGCAGTCCGACCCCAAATGGGGAACAAGAGAAGACATTAGCACAGAAATATTTCCCCGGGGGCTGGAACATTAACTCGCATGCCCAGGTTGTGGGAGGGTGCGCAGATTGACTGTGGTTGGTGCATTAGGCCCTGGTTGTTCAAACGTTGGATAGCGCTATATACCGGGTAAAAAGCCTTTGGATATTAAACGCAATTGGTTTCCCCACTACTTATCCGCTGGATGGTGATTTATCCGGTGGATAGTACTATTCAACGTTTTGGGGAATTTTCTTACCCGTGCAACTGGGAATGCCGTCACAATCATTCCCAGTCTCATCTTTAAATGGTGCGGTTTTGTACCCCACCAGAAGTGAAATTTCACGTTTTTGGTACGTAAAAACATGGGAAAGAAGTACGATGTCAAAATTGATTTTATTTTTATCGGGGGCCTGTGCAGATTTAGACTACGAGTAGTTCGCATTTTTCCTCAGGGATTGTAGAGCGAGCAAAACGCGAGCGCGCGTGAAAATCACCCCACGCGATATAAAGGCGAGATGCGGAGGGAAGACAGAAAAAATGAACACCGCCGCGTCTCGCCTTTCTCGCGTGGGGTGATTTCCATGCGCGCTGGCCTTTTCGCTCTCTATACAATCCCTGAGGAAAAATGGGGACTACTCGTAGTCTAGTGCAGATTCTATTCAGCAGAAAACAAATTCAAGTAAAATGCAAGTAATGCAATTAAACAATAGGAAAAGTGGGATATAAAATTGCTTTTGTCAATCAATTGAAATCACTCTGACAACAGTTGCAGTTTATAACTATAAAACAAAACCAAAAACTTGATACACAGAACTTTCCAGGTTTGTTTTAATTTAAGATAAAATGTTGTATCACAACATGATTGAAAAAAAAAAAACTACAAGGAAAAATGCTTTATTTAACAATAAATTTTACCCCTGAAACGTTTCTATTATTTCCATTTACAAGTATTTCAGAGAAGTGAAAGAAAATCTAACAAAATATAAAATAGGTGTTTTTTAAGCAATATTTAGAATTAGGTATAAAGAAAATTACAATGTATAGTGGACACTCCTCTGATAAATCACTGCGTTAGGAATATGAGGCAGAAAATCACAACCTAAGTAGGATTTGTCACCTGATCACTACTGAAACTGAAGACTGAAGGGATTAGAGGTTTTTCTTTGGGAAAGAGAGAGCGAAGAAAAATTTCTAGAAAAACCTCTGGGACCAAGGTAGACTTTCACTTTAGTGAAAATTAGCTCACCCAGGGACCTGCACTTCTTTAGCAATGGAAATGAGAAATATTTACAGTTCACAATGCAAATCCAAAATGAAACTCACTCTGGTTAAGCTGATTAGCAAAACAGCACCAAAATCCTTGTTGTGGACCCCATCTGTGTAAGAGGATTTGTGTATGTGCTATTGTCTATTTGCAAATTAGGACGGAAGGAAATTCAAAACAAACTTCTCCTAATTCGGTGGGTCCATTATGGTCCCAAAAGAAGGATCTCAGTGCCACTTTGCAGATGCTACTGAGGTTGGTTCTGTGACACAGACTATGAATTGAAGACTCAATGTGTAGTTCAAAAACATCTCCATAATGCCCCCACAAAAAGACGTTAGAAGTTTGAGGAGGAGGAGGGGTATAAAAGACTAAATACAAAAAAAAATAAAGGGAAATAATGTATGAAGCTTAGTTAAATTACTAAAGGGGTGGGTGGGGGGGCTTAGAAAAAAATCCCTTTCATGGGAAAGATATAATGTATGGATATTTTCTGGAACTACACAAAGTAAATCCATTTCATGAAATACAAATAGCAGGGTTTATTCTTGAAATTGGCCAATGTGGGTCAAATGGGCCTCCTTCTGTAATTTTAGGGTGTCCTTTTTCAAGAAAGGGGGTCCCCCAAAAAGTAATTAAACTTACAGATGGACTCGCCAGATGCTTTGCTGCCATTTTGGAACATTCTGGGGAACTGAAAAAGCCTGGGCTTGAATTACTGCAAAATACCAGATGTTTGTCTGGTGAAATAATGACTCAAACGAAGAAGAGAAAGGCAATTGAGACAGTAAAAGGCTATAAAAGTTCAAAGTAAGTTTACAGAGCCGCCGTCAAATCAGTGTTGTTGCCAGTGATGTTTTCGAATTCTTTATTTCAAAAAAGAGTGCTTATCCTTTGGCCTATTTTTTGGGGGGGCCTTACTTGACACGGCTAAGTAAATTTTATGTGGCATTTTTTTTCCACATTATGGAAATCCTCC
Source organism: Porites lobata (assembly GCA_942486035.1). Classification (NCBI taxonomy): domain Eukaryota; kingdom Metazoa; phylum Cnidaria; class Anthozoa; order Scleractinia; family Poritidae; genus Porites; species Porites lobata. The sequence goes on from CALNXK010000099.1 coordinate 1,068,242, forward strand.
AAGGCCACGCTCTAGAATAAACCCTGAAATAAGTAATTATTATTATAACATGGTTAACATAATTTGTTTATCAAAAGACTGATATTTGTGAGTCATATGCTTAAATAATGCATCTCCTTATTTGCAACATTTTAATATTAAAAATAATAAGCTTCTAAAACTAAATATCATTTGATATGAGACATAAGTCTTCACACATTTGATAATCAACTGATGCCAAGTGTAAAGAAATGATCAAGAAGAGACTAAATAAGTTAGAGTAAAACATATTGAAAGATAATAACAAGCCGTCGCCTAAATGTCTTCTGTTCTCCTTGAGAACAACTGCTCCTTTGTACTACAGTTCAGCTTCCAGTAACTAATATTTCACTTTACAAACATGTAATATCCAATTGGTCTTTTTGTCCAAAAGTATACACTGTCCAGAATTTGATCCTTCAGTATACAACAAAGAAATATCTGTGCAGTCTAAAATGTCCTCTCTTGTTTTTACAGGTATTCTATTTGCTTCAAAGTTTCATAGTTTTTTCTGTCCTTTCTTTCTTTATTCATCATCTGCATGCTGCATATACTCATCAAGCTCGGCATCAAGATGACTCTTTGTTTTTGACATATACTTATCAAGCTCTTCGTCTAACTTGTCTTTTGAGACTGGTTTGTCACCTTTGCCTCGACCCCGTCCACGCCCCCTTGTTGCCCCTCTACCACCACGCACACCACGCCCACCACGAGCGATTCCCCTCGCACCTTGCACACCACGTCCACCACGAACAGCTCCACCTCTTCCCCTTCTAACACCACCAAAACCACGGACATTACTTTGCCCTCTTCCCTGACGAAATCTACCACCACCACCCGGACTTCTCAGTGGACCAGCACTACCGGTGCCGAGCCGATTTTTCAACAATCCTCCACTTTTAGCACCTCCTCCTCTTCCTCCGCCTCTGTTTGGTGAGCCAAGTCTGCTTTTAAGGCTGGGAGAGTTTCCTCCAAGGGCAGCTTGGATATCCGGTCTGTTGGCCATCTGAGCTGCAAGGCGGCGATTCTTCATGCTGGCTTGGGATATCTGGAACTGGTTGCTTCTAACTCCTGTGATCGTCACTTGTGGTGGAGATCGGACTTGCTTTTTGGCCAGGTCAGTAAAGCTTCAGAAGATGGATGGAAGGGAGGAATTTGTACCTTGAATTATTTACTGGCTTCAATGCTATTGCATACTTCACTGAAAGGCATGCACCTTCAACCATAAATAATTCTAACCAGCTCTTACATGTAAGCCTTGTCTACTATGAAGGCAATATATAATACCTTGACTAGCCAAAACATTCTATTGCCTTCTTGCTCTTATAGAGCGCTTATAACTGTAATATTCACGCCATAACAAGATGGCAAGCATGAAGCCAGATAAAGGTACAACAATGCCATGTCCATTTAAGTAGGTGCATGGCGGATTGCTCACCGATCATTCAGCGTCTTGGTAGTTGTGCTCTTGAGGACTATTTTAGCTGGTGCATGAGACATCTTTATTTCTTTAGCACTTAATTTCCTGCAACTTTTTCAACAATAAAGTTAGTAAAACAAGACAGTTATGCATCTATCAATGTTAATCTGGATGTGAGGGAGGCCAGGCAAAGCGCAGGGATTTGACAAAGGAAGTCACCCATGGTGGGAACTTTTCATTAGCACCAAGTTCCGGGAGTGGGGACTTTTGAATTTCCCCCAATAACAAATGCCATCGTGGATTGAAAGCTGTAAAAGACCT
>CALNXK010000099.1:1075000-1097500 GCA_942486035.1 Porites lobata
TACTGGTGTAGTAAGAAAAATTAATCCTTTTTGTTTTCTGGGTTTGATAACACATTCACGCCCAATTTCCCCTGCCTTCTTGTGTGGATTCAAGTCAAGTCAAGTCAGGTTTTATTTCACTTTACAATGGAAATACAGAGGTTAATAAAAAATAATGGGACTACAGGCATAAAGATAACAGAAACTAAAAGACATATAATGAAGGGAGTTGGAGCAATTAAGAGTTTTCAAAGATAACTCCCAAAAATGAAATCTGAAATTATGATTTAGAATTATATTAATAATAAATAAAAAATTTATTATTATAGTTATTTAAGGAATAGACCACACTTTCTATGGGTTTACCGGCGTGATGACCCAAGCGGGATGTTAGGAGAAGACAAGAAAAGCTTGTAAATCACTCTCCTTTGGCTCGTGATTTACAAGCTTTTCAAGTTCTTCCAACATCCCAAGTGGGTTATGACGCCGTTAAACCCATGGAAAGTGTGGTCTATTGTTTTTATGAAGAAACTTTTAAGTTTTCTATCAGTTAACCGGCACAATAAACCATAGGTTTTTAACCAGTTGGAATGCACGTACTATCGTAGTTATTATTAACCCCGGGTTTTGGGGGGGGGGGCACTGCCATATATGGGCTATATAGGTATGTGCCACTGTGAAGGGTATGGTTTTCAAGCACTTTACTCTAGGATAGGGTATATAAATCACAGCATTTGGGTCTAGACTAGGGTATTATTTTTTAGGAAACTGATCAGTTGGTTGAAGATTTTATCTAGACTAGGGATTGCGGTATAAGGTTTTGTTTTGGGTAGACCGTGCTAGTGACCTCAGAAGTTTCTGGAAAACAGCTACTCAAGGATAGGGGTGATTGGGGGACTTTACTGTAGTATAGGGTAGCAAAATTCAGCTGAAGTAGTTCTGGTATAGGTTAAATGGGTTCCAGGGTCCTGGTGGCACATCCCCACCCAGAAATTCCTAAAGTACCCCTCCCCCGTTATTAAAGTGTACCGTATGACACGAAATTTTTGGAGGAGTTTATTTTTGCGGATTGGCGATTTTTTGTGTTTTGCGCCCGGGAACTTATTTTTGGGATAAGGAGGGACTGGTTTTTCTCGCTAGGAATAAATTTTTGCGACTTTCAGAGGGTACCCAGTACCCGGCCAGCATTGATGATATTTTCGTTTCTATTGAGTACGTGCAACAGAAATACATATTTTCAAACAATACTACGGTGTGCGTACCCTATGTAAAACCATTACCACAAAACTCCGAAAATAAGCCCAGGGGCTTATATTTTTCAAGAGCCCTTTTTGAGGGGCTTATTTTCGGACGGAGGGCTAATATCTACGGAGGGAAATTTACGTTTCAAAATCGATTGGGCAAGCCTTAAAGTTAGAGGTAAATTTACCATTTTTGCTTTGTTTTACTTTGTATTTGAGGGCAATTTCCAAGCACAAACCCCCCGGGGGCTTATATTTGGATGGGCGATTTTACGGAGGTTTTTTTTCGTCACCAGTTTGAGGGGCTTATATTTGCGGGGGGCGGGGGGGCTTATTTTCGGAATTTTACGGTATTTCATTGTACACCTGTATACCAAGACAAGACAAGACAAGACAAGACATTTATTATCATAATATTACAAGTACAATTTTTTGGCACGCAGTTAGCAAAAAAACGCTAGTCGAGGCGTGCCAAATTAATTCTCAGTACAAACAGAAACTCATAAGGGGTTTCTTATTACAAATCAGATACACTGTATTACCTATAATAAGTAAAAAGCAAAGAAAAAGAAAAGAAGAAATATGTGTAATGAATTCAAAAGCAAGAAAGACAAATCTGTTTAATGCAACCCGGGAAAGAGGCTAAGTTTTTAGGATTTCGCGATTTTATTTCTCGTGTTATCATGGTTGTTTCTGAAAGAAAGAAACAAGTTGCAATTGAACAGACACTCATTTCTTAGTACTGTATTTTTTGTAGCGAATGTAAGTTAGAGAATATTTACTCTGTAGTAAATTTTGGGGGGAAAATGTGGGACAAATGTTTGCCGTAATTTTTATTTGCGGAATTATTTTTGCGGATCGCTGGAGAAATCGCAAATAATTTATAGAACCCGCAAAAATTTCGTGTCACACAGTATCTGAGGTATTGGGGTAAGAAACAAGCAATACACTAAGAGTGGTAGATCAGTAAGACGCGCAACATCGTTATAATATTCAACTCGTTTTGCAGAAATGTTGCAAAACAAGTTGCGCCTTTGTTGACCTTTGTTATTAAACCGCGTTATCTGGTTCGGCGAAAGAGACTGGTGAAGGCATACTTTCTTCACAAGTTTGTTCATATAAGCTGAACTGAATTGACTTGAAATCGAATGTCTTTATCTCTCTATTCACTGTCGGCGGGAAACGTTCAAAATAACCTTACAAAATGACTGATAATGGTGAGAGTGAAGTTGTGGCTAAAATGGCACAGAAAGCCTTTGCTTCATCTTCTAACTACGAGAATGTTCGTGCCAATTATTCTTTCGAGGCAGTAGAGTTTTTTTTGCGCAAACTTGGCGTGAACTGGGACAACCATGACAAAGCCGCAGAGAACCAAACAGATCGCCCTTTTATTATCTTGGAGGTCGGTTGTGGCACGGGAAAATTTACTCGCGTCATGTTAGAAGTGTTGAAAGACAAGAACGTGAGAGTGATTGCAAGTGAGCCACTGCAAAGCATGTGTGAGCAGTTAAAACTTATGGTGCCTGATACGGAAATTATCCAATGCCCCGCTGAGAATATACGTAAGCTGCTTGAAACTCTGTGTTTTTTTAATTGTTCATTTAGTACTTCACCAATACAATACCTTAGATGTCATCATTTGATCTCTTTCGAATTGCCTGCCACCTTCTTCAATTTTTTGATACTAAAGCCCTTGCAAGGCTATCGCTATTATGTGTATTATTATTAGGCTTAAGAATTTCTTTTTGTTCTATTTCTTTTTTGTTTCCAATAAAAAGAGCCGTGCTTATAGTAGGCGGAGATCCCAGCCCTGCCGGGAAGGAAACAGAGAACTGACATCATGTATGAAAGACACTTTGTTACCTGATGCATGTGGGACCGTCAAAAGCGGAGGAGAAGTGAATGAAAAGGAGGGGGGAATGGAGAGAGAAAATGGGCCTTTCCCTTTTGTGCTTTTCTCTAATTCGCCATTTGCACACTCCCATTATAAACCTTGTTTGCCCCCCAAGATTTTGCATAAGCAGTGTCTTTTATTTCTCTTGGGACGACTGTAATACCCACCCTAAAGTACAAGAACCTATTTTGCCAGACTGCAATTAAAACATGTAAGTATATTACTGTTGATTACCTTCACCTTCCCTTCTCCATCTCTCTCTCTCTCTTTCTCTCTTTGTGGTCCTTATTTAAGCAAGCTATTCGGGTGTGCTCTGACAGCGGGGGCAGGAAAAGGAAAGAGTCTTGCAACTACAGGTGTACGTCTCTGGAATTTGAATATCTGCATCAAAAAAGTTGATTCAAAATGCTGATTGGTGGAGATGACATTAAGAATGGCGTCACTACCCTTGGCGCTTGCTTTTACATGTTTTTCAATGTTTTTTTACATTTGCACTTCTTTCCACTTCGTGCTGATTGGTGGAAATCTGACAGCTCAGTCGACGGGGAGCCATAGGGGAATTGGACGCAGAATTCAAATTCCAGAGATGTAGTTGCAAGCTCACCTCTCCTTTTCCTGCCCCACCGCTAGAGTGCCCCAGAGAGCTTGATTGCAGGCTAACCAATCAATGTGGGCCTTTACAAGTTAAGAGCGAATGCACAGAAAAATCGAGCAAACCGTGGCCACAGCTCAAAACCTAACCTACCCTCATTTTAAGTCTGTAATAAGGTTTTAATGAATTTATAACACTGCTGGGGTTTAAATTTCAAAATGCGGCCGAATTTGGGAATTATTTGAGATTTTCGATTTCAACGGTCTGCGGGCCTAAAATTAGCCGCCGAACACGGCAATATAGCCTAGCGACAGAAATGAGCTGACTTTCATAAACGAGCGAATATATTGGCAATCTTTCACTTAAATCTCAAAAAACAGATATTAACAATTTCTAAACAGCACATTTTTTTAGATTTAGAGAATAAAATATCGACGAACGAGCACAAATTTGAAACGTAATTTGCATAATGCTTATAAATACAACAATTTACCGCTAAAACCAAAATCGAATTTTCTATATGGGGGAATTCTCCAAATCACCCCAAATCCCGCTTACTACCTAACGAGATATGGTACTTCAACACTATCTGAAAGTTAGTCTGGTGTTCTTGCGAACGCTTGTAAAATAGACTGATTATTTTGAGGTTATTTTGCCCCAAACAACCGCTAATTGACCCCAGGGTCAATTCATACGTGCACGTCACCTTAGTTTTATGCGTCGATTAAGGGAGAAACTAACAAGATTCTTTTAATATGTACCTGTTTTAATGAAATACACGCAATCTTCAAAAGGAGAGGCCGTTCAATGGATAATTTCTGTTCTTGAGATCTTGTAGATTGTACTATGGCGTCTGCGACTGGACCTGAGTCTAGGTCTGTTTTCCCGTGACTGCGAAATCAGAATAACATCATGAAATAATTCTCGCTCGAACCTTCGTAAGTGAATCAGCTTTGCAGTGCCTTACCTGAGATAAAAAGTGGGCCGAATAGGAAAACATTCTAGCGCAATTTGGATCCTTTGCAGCACGTAGTGTATTTGCTAAGCGGCGATGGTATCAATGACTTTTTTAAAATTAGTTACTCACCTCCGATTGCGTGACCAGGCAATTATCGATTGTCTCCTGCGAAAAATAAGTGCAGGGGAAACCAAAGCTTTCGGGATACAGTAAATTCATTTTCCTGTATGACCAGGTGTCCTTTTGTCCTATTTTAAAAGCGGTTAACTAAGATGATTAGCAAACATACTGTCCCACTTTTAAAAATGGTACAGAAGCTGAATGTTCTGTTCTTCTGATTTTACCTCCAACCCCGGAGTGTTCAGAAGATATATTTGCACTACGCATGAAAGGGAAATGGATCAAATTTTAAGGTTCAAGGCGGTTTTAAGGCATGGGTTACCAGTGGATTAGTCAGACTTGTCATAAGGTGCATTGAACAGAAAATTACAGGCATGATATCTCTGCTATGGTATGTCCATTAAGTGATTTTCCAGCAAACATTATTTTTTGACTTTTTTACCCCAAAGGTTTTTTCCGTTCAATTCTTATCTATGAGATCTAAACTTAGTTAAATTTCTGTAATTTGTTGTTAAATGCAATTCTGCAAACAACTAAGTATTTAATTTTCCTTAAAAGCTACATGAAATTGTACTGTTTAGCCGTAAATCATTAAAAAGAGAAAGCATCATGCTTTCTCTTTTCAAGTCTAGTAGGACTTAAGCAATGACATTGCTTAAGTCCTAGTAGTTGTTCTCCATGTCTGCTAAGGAGGAAATAGTTTGCTCTTTTCAAGAAATTGTTCTTGCCCATGGCGGTTTCAAACCAAGGATAGCAGCAAGTCTGTCGTGGTCATATACTGCTACTTCAGGGCAAACGAAGCATAGGCGCACAAATCAGCGCTTGCGTTTAGTCAGGTGCCGAAAATGAAGTGGAAACTTAACCCCAAGGGCGTCCGTGTTCGCTCCGGCTCCAAAAGGTAGAATCAGTTGTACAGTAAAAAGTAAAGCGAAAAACCTGCGGGGGCTGGGGAAAGAAAGGCGTCTTATTTTTCTTTGGCTTGTTCTATTTTCGCGACGTGGTACAGGCTACGAAATACTGACAAGCTCAGTATATGTCTTCACCACCGAGAGTCACTTGCCCTTAGCCGGACACTCCCCTCACGTATCATGTTTCGTTCCTAAAGTTATTTCAAACCATAGAACCAAACCTAATCAGCGGCCGAAGGCAGAAAGGGGGATGAGCAAACGGATGTCACAGCATATTTTGCAAGAAACTGGTATCCTTGTGCCTATCGGCTCAGGAACGATTGAATACTACTAGAATTAATATCAGGGTCAGAATTTGAGTGCTACAATGGGAGGAAGGGAAGAAAAGGAAACCGCCGCGCACACCTGTTAAGTCTTTTATAAACTTCTCGTCCTGACGGTTTCAAAGAAGGGCGTTGTGGCTGCTATTTAATTTACAGTGTCTGTTGCAGGTGTCGAATTAATCTTACAGCAACTGGTAACGTGGCCACGCCTGCTGAAACTGAGATTGCTTGTAGGATGAACGGCTATAGTTTGGTATATTCACGAGCGCGTTTTGTCCAGTGAACTGAGTGCGTTGTTTTTCTTAACAAAGGGATGGGGTGGGTAAAGTGAACAGTTCGGGGAACGTATGCTCTCTTTAGCGGGGGTATATTTGTTGATATCAGGAGTTCTGGCCTGGATAGAGTCGTTATAAAGCTATTTTTGCTTCGGAGTATCGGTTTACCTGAAGCTGAGCAAGGAAAAGTCAATGGTGCATTTATGGAATAATAATAGCGATTCTCATGGTCTAACAGTGCGAAGATTAGACTTCTGGTAAGGTGGCAACGATCAAGGCCCGCATTATAATTCATGATAATTGAAGGTCATGATGTGGAAAAAGCGACTGAAATGGTGGATGCCATGCAACCCTCTCGGGTGGGGGCGGCGTACCTGGCCTTAACGGTTGCCCTTGCGACAGAAGGCAAGCATGCCCAGATTGTCCACGGGTTGCTAAATGAGACCGTCCCTTTCTTAGTACCCGTTCCCTGTCTTATAATTAGACCCGGGCAAATTTCTGGAGATTGCACCATCGTTTTGGGCTTAAAGCTTCCAAAGTCCAACAATAATAGCGCATGTTCACGACGGTTTTTTAAGTCAGTGAAGTTCTTAAACCAGGCCTTAAACGGCCAGTTTTAAGTGTCGATAACAGTTAAAAAGGCATACAAGCCTCATGCAAAAGACAGTGGGAAGGAAGTGCACATCGGTGATGGGGAAAAAGGAGTAGCCCACAGTTATTTAGGGGTGGATATTTCGAAACATTCTTACACTCTTGGACAGATGTGCATTGTTTAAAGTTCTAGACAAACCAGGTGTAAATTTATAGTAACAAACTGTTAAATATACATCAGCAAGATTTTGAGAATCCTATTTTTCGCTGGAGACTATCGTTTACTTGCTGGTCACGCAATCAAAGGTAACGTACTTTCCCACGTTTGTTTACTCACCTTTCGCTCAGCAATACACTGCGTTCCACAAAGGATCCTAATTGCGCTAGAAATGTTTTGCTATTCGGCCCACTTTTTATCTCAGGTAAGGCACTGCAAAGCTGATTCACTTACGAAGATTCGAGGGCGAATTATTTCTTGATTTTATTCTGATTTCGCAGTCACGGGAAGACAGACCTAGACTCAGGTCCACTTGCAGACGCCATGCTGCAATCTACAAGATCTCAAGAACAGAAATTACCCATTGAACGGCCTCTCCTTTTGAAGATTGCGTGTATTTCATTAAAACAGGTACATATTAAAAGAATCTTGTTAGTTTCTCCCTTTTAACGAGCTCAAATCGACGCATAAAACTAAGGTGACCTGCACGTATCAATTGACCCTGGGGTCAATTAGCGGTTGTTTGGGGCGAAATAACCTCAAAATAATCAGTCTATTTTACAAGCGTTCGCGAGAACACCAGACTAACTTTCAGATAATGTTGAAGTACTATATCTCATTAGGTAGTAAGCGGGATTTGGGGTGATTTGGAGAATTCCCCCATATAGAAAATTCGATTTTGGTTTTAGCGGTAAATTGTTGTATTTATAAGCATTATGCAAATTACGTTTCAAAATTCTGCTGGTTCGTCGATATTTTATACTCTAAATCTAAAAAATGTGCCGTTCAGAAATTGTTTGATATCTGCTTTTTGAGATTTAAGTGGAAGATTGCCAATATATTCGCTCGTTTATGAAAGTCAGCTCAATCCTGCCACTGGGCTATTTTCCCGAGTTCGGCGGCTAATTTTAGGCCTCCTGACCGTTGAAATCGAAAATCTCAAATAATTCTCAAACTCGGCCGCGGTTTGAAATTTAAACCTCAGCAGTGTTATAAACTCATTAAAACCTTATTACAGACTGAAAATGAGGGTAAGTTAGGTTTTGAGCTGTGGCCACGATTTGCCGATTTTGCTCGATTTTTCTGTGCATTCGCTCTTAATACAGGGTTTGCACAGTTTTTTTTTTTTTTGTAGAAAAGTCCTCAAATGTCTGTGCCAGTCCTCGAAAAGTCGTTAAGAAAGTTCTTAACTTTGAATGTATTGGCTTGAAAAGTGTGTTTTAAAGCTTTTTGGTTTTCCAAGAGCGAATATAAATCATAGCTAAGTGAAGTTATAGCGGATTTAAATAAAATATTTTTTGTTTTATGCAGTAAGTAACTATCAATGATGTTTAAGATAAGTGAACTGAAAAATTTATAGCAGTTGGTAAAGGAAACAGTTCAAGCCTTAAAGTCCTGTTAGATTGAACTGGGAAAATTATGTGCATTTTTTTACAGTTATCTGTGAAAATATGTTCCTGGTAGGTGGTCCTTGGAAAGTCCTTAAAAAATGGTTGCATTTTTTTGCATGAACCCTGTAAGTCATCTTTTACTAAGATGATAATGTTTGATGGTGAGCAACAAGCTTATATGTTGATTTCTATTAAAAGTTATAGTTCTTCCCGGTTTTTTTAGCCCTTCCTGATGCAAGTGTTGATGTAGTGATTGCTGCTCAAAGTTTCCACTGGTTTACAAACCGAGCTGCACTCAAAGAATTCCACCGTGTTCTGACCCCAAGAGGCTCATTTGGCATGGTTTGGGTCTTACTTGACGACACGGCCGCCATATGGTTGAAAGAGATAAAAAATTTTCTTCGTATTTTAGATGAGAACTATAATCTGGTTTTTCCTTTCATGCAAGAGTGGAGAAAAGTGTTCAGTGATCTCTCACAAGGCTTATTTAGCTACCCAGAGGAATGTATAGACTTCAAATATTCTAGAACAAGTTCTTTTGACCATGCCTTCAAGATGTTGTCATCGTATTCCCCGGTAGCAGGTGGGAGTGAAAAAGATAAGAAAGATTTCCATGATCTGTTCAATGATGTAACTAAAAGGCATTTTAAAGATCAGGGAATTCCTTTAGAAACTATTCCATTTAAGTTTTACATGTACTGGTGTACTAAGAAAAATTAATCTTTTTTGTTTCCGGGGTTTGATTAACACTTTCACATCCCTCCCCCTGCCCCTGTGGATTCAATCAAGTCAAGTCAGGTTTTATTTCACTTTAGAATGGAAATACAGAGGTTAATAAAAAATAATGGGTATAAACATTACAATTAGACAGGCATATAGATAACAGAAACTAAAAGATATATAAGTGAAGGGAGTTGGATTAACTAAGAGTTTTCAAAGTCAACTCCCAGAAATGAAATCTAAAATTATATTTACTATGATATAATATTATATTAATTATTTTAAGTTATATATCTTAGGTAGTGGGGTATGAAACAAGCAATACAGTAAGAGAGGTAGATCAAAGATAGTTTGACAGTTGTACTAGTCTTAACAGTCTCAATATCCTTGTACTGCTTGTGACGTCACCAGTTTTAAAAGGTCATAGACAACTTTGAATCTTAACTTGAACAGGGTGAAGAGATCTTTCAAACCATTTTCGAATGAACACGATTCAGTCAAACAGGTCAGGTGGCAAAACACCATCATTATGTGAAGAAGACCTGATTAAAATCACTATTAGCTCAGTCGGTGGAGCGCTTGACTGCAGAGAGCGAGAGAATGGCGTTTTCTCCCCTTGTCCCCCTCTAGTCTCCCCTCGTTTTCTTTTTCTTCGTGAATTTTTCTCCCGCGCTCTACTATCTGAACTCCTGGAACAGGCTACTAGTAGAAGACGGAAGAAATAGTGTTCCAGTTAGTACTTTCGTACTAAATCCATTGACACTCAAATGAAGTGTATTTCTTTCTTTCTGCCTTTCTTTCCACTATATACCCCCCCACCCCTCACTTCCTTCAAAGTTCCCCTTAATCCCTGAAATTCCTCACTGTTTTCCCCAAAAAAGTCAAAGAGACGGGAAGGAGAAAAAGCGAAAAGGAAACAGGGGCGGCTCCAGATAATTTAGAAAGGGGTGGCCGGGACACTTGGCAGCTGTGGACAGTACCATTTGTTGTACTGATAATTCTTAGAAATGATACAAAATTTCACCACGGTTTGCCCGGCCAACCCCTAAATCCCTAAATCCGCCCATGGTAAAATACACGAGATAACCCCGTAACTCGAAAATTTGAAATTCTGCGCCTCGACTATTAGAGCATATCCTGCGAGCAGAGGCTACATTTTTGCGGTATCATAGTTAAAGCTCGCAAGCAAGCTCATACGGAGAAAATGTAACCTTTGCTGGCAGGGTCATTTTTTTTATATAGCAGAAGGTTATTTAAATTTTTGTAATTACCTCTTTTTCTTTTTGTTTTTACTTCATACACCTAATTGCAATAACGTTGTCATAGAAAAAAGCAAAAAGCCAAATAGGAATTAATTAGCCATGTGATTTACATTTGCGTATTTTAATAATGTAACAATTATTTAAGAAGTCAGTCACAATAACAAGAAATAATTCTGTAATTCCGCGCTGTAAGATTCCGCAGATGAAACACTGATGTGTGTAACAAAAGGGTCCTGACAAACGAAGCTTAGTTTGTGGCGCGGGAGAGGGACTGGCTGAGGAACGCCTCACCCTCTCCGCGATGGAAAGTCCTGCGTACGCCCCTGATTTGTTGCTTGAAAATTGTGATCTGATGGTGTGGTGCACTACAAACCATACGCAGACTGGCTTTTCTATTTAGCACTAAACGACAAGACGCGTCGCGTTCCTGGAATTTACCCTAGGCTATATTTATTGAAAAAAAAATGGAGCCATTTTTTCTTTAGTAGTTATCCGATGTACGTTTGTAATTAGAGCACGTTTGAAATCCGCTAGATGAATCAGCCTCGAATTGCATTAGAATGACACCAAGAAACAGATGCAAATGATTTCTCTCATGTTACGTGATTAATATTCAGCTATAAGCGTGTGTGTTGGGAATGTTGCAAGCAATGATAATTAAATGCTAATTAACTCCTGTTTGGCTTTTTGCCTTTTGCTTTTTGCTTTTTGCTTTTTTCTATGACAACCTTATTGCAAATAGGTGTATCTCTTTTCGATGCGAAAGCGTTAAAGAGAAAGTAAGTAGAAGTAGAGGTGCATTAGTCTTTTCGATCGTGCGAAAGCGTTAGAGTATGTATAAAGCCGTAGTAAGCTGTAGTAGTAGAAGCAGTAGAAGCGTATGCCCGAACTTCAGAAGAAGCATATCAGGAACGAAGGCAGCAATGCAATACCACAATGCTCGACTTAAAAATTTATAGCGTTTTGGTTCTTGGCTAGACACAAAAAACGGCTTGACTAGCTTTCCAGGAGCGAATGGGTTAATGTATAGCGGTAGACTCTAAAGTAGGAGACTATTTTACTAAAACTCGATCGTTTACCGAAGTGCAGCAGTAATATAATTAAGCGCCTACATGCCCAAAACAGTCCAGAATTTAACTGCGATATTCATAGAAAATCCCTGTGGTGGACTACACGCTTTTTCTTTGAGAAAGGATGGGTCGTTTATGTTAAGTCATGTTAAGTTTGTCGAGAACTGTAGGCTTGGTCTTCGGTGTTTCCATGCTCCCGTGACTCTCCCCGGGTGACTCTCCCTCTAGGTTTGTACACGTACAGTTTCTGCAATGCCTACCTGTGGTGCGAAGTGCAGATGCTATTCAGCAAATTCACGATATCAATCATCCTCGGACACCCAGGGGCAGTTAGTCGAGCCGATAAAATGTTCGAGGTGAAAGTTTACCGTAAGATCGATCTTCCAGTAAACTTTCACCACGAACATTTTATCGACCCGACTAACTGCCCCTGGGTCTCCTAGGATGGATATCAACAATGTGCATTTTCAGCAAACTGGCAAACACAACAGAGGAGTACTAGACTGCAAAACAGACAATCGGCTTTTCTTCTTTCTTCAAAAACGGTTTTACAAGGCGCGAAGGGAGACCTTTCCTTTGACCTCTCGCTCGCGCGTTCTTCCTAGGAATGTTTTGCAGTCTAGAGACAGGGTTAGCGCTTGAGATCTCAGCATCTCGGCAAGCACGCTTGCCTGTCACCTTTGATAAGCATTTTGATTTTTTTACCAAACTGAGCCGGATACGTTGAAAAGGCTATGAAGAGGAAAAGGAAGTATTGCCGGTTCGCACGTACATGACGTCGCAGTGCCCATGCAAGGGGTCAAGAGCAAAAGGATCTCTCCTTGCTGAATTTAGTCTATTTCCATAAAAATTCTATGAATTATTGTATTTACCACCAACATGGCGCCTTCTCACGTGGTTGCAAACCAAGAATGGAAAGCTACCTTTTAGTGCGCAGAATCAAGAGCGTAACTCTAATCCTGGGACTACCAACTACCCAGGTGCATTATGGATATTTTTGAAGCGTGCAAGGCACCTGGGGCCCGTTTCTCGAAGCTCCCGGTAATTACCGGGCCCGTTAAGCTGTTTTGTTTTCCATTTTAGAAGGGAGTTTTAAAAGTTTTGAAAATTATACAGTAGAGTTATTAGCTAACGAAACAAAATGGACTTCATTAGAGGTCAGAACACACCCTACTTTTCTTGAGACTTTGATTTAAAAATATGATTCCGGGCCCGTTAAGTTACCGGGACTTTCGAGAAACGGGCCCCTGGGCCGTTTGCGTTAACCAGGAGCCCATAACCCGGAGCGTTCAACTGCCATAAATTCGTGCAACGGCGTTTCTACAAGTGAGTTTATTTTTAGATAAGCTTTTCCCGCGAAAAATAACTGTTCCACGGTGTCAATTCCTTGATTTGATCGTCGTTCAGACTGTTAGTAGCTCGCTTGGACCTTTTCACAGTCGGCTATTTCAAAGATGATTTCGATTTAATTCCCTTTGCGTGAATTATGTGTTGTCGCCGATGAAGTAGACGTCCTGGCTAGGTTTTGCAAATCTTGCTCTGAACTGCTAGTTTCCGTGTAAATACTGAAGTTGTCGCTTGAAGTACTGTCAGAAGACTCCTCTGAAGATTCCTCATGTGTGTCCGCCAGGTTTTTTTCAATGTGAAGGAGTTGTCCTAGTTGCGTATTAAAAGTTTATCAATGATGACGCAATTGCTAGTGATTGGTTTCTCGAAAGCAATTCGCGGGAAAGGCTTATCTAAAAATAGACCTACTTGTGAAAACGCCGTTGCATAGGCGCAGTATGGAAGTTAGACGCTCCGGGTTATGGGCTCTTAACACGTGACTTACTGTTTCCGCTTGGATAATCCTTGGGTAACTGAAGTCTAAGGGCCTGTTTACATGGGGACCCCAGAGGTGAGGTAATTAAGCCGCTTAGGTGGGGTTACCCAGCTGTCCATATAATGTCAGCCAAGCCCTAATATCAAAATTCAAATTCCCATTTGCTGTCCCTATGTTTCCTGTAAAAGTAGTAGCGTGAAGTTCTTGAAGTATGAACTCATTGTATCTTGTGTGATCATCTCGTTAATTCTCATCATCAATCTGTTCTATAAAGCATTGATATCACAAGGAGAATTTTGATACTGATCACTCTTAGGGCTTAAGGGTTAACACAGAATCACACCCAGCCTATAAGTGAAAGTAAAATCCACTGAAGTTGCGAACAATTCTAAAATTTTATTTTACTGATATGCATAATATTGTTTACAAGCTATCTGACGATTACTAAGACCCCAGGGTGAAAATATCAGGGATGAAATTAAGACTGTCGCAGAAAGGAAGACATTAGCAGAACCAAGTTGTTCAAAACCCGTTTAGCCTGGAAACAGATGTTATAAGGCTGTGTTCTAAAAAAGGAAACAGTCAATCGCGAAGGAGTGAGACAAGGCTTTTTCCTATCTCCTCCTAGCCTATTCCAGTTGGGAGAGGCGTGAATGAAAGAAAGGAAGTTAAAATAGAGTTATTGGGGGAGAGCTGACTGTAATAGGCTGAACTCCTCTTCGTCAAGAATGTCACGCCTTGCGGCTAATGTTACCATGGCAACTGGTAGTTAAAACACGAAATCTGGCTTCCAACAACTTTGCCCGGCATCTTATTGTTTTTGACTTTTTAACCAAACTATTC
Organism: Porites lobata; assembly: GCA_942486035.1. Lineage (NCBI taxonomy): Eukaryota > Metazoa > Cnidaria > Anthozoa > Scleractinia > Poritidae > Porites > Porites lobata. The sequence continues at coordinate 1,089,207 of CALNXK010000099.1, forward strand.
TCACTGACCTCAACTATAAATATGCGAAAAAGACTGGATAACATACTCGATGATGTCAGTCTAAAATGATTTAATGCATCGGAAGGGGAAAAACTGATACGCTGGAAAACGCATCATAATTATGTTTATGGTCACGCTTGAGAAATGAATCGAGTTCTTGGACAGGGTCAAAGGTTCAACTTCACATGGGACGAACCTAACACTAGTGAGTGAGAACGACATATTTTGCGCGATTTGGCATTTAGTTTTGTCACATGTAACCTTCGACGCTTGAACTTCGTCAGCGAGCAAGCTCTCCAATTACGGCAAGCCAGGCGAGACGAGGGATAACGCGCCTTGCACTCGCATATGGGTCTCGCGACTCCCCCAGATGGAGAGCATGCTCGCAGGCTACTTGAACCGGGCATTTGACGAAGATCCTCTCTCCTCCGCCGAGGCTCCCGCTGGGTATCCCAATACAAATAGCAATAATCGAAAAATAGAAAGCGCGCGGGTACGATGGGAAGAGGGAAAAGGCGGGAGCCTCTGCCATATAATGCATTCAAGATGGCGCCGGATTTCCGAGGAAGACTGGAACTAGGTTTCTTCCCCTTCCCATTGTCCCCCGCGCGCTTTTTTTCTTTTCCCCTCTATCCAGCCCTCCCTACGATACAAAGCGGCGGGGGAGAGAGACGAAGATCCACCTACAAACACTCTAATCAGGCACGCCAATATAGAACAATAAAACATTTGATTTCCCTGGACAAGAAGTTGTGGGACTGAACTTTTGCTAAATGGGAGAATTAATAATTTAATTTTCATAAATATGCAATGGATTCTAAGCAATAAAATAAAGTCCTAATTTATCACAAATGACACAAAATTTGGAAAAAAAATTAAAAATGCTAGTATCCTTCAAGACTCAAGAGACAACTACCAACTGCAATCGTTTGATTAACAAAAATTTAATTTTGCAAAATGTTGGATCCAATTATAAGATTCGATTTATAAGCTTTCAAGCTTTTATTTCTTCGTTGTTGTTGTTGTTGTTGTTTTTTAACATACCCATTTTTTTAAGCGTGAAACATTATTCAGGACACCTAGATTACTAAACGTTCACAACAAACCAGCGCTTTACTTAAGGAAAAACGCTGTCCAACATTTCCCCAATAATAAAAATTTCACGTCATTCCATACGATTCTCACAACTCAAAGGAGCTGTGCCAGGAGCTGTACCACGAAATTAATTTAAATTGAAAGAGTGGGAACCGCCACCAAATAAAATGAAACATAAGTCAGGGGGACCACCGACATAAAACATTAAAAATAGGTATAAATAACGAAGCAAATACAAAAGGCCGGAGGCACGAATGCAGACTTGAATTAAATCGAAATGGATTGCACTTGCTGTTTTGAAAACTTCAGTGCCAGCCTTACAGATTTTCAAAAAATTGTAACGTTTGAAATAATGCTAGGGAGGCATATTTCTTTGACACAGAGCTCTGATTTTGCCATAATACAAGTAATTTCTCAAGATCCATTGGGCCGGAATAAGGACGCGTAAGTACTAGGTATTGTAAAGAAAATTAGCCACAGCCGAGCCACGTGACACAGTCCCTTCAAGTTCAATATTAAAAGTGCAAATATTTGTTCTGACACATTTTTTGGTAAATTCTTTACAATTTTTGTCGCCACATCTTCTTAAAAGTGCAACCTTTGGTGCATGCACGCCTAGAATTATGGGACAACCACTCTATGCGAGGCCTGGAATCCAGGCCAGTTTGTGGGAGGTCACTTGAAGATAGAATCCTAAAAGAATTTCTTGGCTGCAGCCTCTTTTTGATTCTGGTAGGCGATGTAGCCAACAAGCATAATAACTTGAGATACAATTAAAACAACAAAGTAACCAGGACCTATACATTGCGGCATTGGAGGAGGAGGTGGGCAATCTTTCTTTTCCTGCCCTCCCATCTGAAAAGGAAAGAACAAAAAGAAAAATCAGTTCACGGGTGAGGTTTGGACGCTATGAAAACTTAATGCGATAGAGAACTGCATCACAAACAACTATGCAGAAGCTAAAACGGATGGCATGTACATAATTGATAAGGTGGGACTTCAAAAGTGTGATAAAACTGGAGTGAGAACGTGTGTTTCCAGTGAATTCAATGCTCGGACAAGAAAGCAAATTGAGTGGAAGCTCTAAGTAGATATCAGGAATGATTTCTTTCTTGCTTATTGAAAGATGGTCGTATTATCCGTGCGAGGCCTGGCCAAGAGAAGCGGGAGTTTTGTCCACTGACGTCAACTCGTAAGAAAAAATCCAGTGTTAAGGCAACCTTAAGTATAAGTATGAAGTGAACAATTTTTTCCTTACTAGTTGTTGAGTTGACATGTGGTTTACTGAGTGAGTCAGTGATTCAATCGCAGTCTGCACATCACTAAGCTTCGAGTTTACACCAGCAGAATCTCCAACATCTCTCCTTTCAATATTCCCTCCTTGATTTATAGAATTACTGTCAAATATAAAATGGACAAATTTCAGTATTAAATTGTCACAAAAGTAAAGGTTCCCATTTTGAAAAAAGCCTCTACACAGCTGCCTCCTGCTTCTGATGTTGGTTCCGCAGCGGAGCTGGCTAAAGGGAGTATACGCACGTTATATTTACAACCGTTTCACGAGCTTAGCCCCGAAAATTATTGAATGACCGTTGATGACCGTGATTGGTGCTTCCGCAACATCTCTCAATGGAATGGACTCCGCTGTTGATGTTTGCGGAGGTCGAGCTTCATGTTGAACAGCACAAAATTCAGAGGAATGGCCATTATTCAAACTTCTTGTGAACATTTTTTCCACGAACCATTAAAAGGGGCAGTGTTACCAAAATCAAATGCTCCATGAAAATACAACAAAATTTTGGGTATCCCTAGGCTATCGGACAACACTTCTGTCACGCTCTGCCAATATAAGTTCTGAATGAGAAGTGTTTTTGGTTTCAGCGCTTTTTATTTTTTTAAGTGACCTTGTTCGGGCGTTGCCGCTACGTCACCACTGATGAATTTGAAATTTGTACTTACCTAATCTCGTGTAATTTAGCAGTAAGTTGGTTCTGCATGTTTATTAGTGTGTTCACTTCCTGTCTGTTTATAGTTTGATCTTGTGTTACCACGTGGCTCAACTTGTTACGATCTGAGGTGACAAACGAGTATAGTGTGTTGATTTGTGTTGTAAGCTCCCCAACTTTGTTATGAAGGTTGCTGCAACAAAGTAAAGACAGGAATATCAGTGAGTTCGCCCCAAGTGAATTAGCCCCCTACAAGTTCACCCCCTACTTTCTAAGTTTACCATGGACTGGTATAACTCCAAATTATAGTTAAATCACACATTTATGCATTTATTTAAAGTATACCTGTGAATTGGCTTCTAATCGAAGTTAAACGGCAAAAATACAGAGAATTTCAGTTACATGGAAATAATTATGCTGTCTGTTGCATGGATTGGTGTGGGTGTTTATCAAATATTTTCTAGCGAATTTATTTAAAGTATACCTGTGAATTGGCTTCTAATCGAAGTTAAACGGCAAAAATACAGAGAATTTCAGTTACATGGAAATAATTATGCTGTCTGTTGCATGGATTTGTGTGGGTGTTTATCAAATATTAGCGAATTTTCTACAATCAGCCATCAATCATTCATGCCAGATTGGCATAAAGGATTTTAACAATTTCTAAAGATCCACTGTTAAGATGCTTTCTGTTTCACGGGCTGTCAGAAGTAGTCTAGCCCACGCCGCCTTTTTTTTTACGTGTGGGAGAATACTTTAAGGGAAGTTGATCAATGGCGATGTAAAATCAATTCTTGTTAACAATTTTGCCGCTAATTCACCGGCTACAGTCTCACTTTGACTCGGTCTTTGATTTTTGCTTGTTTGTTTATTTTTCCCCTATAGTGGAAGTATCCACTTTAATGCTCAATATTTTGGGACCTAACCTTACCAAGATTTTATGCTCATTTGTTATATCTCACCTTATCATCTGGTGAATTGCATTCTGTCCTTCATAAACCAGACGAACATCTCGTTCATAAACATTTTCATACTAAAACAAGAGCATAGACTGTGAACGTCATTCCTTCTCCCACTAGCTAAAAGGAACGAGCCTTATTCGCCACTTTAAAAAGAGGACACTAGAGCACACAGTTGTTTCTGGGATGGTTACTAAGAGCACGCCCGTCAGCTATTGGCCAATTTTTTCCCTGTCCCTAGTTTACAATCCCAGAAGCCTTTGCGAAAGTTAACTCGACCCAGTTTCTTTCTGGTTTGTAAAGTGGCCAATTGTATTGAACTGCACCCTGGGACTATTTCAAAGAGGCCCAAACTTTGACCCTGGGCGCTTTCCATTCAACAAAAATTCCGGTTTGAAATTTTGGAAATTCCACGTGCCCAATGGAACGGTACATTCCGATTGCACAGACCTGACCCAAGCCACCGCATGTTTGGTTATTGTTCTTGTAAGCAGAATACAAAAGGACAACAATTTTGTCAAATGAAAAGGGACATTTCATTTTTTTCCGACCAAAATGACCAGGCCAGTCAAAGTGGACTACCTTCAAAGGTGGTCCTAAATATTCCGGTCAGACCGAACCGAAATGGTCCACTCCATTTCATTTCTTACCGAAATTTCCGGAATTTTGAGCTAAATGGAAAGCGCCCACAGTTTCCCGCTCAACCTCAAAATGATCATTAGAGGAAGTAACAGCAAGATTGTTCCACAGTGTAATTCAATACAAAACCGTCCGAGTCAAATGTACAGCCTATAAAAATGTTTAATATATCATTCTTGCAATCTATCTCTCATATAAAAGAGGTTGCTAACTTCTTAGTAATGCATATCAAATCAAAATTGCGTTGCAAAGGTGACGACAGTAAGCTATGGTACTTCCTTACGTTCAAAAACTCAAATAACTTTACAGGATAATAAGGATAGAACACTGAGTCATACACAAAAATAAACCTTACAACAGTATTTATTCCCCGCACAAAACTGGCGGGTGAGTTTTTCGGCAAATATATTAGTCACCAATTGATAAGTGCAAGGAAATGAAACTGGATTGTCGCCCAAAAATTGCGAACAAATTTTGCTGATGTGGGCGGTGCATTATTTGCTTAAACGTGATTTATCTGGTTCAACGGATAGTACTTTCCGCTTCTTGAATGACCAGAAACTGTTTGGAAAAGTGGATTTTTTGAAGCCTCGATGTAATTTGAAAAGGTACAACTTTAATAATTCTATCCATGTTATGCTGGAATTTGTCTCCAAATTAAAGTTCTATTTTGCTCCACGTAATCTTTTTGTTTGTTGTTAAATTACCTGTGTTTCTGGTGCCTTTACTCTATCAGGATGGGCCGTTTTGTACCTGTAACAACATTTAACAATGATTTAACACTCAAAAATCGAAGATTAAGACATATACTTAAGGAAACAGAAAAATTTGCTGAGTATGTTGATGAATTTGACTCGAGCCGCCTGTGGATTCTTTATAGGACAAGGTCAGATGCAAATGATCACAAAGAATATGTTTCTTTTTACTAATTGTTCCCAGTCTGAATTGTGCCCTTAACCTTGAGAGTCCATTCTTTCTCATTGACATTCTTCCTTTGAGATAAACAAAATAGTGTTACAAATGAGTCACCATTTTGAATCATGCATGACATTATTTCGTCCCAAGGGACCGTGAAAATTGGCAGTTTTACCACTGTTTCTTTGTGCTTTATTGCAACAAAGCCACACCTTGCGGGTATTAGACATACCCAGAATCACTGAATTTAAGGCTACACAGCTGGTGCTAGTATCATATGAGAAAGCCATGGCACAACTCAGTATGGCATGTCACATGACAACCCCTAGATTGCCAAAAACATAAAGGTAAAAAAATTCTCTTCTAACTGATGCTCAACTGAGCGGGAAATAATGAATCCAAACAAAAAGCTATGAAGTCATGCAAAAGCGCAATGTTCGAACACTCCTCAGAGACATAAAACACTTAGTGTGTAAAGTAATAGTCATTGCTTGAGATAATGACCACTTATGGCCCCAATTTTTTTAAGCAGTGAGGACTGTATTCCAAGTTTACTTACTCTTCTCTCTGTTGCTCTAGTTTTTTCTGATATTCCTCGTACTGCTGAGTAAGCTTCTTCTGCTCTTCTTCACTCATACCGGTTTCACCCTGGAAAAATGAAAAAGGCAGATATTTAATTCAGATGCAACTTAACATCAATGCAGGAAGTTTATTAGTGTTAGACTTGGTTATGTACTAACTTTGCTAAAATAGTTTTCTTTTCTTTTAAAAGAGCATTTTCCTAGAGTACACGTTGCATACCGCAAGTTGTTGCCACCGGTCACACTTTTGTAGGCCAGTGCACAGCACCTACCTACCTATCTATCTATCACTGAGACATTATAAATACAACAGTGATTACCTCTCCCTCCTTCTTTGGTGGAGTGAGTGAGTGGGTTATAAAAGACACTACATCATGGTCATCTGCAAACAACACAACACATTCAACAATACTTAAGTTAGCACAACTTGACATGGGAAAATTACCATCCACTACTGTACAATAATTTAGGTTATTGCTGATTCAGCATTCTCCACAAGTAGTATATCCACTAGTAAATTAAATTCTTAAGTAAAGAGAGAAGGCAGAAAGGAGAGGGTATTGAGCAGAATTTCTGGGGAAACTCCAGCAACCAAGAAATGGTGCTCTCTAGTCATCGCAGAAGCCCCAGCTACTCACACAAGATATTTGTTTCTCATGGAGCTGAAAAAACTTGAATTCATGCCTCTGGGTAAGCAGCTAAAGTGGGTGCTTAATTGATGGGGTGCTTTTTAGTTTTCTTTCAATGAACTGTAATTGTATTTAAGCCAAATCTTTTTAAAACAGAAAAACAAAAGCAAACACTACAACATTATCCACGTAAACATACAGTCAATATTTGGGTGGTTGGTAATCAAGCATACCATAGTCCCATTATAAACTTTACACTAATGTATTGGTCTGTACATTTATAAAATATTGATTATCTCATCATCCTCAAAGTCACCCTCGTCAATGATTTGCAGATCATATCCCTACCTACTATCCTCTTACAAAGTATTTTTACTCTTTAAGAGGGTGATGGGGAGGTGAGAGGGGTGCTTATCAGAGCGGGACACTTGTTTGATATTATGGCCTAGAGGGTGGGTGCTCATTTGGGGAGGGCACTTATTAGAGCATAGGTGCTTATTCAAAGAAATACCGTATGCCCACGCACATTGCACTGCTTGAAAAGCACACTGTGCCTTTCAATCCAAGCTACTAAATTTTCTGAAGAACCATGATTAAGAGATCCTTCTCGACTGCATTTTCTGCGCTAGAAAAGTCACATTAAAATATCCCAGAAGTAGATGTCAAGTTTAGTGACCTGCTAATCCTCCTGTAGCTGCAGATAAACCAAAATAGCCTCCCAAACAAAGGGAAAGAATTTGCCAGATGTCTCACTTGTTGCTAGTGTTCTCAAGCAAACTTTGCCACTGCACAAAAAGAGCTCAAAGTCAAGTTTAGGACCTGCTAATCCTCCTGTATGCAGATAAACCAAAATATGCCTCATTTGCCAGATAAAAGTCAAAAAGTCTTCAGGCTTGGTAATGCCCATAAAAAAACAAAGCAAAGCAAATAAAAAAGACAACAATCACTGATGTGAACCTTGTCAAATGGCATAAATTAATAAATTATTAAATTATTTACATTTTTAAAATAAATTATAACCAATTCCCCCAGGCTAAGGGCTATTTAGACTGGTGTATGGTTTTGGAGTCTGATGAGAGATGGCATAAATTAATAAATTATTAAATTGTTTACATTTTTGAAATAAATTATAACCAATTCCTCAGTAACCAACCTGTGAATATCACTGCATATATCAGCTACAACTGTTATTCCTTGGTTTGTTTCATAATCCTTTGTTTTTGGATATGGTAATGGTTGATAAGGAGTTTAAAAGTAAAGTTTAAACCAATGATAAAGTTTACCACAACATTTAAAAAACACACTAACACTAACCGTTAGAACTTTTTCATAATAGCGAATTTTCAGTCTAACTGGATTGGGACGATTACGGAAATCTCTTAAACAGCCACCAAGCTGAAGATCTTGTCCATCCCTAAAACGCAAGAATTGTACTATATTAATGCTCGAGTAATGTGTTACTTCTCAGCTAACTTTGTCAACTAGGACATTCATTATTTTATTCATATTGATGCATATATATTATACTAA
>CALNXK010000099.1:1102500-1245000 GCA_942486035.1 Porites lobata
AAAAACATGAAATCAAACCAGACACGGTACGCTAACCCTACAGAAAAAAACTCGAAAGCAGCTGTGGTAATAGCATATGTGACCAATTTTGTATGTAGTAATTCAAGCTTCAATTTTTGATCAACAATGTAATTATAGTAGTCGATCAGTTTTAAATTTCGATAGATTGTTCATAAAATATAAATTGTTCTTTCAAACTAACCTTTTTTATTCGTCATTGAAGGAGTCAGTCTAATTTGATCATCACTAGGTATGGCACCTAAAAGGAGTTTAAAGTAAGATCACATGAAAAAAGCCAAGGCGACCATGTACAGCTGTACACGTGTAGACAAAAAAATTAGCAACAAAAAAGAGACCACTTACTTCCACCATGAGTCCAAAAAGGAATGTTTCCTTCTTTATTAACTAGATGCGGTCCTTTAAAACTATGTTTATATTGAAATTTAACATGACGTTCACCGACTTCTGTGGACAAAGAAAAAGGAACTAAACACATTAAAGTTGTTATAATGTGCAACAATTCTACGGAAGCCATTTTGAAGATTGGCTTAGAAATTTGGCACGCAAGGTTCTCTGGGTAATTCAGCGGTCTTTACGAGTATTTGTCATTTGCTGATTGGTTGTCTGCCGTTTTGACTTTTTTGGCGCTCAAATATTCTCTGCCACGCAGGCAGAGGGTCCTTTAGAGGAACCTTGGCTAACCTCCTTCCCGGACGAAGTTGAAGCGTAGCGTAGCCTGCGAGCGCCACTCCAACTGGACGACTAACTGGTCAGCAAGGTGTACTCTCCGTATTAAAAGATGGCCCAGCATTGAAAAATTCATTCATAAAACACAAAATTCTGATCTCTCGCCTTGCTGGTATCTGGTATCACACTCGGGTTCAGGGAGCGTACTATAAAAATGGCGAGGGTATTCGCCAGCAAAAAATCCAAGAAAACAGCGCGCTTGCCGAAAGGTCCGAAAGTTACCATTTTGGTTTATGGGCGTGGCTTTGAGTGAAATAGTTCCCGTCATGAATTTTTGTGCTCGACACCATTAAAAGACTCTGGAAGTTAACGCGACAGGTGTTATAGTGGTCATTTTAGATTTAAGAATCCTGAGCGGTATCTATCCACAAATTGTTTCGAATTCCCCCAAGGTACCAAGAGCACCCCGGTCGCTTTACGTAGGAGGAGCCTTCGAAGGCCCCATCGAAGTTACCAAAAATAATGCAACTTGTCCGAAAGCTGAGACGGTTTATAAAACGACTTTGTTAATTACTAGGCCAATTTAATGAAAAATTTGTTTTCAGCAGATAAAAACTTCCCAAGCAAGGGTTAAATGCAAGCCGCCTCCTGCCTTTACCAGGATAGCAGCTTGAGCTCACTGTGACTCACTTTCCTGCTCTCTTATCGTGTGAGAACCTACCATTAAAGCCAACGAGGCACGTTGACAATGTTTGGGCCGCCAACTACACCAGGAAATGCTTTGGCGGGTCAAATTTATCCCGTTTCCACATCGTGTATTAAAGTAGCCTGAATTTCATTCGATTACTTGGAGTAATAACGACTCGACGTAATCGGATGAATTCAGGCTAATCGTGTAAGGTGTCTCTGCGCAGTCGAACATGTAGTGTTTCTTTTTAAAAGATACATCAGTGCCTAGTTTTTCTAGACAGCTTCAGTGCTTTTTTAACACCATTGCACTTAGCATTTGCTAAGAAATCCTCCCCTTTCCGAAAAAAAAAACAACAATAATATAATAACAGATAAGCCAACAAACTGATTACAAAACAAAATACAAAAGTTAAACAGCCTAGCCTGAAAAATAAATGGACTCGCCACCCTACCAGGGAGAAACCAGTGTGACGTCGCGAAATGTCAGTTGTCTCTCAAGCAAAAACAGCCTTTCAACGAGGCATGGATCACAAGATGGGAAAAATGGAGAAGAACTGATTGCAAACTATTGCATTCGCATAAACTGACTTTTCAATGCACAAGGTTGAATTGTACAACTTCAATACAGATTGCAGAAACTCGTAATTCGTAGTTTACAGCTCGTTGTTATATAGCGAAAATAAATTAAATCATAAGAGGAACGTAGTTCAATGTCAATGAAAAATTGAAACATTTGAGAAACACCCGACCCCAAAACCTGCTTTCCAAGACTTTCTAACCAGACAAGGGAGGATTAAAGGTGGCACTTGCATTATTAAACCATAACTTTATCAAAAACGGAGGTTAAATATTTCATCCAACTTGTTTTATGTAAACCCCCATAACATTTTTCTTTTCCTGTAACTCAATACAATAGAACAATATCAAATAAATTGCTAGGTATCTTTATTACATCAGTATATGTACAATGGAATAGTTGCCGGTCTGGTTCGTTGCACGCATTAACCATCGCCGTTGGTATTTTTGAGGCTTTTAAGTCATCGGAATCACCGCTAACTTCGTACAATTTTGGATAAGCTCCGGAAAAATGTAGTATACCATTACGCAATGTAGTGAGCTACATTGTAGCTTCAGCGAAGAATGTTCTTTCATATATACACGTAGCACAGAGGATTTCTAAAACGTATGTCGGCGACACGTTCTTTGCGTGTTTGAACCTTTTAACGCTAAAACAGAAGCCGCAATTTCTGTACTGAACAGGAAAAGCCATCACAGAGTTCGTAATGCTGTATTAATGGATGAAGTAAAAAATAACAGTTGGGCTGTAAAACACTGTACAAATAAATGAACTAGCCAGTTGATCGGTAGGGGAAAAAGAAGACAGGTTGTTATAAAATTCTACGCTGAGTTTTCGTTAGGGGATAGAGGAGGGCAGCTGTCACTCATAAAGTTGCGAGGGGATACTTGTCCATCTTGCTTTTCCCTGAAAAAAAAAGCATATTATTAAGCATTTTCCATTTTTTTTCAAGTGAAATACAACATAGAAAGCGTGGCGTTTCATATCAGCCACAACAGCCGGAGTTTTTAAAAGGCTTTGCAACTTTACGTCTTGTGCGTTGTTCGAACTACAAGTTTTTAGAGCTTCGTAAAGTCACTGAAACGAAACGTTTCCTCCGTTTCGATCGCCAGTATGGGAACAACAGAGAACTACCGTATAGTCGTCATCTTATGAGATGTGGAAAGGCTATAGGGTGTTTTAGTGGACTGTATCCTTGGTACCAGAGGGTTATCTTTGTTACTTGCTCGTTCCTGATAGTTCGAGGCAAGCCGCAACAGAAGCCTGCGAGCAGACTCATTTGCTTGAGTTCGGCTTTATCACACCGTGCGCACGGGTTATTAATTTGCAAAATTTTAAGAATATTATAAGAATAAACCCGACGCTGAGATCTTGAAAAGGAGATAATTTAGTGTGTTGAAAATCTGCATTTATAAAATACAATAGGCCTTTTGCATTAGTTGATCAACTTTCCGTATTAAAAACGCGAAAACAGTTCGCTTTTGAAAAATTTTGTTAGCAGGAACTGAAAGAACATATTAAAATTAGGTAACCTGTAACTTTTCAGACTCTAAAAGGTAACTTTTGCTCTTAGCTTGGGCAGGGTTGCTCGCAAAACAGGCTAAGAAGTGAAGTCAAGTGCGTTTAGAAATAACTCACACATCATAACTCAGATGTTCGATAACTGTGTCCACATGTTCTTTGGGTATTTCTCCGTCGATCTCAGCTAAGTAAGTAAACAGTTCCTTGAAAAGCGAGAAAGGAATCCTTGCTGCTCCACCCTCTAGATCTGTTGTTAAAACCTCACAAACTGTCTTCATTGCCAACGTCAGATTCTACAAGAGACAATTCATTTTACAGTCAAACCAGGTCAAGCGTTCCCGTCGCTAACGAACTAATGAATTCATTCACGGAAAAATGATTTCGTTTGTTGATTCAATAATCCATTCATAAAATGAACAATCCAATAGTCATATTTAGCCTCGATTCCATAATCGAATGTTGATTCGATTACTGTTTTTTGAAAAATTACACTTTCCACAAGTTGACCTCAGAATTTTGTTTTTTCCTCTTTTTTTTCTGAGAGTCGAGTGCTTGCGAGTTCTGAAGTTCAAACCCAAACAAACTGTTACATGTACGCCAGTTTGCTGCCAATAGTCAGTGCAACAGACCTAGGCCTGACCTCTTAGAAAACACGACGGTCAAACTGAGGTCAGTGTATGTGCGGTGATTGGTGGATTTCGATCCTCGGCCTTTGTCAGTTTCTTTGCGTTTGCGGTCTGTCTATTCTAGCTGTTATTTTGATTAAAGGCAATGGAAAACGCAATCGTAAACGGCAGGAAAAGGGAAGCAAATACGATTGAACACAACAGACAAGAATAAAGAACAGGTAGAGTTTGTTCATAAACCAAATCAACATTTGATTATTGAATCGAGGTACAATTTGACCGTTGGATTATTCATTTTATGAATGGATTATTGAATCAACAAACGAAATCATTTTTCCATTAATGAATTCATTAGTTTGTTAGCGACGGGAACGCTTGACCTGGTTTGACTGTAATAGTTCTTTTATGTCAAGAATACTACGTCCACTAAAAGATTTCAGTTCCTTAAGTTCCAATATAAGCTAACAAGATAATTTGTTATGATGATTAATAAACAGGTTAATAACAAATTACTATAAAATGAGTCAGTGGGAGATTTAGCCTGTGTAGCAGGCACGGGTTTTTTCAGGGCGAAGGGAGAAATTACGCGGACGCTCGTGCCCCCCTCGCGCTCTCTATAAAAACTAACTAAACTTTAAACCAAGGATAAAATTGAACCACAACAACACATACCTCACTGATAGCACTACATGCGAGGGCAAAAAAATGAAGCCACCTCAGTTCCTCAGCGAAACTTCCCATTCTGAAAAACATTTAAAGTATTACATGTACATCAGCATTGACCCCAGTTAAGAGCAGTTTATAGGAAAATCAAAGTAGAAGAAGACCCTTTGACTAGAACATACACAGTCAGGAATAAAGCTAACAAACTAATATTATAAGGGCTAGGGCATGACTTCAATTGACTCTATTCCAGAAAAGAATAAATGCAATAAACTGACTACAAAAACAAGTGATTTCTAGAGTGCATTAAAATATCCAGAAATCTACTTGAAATCGTACCGCAAGGCGTATTATATAGGGAGGGTTTACGTAATTCAAAAATCACCATAAAGTAGATTTGTGACAAAACTTTTGCATATTCAGCTTGCAAAGAAAGTACTGTCCGATAGCCCAGGGCTTGTGGATTTTGCTATTGGGTTACTGAATTCTGTTTTTAACCCGCCCGATGGGCAAGTGAGGTGTTTTGAGGAATTTGAATAACAGAAGAACTGTGAAATCAATTCTGGTAGTCAATAAGTTTTTGAGGCTAGTTAAAATGACGTCTGGGCTAGTAGATGCTAGCTAAAGCTTGCCCGAATGGCAAGCTGTAAATATGATTTTCTTTGCACCCTGATTATTAAAGTACAATCAACCTGAAATCTAAAATTTGAAAAATAGAATAAAATGTTTGGAGTTTTACCTCAGAAGCTCATCCAAAGTGTCTTTAGGAAGTGACAAGTGTTTCCATTTCTCCTCTAAGGACGATAACTCTATTATGGGCTTTCCACCGAGCTAAAAAAATTAAAACATACTATGTATTGATCAAATAAAAAAGGCACAAGATTACTTGTAATGTAATTTTATTTTCATTAAGTAATAGCAAATGGCAAATACCTTTGAAACATCGAAACTAGGATTCATAGAAAATTTTGATCTGATCGTGAAATAGCCTGCAAACGGCAGACGTTTCTCCTCACTCACTGAGGGATGGTTCAAGAGGAGGAACGTCTGTGACTCAGTGACAGAAATTCCATACTGATGACATAAATCAATGCTTACATAATAAATCCGGTAGTGATGGGGTTCCAAATGCAAATTTGTTCAATTTTTCGTTTCTCCTGGTCGATTTTGGTAAAGTGTTGTGTTCATCTGCAAATGAGCTCCAGAAAAACTCAAATGCCACTTCTGGAGAAGACTATATTCCGCAAATAGTGACTGCTTTGTTAGAGATTCCATTTGACCTTTGAGGCCTTTTGACTTTTGTCTGTCATTCGTAAACAATAGCTAAAACAATGAAAAACTACTCCGCTGACCAATTTAGCGCTTCTGACCGGATTCTGGACAGATTTTGTATCATCAGTATGGAATTTTTGTCGATGAGTCGCAGACGTTCCTCCTCGCAAAATGTCTCTGAGCGGCGATGAGCGAGGAGAAACGTCTGCCGTTTGCAGGTTAATCATGAAATCTCAAAGGCACCTCTGACAATTCATCAACTCTTCCTTAATTACATGGTTTTTCTGTCTTGAGGTTTCTTTTTTACACCACACAGCTGTCTAAGATTTTCAAACAAGTGTTTTGTAGATATTTTTCTGTGAATCTTGGATTTACAATTTCGTTATCACCCGTGTCTTGAAAAAATATTATAATAAATTAATGACTTGATAAGTAATTGGGTAAGAAAGAGAATCAGCCAGGACAAACACTTTCCTATGGTGGCCTCAAAATAGCACGGGATGCTTGTCACACCTCAAGACTCTGACTAAGATTTTGTTTGTCATTGCTGTCAAGACATTAATTGTTGTTGTAAATTGAATGAAAAAGAGAGCAACAGAAAATACCTGTTTGTGTAAAACTGCCAGTAGCCCCTGCGTTAATGGTTTTTCCAAGGGCTGTCCTAACTGAAACTCAAGACGATCCTTCACAGGGGGTGTCTCACCTTTGGAAAGTGCATCAAAGTACCTACAAATTGTAAAGCATTGAATACCATGTGAATAAAAAAAGACAGGGAAATAATAATTAGTCCGCAACAACATTCAAACCTCTATTCTACTGGACACTGGTTGGGCACTTTATCTACTGTGCTACTGTGCTACTGCTCTTAGTTACAAGATGCATGTTTACAGAGTAAAGCCTCCACCTGAATAAAATTTATTTTCAAATATTTTCAGCAAGAGGTGATCTGTTCACAATTCTTGGGTTGATTGGTCATTTTTACTTTTTGTGACAACTAGGCAGGGCTTCTGATATTTCGCATGGTCCCGGAGTCATGAAATTCAGGTAAATCCGTGACATCCCACAAAATTCACAAAAACACGCTAAATACCGTGAAATTCGCAAGAAATCTTATCTTGACTAATACATGTCAATACAACATATTTAAAACTCATCTCGGCTATTGGGACTGTTTAGTTGCCGTAAACTTGCAAATAAATTTATCTTGAAACTTCATCACCACAACAAGCAAACCATGTCCAAAAAATACCAGGTGTAAATTCTGTTGCGAAAAACTGGGCACTACTCATGATATTAAAGCTTTGCCATTGGCTCATTTCTCAAATGCTTTGTCGTTAAAATAGCAAATGATTATCTCTGTTAAAAAACACTAAACACGCTCATGAAATTAGTGCAAAATTGATCAATTTCTAGCGAAATTTGCCCAGAAAATTTCCACAAAATTGGCCGTTTTTTACTGATATTTTTTTGGTGAAGTTAACCCAAAAATTTCTGCGAAATTCCTGCAAAAACAGATGATTTTTCGGCAAATCTGTCTCTAAAAATCCCGCAAAATTTGACTTTTTTTCTGCAACATATCAGAATTAATCCCTGACTAGATGTTACATAGATTGATATGGGTTGGTGGAATTGCAAAAACAGTGATTTCATTGCAGACATTAATCTTTCTCCTTCCAGCTTCCTTTAATAATAATACATTATTTTATATTTCGTTTCTGTAATACAGTCAACTCTCTTATAAGTGACCACCCTTGGTGAACGATTAGTAGTCACTTACGGGAGGTGGTTGTCTACGGGAATAATCAGGAAAATAAGCTCAAACTAAACTGATTAAGGTAATTACATAAAGTTATTACCTTACAAAATTAGGCAAATAGACAACTGGCAATAATGTATTCAGTCACACATAAAGTAGTGCATGGAACTATTGAAACTTTGTGCATAACACTTTGCATCAATTTAACAATCCACTTAATTTACCTACAGATCATATTACAGCCATCTTCAGTTAACTGCTATAATCTGTCAGCAAGAAGGGTCAGCACTATTAAAAACTTGAATAATTTTGCAGCCTTCAAGCAAAGTTTTTTTTATAAACATATGTGTTCATGCTGAGTGGTCACTTATGGGAAAAGAAAACAAAAGAATATGTCAAATTTCTGGCCACGGCTCCTTAAAATATCTAAGAAGTGGTTACTTAGTTACAAGAGAGCTTTTGAAACAGTATTTGACTGAAAACAAATTGGTTATTTACAGAGTGGTTGCTTATGGGAGGTGGTTGTGTTTGAGAAGTGTGGTCACCATGAGAGAGTTGACTGTAATGGGCTATTGCATTATTTTTATGTCCGTACCCGCCCTCCCCCCCTGGTTGAGGACTTATAAAATGACCTTTTCTTCTTATCCCTGAAGATTGGCTAAAATTGCATCCACCCCTGAAGACTTCCATAAAATATGGGTTTACCCCTGAAGAATTGGGTCATACCCCTGAAGAATACAGGTTTAGCCCTGAAGAATTTCGTGAAAATTAAGGCTTCACCCCCAAAGAATTCCACATTTTTTAACTCTACCGCTAAAGAAATCCTCAATTTTTATAACTTACCCCGGAGAATTCCATGGTTCCTCAACCGGGGCGTGCGGATATTAAATGCAATAGCCCAATTTCATTACTTATAGCGCAAATTTGCAGGTGTATCCAATCAAATTAAAATGTGCATGTATATGGTCAAAAGCTCCCTTCATGTTCCTACACACCCAAATTCCTCTAACCATATGCAGGAGCAAAAAAGGGTAGCATGTTCTAGTCGATTATTTTAGGGCCCTGGCACTAAACCAGGGCTTACAGTAGCTTACAGTACCAACGCAGGACGAGAGAGGCAGCATAGTCAAAATGAGTTGGCAGACAGCAAAATAATATTTTGCCACTTTCAGGAGATTATTTAATTTGCCACCTACTCAACATTGAGGTTCATGAAACATGAAAAACCACACAAATTTAGTATCTTAAATAAATATATATGCTACTTTCAAACTTGTAAATCGACTTTCAAAGGAAGCAGTTGAGGTACCAAGTTTTGGTCCACAGTAGTTGTCATGATCGAGTCATGTCGATATAAACTTTAACTGGCTGGTGCACAGTAAACTGTACTTTGAAAAGGCTAGAACTGTCTACTAGAACTTTAATTTTCCAATTCTCCTACGAGAAAATAGATGTCAGTCGTTATGTCTTTTTTTCCTAGACGTTTTAAATATCTTAACTTACGCGTAGGCCCACTGCAATACATCCTTTGGTTGGGTACGAATGGCGGCCTTGGTGAACTGTTTCAGGATGTCTGGCAATTCAGGAGGAATGTTGATTTGCTGTGAACAATAAATGGGTTCGTCTTGTTGAGGCATAACTCTCCGTTTCAAAATAAAATGTTGATGTATCGTCTGCACGGCCGGAAGGATTGCATGAAGTCAAGATGGAGGGTCTTCGGTTACTATGACGACACAAAACAGTATTCCCGGCAAGCTCTGCGCGTTGAAAAAACAATATGGCGCCGATGATTCCTGAGTTTGGACTGAAAATTCGGTCAATTGATTTTTTCCTGGAATCTGCCGGGAAACCGGGCTTTGTCTTACTCTGATTTCTACCTTGTGAATAAACTAATGCACTTAGAATGCTTGCATGACAGAGAAGCCTGATGGAACTGGACGTACCGTCGGTGGAAAGCGACGCGAGCCTCAGCAAAACAGACACTGCAAGTGATACTGAAGAGATCAGTCAACCAGGTATATATGTTCAAGGCTGGTTAAAATTATCATGACAACTACTGTATCACTGCACGCTTGTGTGATGTCCTGTTTGTCAACCACTTCAATAGACCATTTTAGTATGCTGCCCTTTGATTGAACATGAGGCTGAGCCGCTTGCGCTTGTTTTGAGACAAACCTCTTTGCTTTTCTTATGTTAATTATGCTAAAAAAAAAACAAGTTGATTTATAATTCGATAATAAAGCAGGGAGGGTTGTATCAAAACAAGGTCAACTCCAGCCTCATTTCTATCCATAACTGTCTGCATGATCAGGGATGGGCAGCATGGGTGGTGATTTTGGATTGTGATGGAATGCTCACCAGACTTACATTTCTTTAGTTTGAACCCGGGGGTACTCCTAATATGGGCTATATAGGTATGTGCGGCCCCAAAGGGTAGGGTTTTTCAGCCGTTTTGGTCATAAATTGGGTATCGATTTTGGCTATTTTGCCGCCATTTTGGTCATAAATAGGGTAACGATTTTTGCACTGTAGTCTTGAATGCACTTTTTTAGAAGAAGCTATTTCCTTATCATGTCCCCCTAACCTAATAAAAGCAGATAAACATTGCCTTTAACATTGGTCTGAACTAGGGAAATAATTATAAGGCAGGTCTGAAACAGGGTATTGATTTAAGGGTCAGGTCATAACTAGGGTATCAAATTTTTGGTTAGGTCATAAATAG
Organism: Porites lobata; assembly: GCA_942486035.1. Taxonomy (NCBI): domain Eukaryota; kingdom Metazoa; phylum Cnidaria; class Anthozoa; order Scleractinia; family Poritidae; genus Porites; species Porites lobata. The sequence continues at coordinate 1,113,015 of CALNXK010000099.1, forward strand.
GGTAGGGAAAATCGCAGATTTTGGTCATAAATAGGGTAAGGGTTTTGGGAAGCGGGCACACACCCTACCCAATTTTTCTGCAGTACCCCGGGAGTTTGAATAAGGGTGGAAGGAATGTTATTTATGGAAGAAGGTCATATGATAAGCACTAAAAACACCTAATTTGTAGTTTCGCCTAATTTTCTCATAAAAATGGTTTTTGTAGGCAGGCATGGAAATGCTACTCAAGAAGTCATCCACATACCGTCAGCTTCAGATAACAACTCCAGACCCATAGGAATAACAGTGCAGCGTAGGTATTCTTCTTCTGAGGAATCAGACAATGAAATTACAGTTGAAGATGACAGCAGAGCTGCAGGATACATCAACGGTAAGTTTGCTATAAAAAGGGATGATACCCCTTATATAAGCCCTCAACAATGGCACTTATGCGTGATTACATCAGATGAGCACATTCATGATAAACCCTCATTTTTTTTCCTTTGTTTCAAACTCATCCATACCCTAAAACAAAGGAAAAGAAAATTTAAACAAGGATAAAATTAAACCACAACATATGCATGTGCTTTATTTACTCGCAGGTTTTTTGTTTCAAGCTGAATAAACCTATCTGTGACCAGTACAATCACATGACTGCAGTTTTGGGGGGTGCTCATCAATGATTATTGTTTGTTGTTTTTGTGGGGGTAAAAAAAGCGGTGGTTCACAGAAAAAGGTTCTCAGGTTACTGTTTCCAAGAACCAGTGATAAACTCAACTTAATTACCGTACTTACCCGCAGATAGGCCGCACTTTTTTCCCGAAAAAATGGGACCGAAATTAGGGTTGCAGCCTATACGTGGGTATAAGCGTTTTGACACCTCATTAATATGCAAGAGATCTTACACTCGTACACTAACTTACAACACATACAACTAAACACTAAGTCCATATCTTCGAAGAATCTTGATTTTGTCTTTAAGTATTCTGTGTATAAAATGTTAGTGAAGAGGCGTTTCAGTTTATAGTTTGAATATTTTCATGTTCATGTAGAAATTATTGTCAAAAATGAATTGGTTGTTGATTTCAAACTTCGGTTTATTTATCCCGGTACTCGACCTCACTATTTTTTTTTTCCCATGAAAACCATTGAAAGTTTGGGGTGCGGCCTATACACGGGTGCGGCCTATCCGTGGGTAAATACGGTATGTATTATATTTGCACCTATATTTTTTGTAGAATCCAGAGGTGAGTGCTAGCATAGCTGTTTGCCCATCTTACTGTACCCTCCATTCTGTTCTATTCTTAGTATTTTTCAATGATGTTACTTTGTTTTGATCAGGTTTGGCCCCACCTGAAGTGCTACTGAAGAACTACAGAAGGCAAGCACGTGAATTTGCAAACATGGGAGATGAGAGAGCTGTGTATGATCGCGTGTGCTGTGTGGCCTTAACTAGAATTATTTATGGAGACAATCATTGGAAGCTGGCAAAAGCTTATTCCAAGTTGTCACAGGCATATCTTGAAATAAGAGGTAGGTATATTTTAGTACAATACAATTGTATAAAGTAGTTTGTAATTAAACTTCAGTCAACTCCCCATAACTTGAACCATCTAGGGCAAAGGAAAAAAGTTCAAGTTATTGGGAGTTTGAAGCAAATAACAGGAAATAAGGAAATAAGCAAATGGATGGGGAGGGAATGCAAGTATCGTGCACACTTCACTTCAAGGGCAATGAGCTGGGATAAAGATTGACATTTTGACAAAGGAATTAAGCAACAATTAATTAATTATTTAATTAATATACAGCCTTGAATGGACACTGAAATTGAACTGGAGTGACAAATAATAATTATTGACACGGTTGTTTTTGAAATATATCCAATGTTTTGACTTCAGTACACTGTTTTTTTTTTACAACTTGTCCCATGCTGAAAACATAGTTTGAGTTATCAAGGGTAAAATTACAGTGCAGGAAATCCAGGGGAAACTGACTATTCATGTAGTTCGAGTAAGTGAGGGTTCGAGTTATCGGGAGTCAACTGTAATACGTTATGGGACAAGCCATCAAAATAGACAGAGAAAAACTTTTTAATCCTACCGCTGATTAAACGTGCAACACCCTACCGTCAAATTTGGTGGAGACAGCGTGACCAAGTGGTCAGTACGTCAGATTCAAAGTTCAGTTCTCCTGGTTTCGCGACCCTCTCTAGCCACTTGCTGGATTTGTTCTCTGTTGTCCAAGTTAAAGCCCTTGACAACCCTTTTAAATAGCCAACTGGTTGCCTCCTGCCAGTTGGGGTTTTTAATTCTGTTATATTATATTTGAATTATTTGTTTCTAATTATTTGAGTGGAGTGCTCATAAACTAGCTGATATTAGGTCTAAGTGCACTTTTTACCAGAAAAAATCCTTTGACTTTTGACCTTTAAATTTGCAAAATTTGCACCAGAAGGAGACGCGACCACCTGTCAATAATAGAATTAGGAGAATGAAATAGAATTATTCTAATCAAAATTTTTAAACTACCACCCTGAAGCTGATCTTAGTTGTTTTAATAGGTTCCAGCATTTTTTCCAAGGGGGAAGCTCATGTCAAGAGGTTGTTGTGTGTAAGTGGTGGACACACATGAAAGTTTTTGGCATATCCTTGACATTCACATAGTCAAATTTCCTTAATTCAGACACTAAAGGGACACATCCAAATGTCCATTTTACAGATCAGAGGTGTCAATTTGTTCTAGGAACAGCTTTGATTCTCATTTTTGGAAGCAGGATAACTGCCCTTAATTAAGGGGTGTCTGGATTATGGAGGAATCTTTAGCAGGAGTTCTTCATAGAAGTACTTTATATTGAAGACTCAGCTTATCACAATTTTAGCTCTTGTTTTTTTTTTTTCATAGGATTGGCTCCACAAGCCCTGCTGCATGCTGGAAATGCCCGTGATGTGTTACTAGCAGCAGATGCAGCTAAACAACAAGGCAGACAAGTTTACGACAGATCAGATGTTTTACCTGTCATGGAGTTAATATACCTCACAATGGGACAGGCTCAGCTTGCCTTGAAGAAGTAAGTTGTGAAAACCCTCTGATATTTAACTCCAGACCTAAACAATAAACCATGGAGTTCTCGCCACCCAAACTCACATGACAAGGACGTGTTTTTCTAAGATCACATTTTGCCTCACACAACATGTGTAGTGACATGGAAAATTCTTCCTTGGGGGGAAGATTTGCTCAGAGGTACATATTTTAGTTACACATACTGGATGGGTGAGGTTGCATTCTAGGGTCAAGGTTTTATAGTGGTTGAAGAAATATTTTGTGTTGAGAAATATTTGAATCTCTCTTCCAAAAAACACTGCTGCCATCAGCCATGCGCCACCACTGTTGCTGCTTTTATGTACCACTACATTCAGGTGCCTCTACTGTAGAGAACCTCCAGGAAAAGTCCAGTAGCGGGCAATGGAATTATCAATATTGTGGAGTTCTGAAATGATTATAGGCTTTTTATCTTAAGCAGTTCATAAAACATTTTTTGTTCAAACTAAAGATGTTAAAAACGTTGGTAGAAGCAATGTAATTTCCTTTTGTTTTATACAGCACTCAAAAGGCAGAGCACACCTTAAAAAAAGCAGAAGTAGTATCAAGAGAAAGGGAAGAACTTGGATTTGAATACCGTGATCCGCAGAGGAGACTCCAAATACTTATGTCCCTTGGGCGGGTCAGTCTGAAGGCTCACAAGACGGGATATGCTTTGGAGTCTTTTGAAAAGGTACAGTATCGTATGATTGTTATCTGACCGTGTACTCTAGATTTTGTAATCTCTGTTTTTACGACTTTACCCCTCTTTACTATGATCCGCATCAAGCAGTTCCCAGGGAAAGTATCTCGAAAATTCCCGCCGTCAAATTTGACTCCACTATTGACTGGGAGACAGAAAGTTGCCCTATAAATGAAAAAATATCGCTGCAAATCAAGTTAATAAGTTAACGCATAATTTGACTTATAACAAGACTGAAAAAAATAGCTAATCCGTTGCTCTAGGATAGAAGAGCAAACGTATTACGTGATCGCGTTGATTTCACGCACGAAGGAGAAGGCACACGGAGGAAACTGAGGAAAAAAACAACTCATATCACTGTAATAAAAAGTCAAAAACTTTGATCTCACACCACGAACCAATTTCTTCCACCGTGGGCAAAAATTTAGGTTATTACAGCCAGAACTTACACATTCGTGAGAAATATATAACGTAAAGGGACTAGACTAGAAACAATTGGAGAAAAGAAAAGTCCTTTGAGTGATAGTACTTTCCCCGTATGGTGCTTAATCATATATCATTTTCTAGAGTACTTCGGAAATCTTTGGGACTTCTTCGGAACTGATCGCGGTACTCTTCAGGATGAAAAAACTGATGCCTCAAAAAGTTGACAGGTTTTTTTCCCTAAGAAATTCCAAATAATCATAGGTCCTTTGTTTTAATCATCATCATTATCAGTATCATTAGCGTTATCATTATCATTTTCAACATCATTATTATTATTTCCGTTTGGCTTTGTGTTTACTAAGGCACTAAAAATTGCCCAGAAACAATACGGTGAAGGTTATCATAATCAATATCAATATCATCATCATCATTATCATCATCACTATAATCATCATCATTATAATTACTGATTGGTTCTGCCAACTTTTTGTTTATTTCCTAAGGCACTCGACGTTGCCCAGACACAGTACGGTGAAGGCAGTAAAGAGCTTATTCCCATTTACCAGTGTTTAGCCCGAGCAGAAAGTAGCCATGGTGATTCATCCAGCCATGAAAGGGCCACAAAACATCTGTTAAAAGCTCATGATATATGTATATCAAGGTAGTGGGTTTCAAATCGTATGCAGTTGTTGTGAAAATTCCATTATCCTGCGACTTTGTGATTTGCGGTGCAATTCTATTTTTTATTTCACTGTTTAAGTTTACTGTAGTACAAATGGGCAGTTTTTTCTCTTAAATTAATAAGAGTTACCTCTGTAATTATACAAAGACAGTTTTATGTGCGACTGGCTCTATTGAACAGACAAAAAAGAGAGTTACCTATTGCAAGCAAAAAAGAGAGAGGTCTACCTTTATTTGTTACTTACTTTTACTAGCACCAGGAGCCCATGATAGTCTCCTGCTAGTACTTAATTTCGCGAAAATGAAGTCCTATACAATTGGCAAATTTCGTTAGACTTAAGTTTCGCGATTTTAGCAAGAAATCGTGTTGAAAGGAAGTAACTAAAGTTTGCTGAAGTCGTGAGAATGAGGACACATCTCTCTTCACTATAGGCCTGGCTATAGCATTGACTTCAGCATGTTCGATTGTGATAAAACACCAGCTTATGAATGTAAGTTTGTTAGAGTAGATCATGGAATGAGAGAACTCTCTTTTCAGTGGCCAACTTCGTCAGAAACCTTTTTCGCAACAATTCAGCCCTCAGGAGAAAATTGTAGGTTTTCTACATATAATCATGATTCCAGGCATGTGACCCGCTGAATAGCTAGCATTTTCCGTTTACATGTTTCCAGTTCCAGTTCCAGTTCCAGTTTACTCCTCCATTCGGTAACATGGCTGTCAACCCTCCACGTCTTCAAATGTTCAAAATTAATTCGGAAGGAATGATAGATGACTTGATAACGCACGGCACATGACGTCATTTGTGCAAAAAAAAAAAAGACATTGACTCCGATGGTCGCGAATTTGCGATGACACAAAGCGCGCGAAAAAAAATGTCGTTGGCATTGAAACATTTGACCTGATTGGTTAACTACCTACCAATCACATAACTGCTAATATTACAATGGCATACCGGAGTTTATAAGGAAATGTCGATGTTAACAGTAAATTAGCTCAAACAATGCAAAATATTTGAAATTTTCTTGTCGGAAAGTGAGTCAAGAAATGGCAAACTTCGGCGATTATCCAAGAGATTTCAGACTCTAATCTGGAGACCGGAAGATAATCTGTCACCACCGAGTTGGATTGTGGGTACGTACAATGGCAAACGTTACTGTTTTGTTTACATTTTTATCCTATTTCTTGGAAGGTTTGGAGAGGATTCATTAGAAGTTGCAGATTCATCATTTGTTTTGGCCTCTAGTTATTTGAGCAGCGATGATGATGATAATGAAAAAGCGAAAAAATACCTGGAGGATGCCATCAGCTTGTATATGAAGTACAAAGGTCCCTATGACAACTCCACTATAAAGGTCCAGGTTAGTGTACAAGTCCTTGCTCATTTTTCTGTTGGCACGGAAATTCTTGCTGTCATCTTTTTAAAAATGCGTTCTGTTTAGCCTGCGTCGAAGGCGTTTAAAAGGGGAAGGAAGATTTCGAGTGCGCAAGGATGGCGAAAACACGAACGCCTCCAGCGACGCTATTCAGTTTCTCCAAACAGTCCCCTAATTGATATGCAAAGCCGATAAGATGATACTCTCGCGCACCTGCGAGAATCCCCTCTTCCCCTTTCCCTTATATCGCCTGCCACGCTCGCTAGGTTGGATGTGAAAGGTTCGCATAATGAGCATTGTTGTTGTTAATTGTGTAACTACGCAAAAGCAAAATTCCAGCCAACGCCAGTTACGCGCAAAACTATCACTCGATAACGTTCAATTTTTCAACTTTTGTTTTTGCAATTTTCACAAACGTCGCGATTTTATAGCCTATTGGTTATTTAAAAGCATGTGCTTGATTCCTCTGTGTAGTTAGATGCGATGCTTAGCGAGACAGTCTTTGTAAAGTCGTGTCATAGCGGTTTTGGTAGGGCACGCAAACAAGTTAAGGCAGGCGAGGGTAGTGAAACCGTGAGGAGATTGGGCTAGGAGCAACGAAAGCTACAGAGAAACTTATAAGACTAAACCCACTGTTACAAAACTGTAGGATGAACTGAGCCGTTTGCTGATTCGTGACGCTAGCCTTGAGGATGCCGTATCACTGCAGAAGTCAGTAGCAGAAGCAAAAGTTGTGGTGTATGGAGATCCAAGCGAAGAGGCAGCTGCTTCTTATCAGATGCTAGGAAGTATTCGACTCAAACAGGGACGCACAGAACAGGCCTTAAAATGGCTCACAAAGGTAGTCTTCTAAACCGATGATAAAGTCACTGATTTTTTTCAGGCTTTCTATTCGCAACTGTAAAAGTTTCGTCTATAACTGCGATGATTTTCTTTCATTTAATTCTTCACCCCACAGTTCCTATATAAGATTTTTCATAAATTCCTTATTTCATCTTAATCGTTTGACCTGCTCCCAGTTAGCTTGTTAGTTCAGTTGGTTAGAGCGCTGCACCGGCATCACAAAGGTCAAGGGTTCGAATACCGTCATGCCTGAATTTTTCACCCTTTCATTTCGCAAATGCAAAAGTTGCGTCTATAACTTCGATTATCTTCTTTCATTTAATAAACTCGCACTATTACTGTTAAGATAGAATGTGACAGTGAAGGGATTGACAGACTGTTTACAATCCCCATTTTTCCTTAAGATCGTCGAGATCCAGCGCTTACTGTAACAGGCGGCCATCTTGGTTTCGTATCAAAGTGTAACCCAGGGAAGAGTGTCAAATTTACTTAGGGGACTGGGCACTACCTTGTACGCCCTCTCGGTACAATTGAAACCACGATAGTCGCCTGCTCAATGGTCCATCTTACGGCAAGGTTGTGTTACGGGAAGATAGGGGGCTGTGAACATTAAAAAAGATTGACAAAAAGAGAGAGCTATTTTAGTCGAGAGTTTCGCATTAGGCCCTTTGAGGTACATAACCGCCAAGCTGGAGAGCAAGAAAAGCACTGGAACAAGACAAACATCATATGTCATTCATGATTACATCATTTAATGCAGTAATTGCCTTTGTTTATCTTTTCTTAGTGTTCTCTTGCTCTCCATCTCTGCGGTTTTGTACCACGTGAAAAATTTGCTGAAAGGGCCTATTTTGGGTCAATTCTTTAAAACAATCAGACCAGGGCAGGAAATACAATCAATTTAAGAAGAATCATGACTAGCTCACTGCCTATGTTTGCTTTGAACATCTGGTTGGTTTAGATTTTATGGCCCCAGTTCTGATTTTACGACCTCTGCATAAAACCGGTCACTGTAACATTTTCTTGCTAGCAGACTGGAGGCCTCTTTTCCCTGGCTTTTGACAGGAGGGAGGTGTCTTTTCTTTAGTGAAAAGAGGCCTCTGATAGCGGCAGGGAACCGTAATAGTATTGATTTAACTTGCAAAAGTGCATCTGAGTCATTAAATGATCTCTTCCCCAGGCTTATAAGATGTTAAGTGTGACGCTCGGAACAAGTCACAAAAAGACGAAGCAGATTGCAGATGCAATCAGTCGTGTCAAGATGTAAGTTCATTTGTTAAGTTTGTAATCTTGACAATTACATATCAACGTTATTTGGACTCCTATTAACTTTGCTCAGCTGGGAGAGCGCGGTAAGGATGTCTATCCAAGTCCCGCTGGACCAACAACAAGAGTCTTAATAAACTAGTAGTGAGATCACTCTGGCTGTGTCTTAACATCTTGTCTCAGTTTAGATGATTGCGTCATTAATCGGTGACGTTAAGTTGTTGACCTTGTCTCCTTCATCCTTCCTGATCAATTGGGTGGGTATTGGGGGGGGGGGGACGTAAAAGAACCCACTCTGCTGTACAAAAAGAGTAGGAGACGTACACCCCCGTAGTGGGGTCTACCTACCTATCTTAGGCAGGAGAGTGTTACGGGCCCGCAGTAATTGACGTCATGCGCTGCATCGGTGACCCTGCCAAAATTGGTGAACTTAAGTAAATAAAATTTACTTACAGTATGTCTCAAAGCCACGTAACCGATGAACTACCGAACAAGGAGCAGATACAAAGCCATTCAAAAAAGATTCAAGATTCGCTCCCTTGAAGAGCTAGCACTCTAAACAACAACTCAAGTTTCTATACGATGAAACGATGGTCAATTTATTTATTTAGACGATAAAACTAGTGTTGTTGAATTGTTGTTTGATTTAACAATTGTTCTTTTTTTTACTTTGAATAAGGTCACCCGATGCTCAAAGATTCTTAAGCTCTGAAGAAAAACTGAAAAAAAGACCGAGGTTTACTCAAGTGGTGGGAAGGTCCAAACCGCTGGGGTATTCCACAACCTCCGCGGGAGATTAGGAATACCCTTGGGATATCCCCAACGTAACCCACGTCAAGCATTAGTTAGACTGCAAAACAGTCCGCATTTTTGCGTATTCAAGTATGCGCGAGCAGTCAAACAAAAGGTCTGGAACGAGGCTGAAAACAGAGAGCCAGACTGGGGAGAGATGTACCAACCACAGCCTCCTCCTCAGGCGCTTCGTTTTTTTGCATGGCAGAGGCGAGCGCGAAATGCGAGTGACTGGTGATGAACCGCAAGGGACCATGTCTCCTTCCCGCCTTCCTTTGCGCGCACATCGAGAGAGACGTCTGGGTACGAGGCAGGTACCAACCAGCTTTCATTTACTTGTGAAATACTTGGAATTATATCATAATGACATTCTCGGCTACTGTAATAGAGAGCGGGAAGATTAAAGACAATAAAAAACGTAGCCTGTACCAGGCTCCAAGATAGTGGGGGAAGCGGATTGTGAAAAGTTACAGGAAAACCGAGGGGGGGAGGGAGTGGCTGGGGACAGACGGAGTAGTGGAGCCTGTAAGCTCCTGGTATGCCCTATGATTGGTCAATTATCACAGTTAATTTCAACAGTTGAGTCAATCATTTGGCTTCACTAACATAGAGTCTAACAAACATGTCCAGCATTTGAAACCCTCCTATACCTCACCTTTAAACATTTTGAAGTTTGATATTTTGACACAAAAAAGATCTTTAATAAGATGCCTACAGGTTCTTTCCTTCCTTATTCCCATCGTTTTTCACTCATTCGCTATTTCACTGCTTGCTCACTTTTTTCATTTTCTGGCCTGGCACACGCTGTGGGAAACGGAGAAACGTGAATTTATAGCCTGATTGTAACCTGTGAAATTCTTATACCACATAACTAGAGCTGATCAGAGCTGGTGCAGCGCATGCTCGTACTTATAACCGTGAATGGAAAGTACATCAGAATAGTGAAGGCAAAATTCAAAAGAAATATCTTTCGCCCCTGAGTAACCAAGCTGTTCCAGGTGTTCGGATAATGGGGACAGTGCAAAGAGAAGAGAGAAGGGAAAAGTAGCAAAGGGGTTAGGAGTAGAGGGCGAAAAAAGTCCTCTTTTTTTCCCTCTCCCTCTCTTCCATTTTTCTTTCTTTCTGCTCTCTATAGAGAGGAGAAGTCGTTACGTCACGTTGCCGTGGTAGCAAAATCTCTGGATCTCAGCAACCGTCGTTCTGCAAATATGGCCGATAAACGAAAAAAAATGGACATGTATGACTTTCCTGAGCATGATTGCACTCGGAGCAAAACTGTAGCCCATACTTTTATTCCATCGTTAGACAATGCAAATGGCCGTCTCCGTCAAGAAAGATTGTTCAGATCCAGAAATTTTGCTACCACATCACACTTTCCTTCTTTGTTTAATGCTTCTCTCTACTATCTGAGCGCCTGGAAAAGCCGAGCAAAGTTCAAAGTGCCTATTTATCCTGTTGACCAAAGTCTGAATCAGCCTCTGGTTGAACCATTTGAGAATAATTTGAAACAAAACAGCTCTATCAAATGGCTGTTCCAGCATACACTGAGAATCATTTTAGACCATTTGTCCGAGTCCGCAAATTCAGCGCCAAAAGAAATCTTTTGAATTTACAGTGTAAATAAAGTCATCGCAAAGAAATCGATTTTAACCACAAGGAACTGAGAACATTTTCTTTCGCCTATTTTTAATTTTAATTTCCCAATCTCCTCAAAGCATGTTATACTCATTGATACCCAAAATTAATGGTGCCGGATAATACAGCTTTGGTACTCTTCAATAAACTCTCGAGATAGCTTCTTTCAGAAAACATAGTCAAAGTTCAGGGGCACCCAACGGCAATTTTCGGGAAAATATCTGTTCGGAAGACGATTTGAGATCTAGAATTTTCGGAGCATTTGTTCTAAAATTTCTTGCTTGCCTGCCTCTCCTAGGATTTTCGAACATCTACAAAATGGTATAATTACTCATTTTTAACGGATTTTGACCCTAAAAATGGCCACCTAGAATTTTCGGGAGCCTTTTCCTGGCTGAAATTTTCGAGAAGGTAAGTATTTATCCCTATAATTTTCGGATCACTAGATTTTCAGCTAGGAAATCTGAACAGATGAAACGTTTTTAGGGGATAAAAATATGCCTATATCTACCGTTTGAATACTAATATACGTTCAACAATGCTATGTTAAGTGGTTTTGAACTATATCCTCGTTGAGTGCCCCTGAAAGTTGTGATATACCGGAACAAGCAGAATACTATAAAAAATTAGTGAGCTAGAATATATTTCTTTTTCTGAAAAGGCATTCAAAGTTTAATTTCCATTATGTCGATCGGCTCCTTTGTTTAGTCAGTTAAACCTGTTCAAAAAAGAACGAAAAAATGTTATTAATATAAAGTAAAAGTTCTTTATATTCCATTACCACACGAGTCAATCAAATAAAGGAATTCTATTACATAGCGTTCTTGTTTTGTCCTAAGAGACCGTGTACATTTAAAAATGATTTTTATCACTCCTGAGCAGAAATTTTCCATGTAGTCGAAATGTTCAGCAGTGCTATAATTTTGTGGACTTTTTGCCTAGAGTTGTTTTCATAATAGGCCCTCCGCAGAAATTGGTCACTTCCTTGGATAACACTTATAGCAACGGCTCGCTGGATGGCAAACCATCCGTAGTTTAATTATTCTGTTAAAAATTAACCGAAATGATTGGACTAGAAGACGTTTGAATTAACTTCGTCACGCGTTCCTGCCCTACGGCAAGAACGCGTAACGAACCCCTAAGAACGATGCGTGGGAGGCTACGCCCATGAACGCTTGGATGGCGTGCTATCCAGCGAGTCGTTGCTAAGTGGTATCCAAGCGCGTGACCAAGACTTGTAACACGTAACAGGGCAAAGGGGCTGATTCAACAGGCCATTTGCTCGATAACGTCATTTGACTACTACTACCACAGAATCCTTACAGGGCTTGGCGTTTTTGTGTAAATTAGGGGTTTTGCTATTTAAACCTCGCTGTGATTATCAAATTTAAATATGAAAGTAAAAACGCAATGAATTCTGGTCTTAGTCAACAGTGGTAAAAAGAACTTATCATCCAAATGCCTATAATAAACGTTCCGGCTTGTTGTTATTATAAATAACTTACTCAGGCAAATGTGGCCTCGGACGGGTATTCCTGCTGCATTTTTTTTACCCAGTCATTGATTTCTTTCTTTGAAGTGCCTTTTTCCATCTCTTCCACTTCTATGGCGTTTAGAAAAAAAATGGTTTGGTAATGAATTTACTGTTGGCGATAGAATTTTTGAGACGCTTCTTTCAATGGGAGTACATTTGTGGTTGAATAAATATTTATACCCTTGTTAACTCGATATTATGCATTACCATACCTAGCCTGCGAAAACAGCCGTTTCTCCTCGCTCTTTGCCGCTGTGGACGTTTCGCACGGCCGGCCAAGCGGCGAAGCCAGGAGAAACGGCTGTTTTCGCAGGCTATACCATACCTAGAAACAAAAAAGCAAAAGAAGATCAAAAGAAGGATAAAATTAAAAAACAAAACATCGGCGGAATGAAATGAAGCTATCCCTATTTAATTGTTCCAGTAAGCAAGCGGAGTCTTATTAAAAGTGTCCAATTTACGGAAAATTTTCTAGGCCCTTCGGATTTGACGCCTCAAAAGTTACTGGCATTGTCCTATTTTTTTCTGTTTCCCACCAGGCAATTTGAGATGTATTGCAATACACTCCATAAGGAAAGATGGGGTTCAGGAGAGCCGTCGCTTGTTCCACTTTTATAAATTTTAAACCTGCTACGTGGAAAAAAAGATGTCACCACGCATTTTTCCTTTTGATTATAGGGAGACATAAGAGATAGCAGCAAAAATTAAACAAGCCGGAGAGTGCTATTTTGGTTTACCTTTCCAAATATCAGAGCCACCATCGCAATTCTCCGACCCTGCTCCTGATTCTGCAAAATATTGATCAAGAAAATAAAAACGGGGAACAGGTTTTTATTTTGGGTCTCAGTTAGATTATGATAAACATTTTACCAACAGTGCAACTTTGGGATTTCAAATTTAAGTATAACAAGAACACACTCTACCAAACTGTATATAAATTTGGTAAACAGTTTCGTTAAGAATCCAATTGTGAATACTGTATTTTCAGTGGTGGATCCAAGCCTTCAAATGAGGGGGGACCCTGTCAGCCAGACCCTTGAATAAGGAGGGGGGCGGTCTTAAAAAGATCTTTTCGACCCTTCGGGGCCTTAGTTTGGTCTAAAAATGAGGGGGAGGGGCCCGGTCCCCCGGTCCCCCCTCCCCGGGATCCGCCACTGGTTTTTAAGGCCCAAACCCAAGTTGATTTCTTTTTCTGGTCATCAAAAATATTCTTCATAAAAATTAAGAACCTACTTCGCCTAAATTCTTAGTAAGGACCCAAAATAAAAGAACCTATTTTGCCAGACTAAGTCAACTTTTATTTTGAAATGACTTCTCAAAATAAGTCAGCTTGTTAGAAGCAGTTTATTTATTTAATTTTTTGTCTATAAATTCCCAAATAAAATATTTCTAAACTGCCCGATTTTCTGGGCAGCTACAGTGTCAGTCAAATTGTTGGGACAAAAATAAAAATGAACTTTTCCCCAAAAGTAAATCTTGAGTTTTTCTAGTGCTCTAACGTTTAAAAAAATGAAAATGAAGGAAATTGGCGAATTGGTGGCCAATTCACTTTTGTTTCGATAAGCAAATTGGTATTTCTGAAAGAGGGTAAACATACTTAGCTTTTTACGTTGAATGTAAGCGAAGTTTGAAATTAAAGTTTTAAATAATTCAAGATTAAATTTGGGCATTTAAAATGATGTTTTCTCCCATAAAAGAAATGTTTAATATGAATATAGAAAATTGTTTTCCTGATTTCTTTTCTTAAACCGGGCACCAATTGGTCAGTAATTCACGATTTTTAGCAAAATGGTCACGTGACTTATCACGTGACTTATTAACACAATGTTTATACTTTAAAATGTTAATGACGGTGAGTTCTTTACGTGTGCCAAATTCTCATTCAGCGCCATCATCTATGCCAAAGTTAGAACCAATAAATCATTTTCCACAAGAAAACGCCTTAGTCCCAGGCCTTAAACTACTTGAGGGTGCTCCTTTCACACACTTCTTCTCATTTCACGTAGCAATTGCTAAAATAGTTTAATCGATACCGCCATAAGGTGCTTCTGTTCAAAATTCTTTTAGTTACAGGCCGTTAAACACATTAATGACAAATTTCCCTTCCATTTCATATCTGGAAGTTAAGATATTTCTATCCCTTTATATAAGGAAGCCTGTAAAAGGTACTACTTTAATTTCCGGCAGAGCCTCCTCATATATATAGGCCATAACAGGGAGTATCCCCTTTCCCCCGGGAATGGTTAAAACTTTTAGTCATTGACCTACAAACAATTGCAAAGCATTTTTAAACCTCTGCTCCGACCTTTTTTTCGATAGTTTTACATACGTACCTTTGATGCAAAGTTTGAACGGTCCAGGTGCTTTGTTGCCCCACATTTTAATCTTTTTTACCTTTTCATCATGAAGACCTTTGCAACCTGAAAATGAAAAAGGGATAAAAATCTTGCTCCTGTCTTGCACATTTAACCTGTCGTCTGCGCCGATCCCTATACCGGTAAGCTCCGAAAAAGGCAGCGGAACTCAGTTTTAGGTTCCTTCTATTTTGTACTAGCTACCTCAGATTACTGAATAAAAACACCTTAGGCTACAAAAAGATAATACATTTATAACAATCTGATTTTAATTGACGCGAGTGAGTGCTAGATTTCAGTTTCTTGGTGATGCGGACGGGTGCAATCACCAAATAACATGATACAAAAGATTAAAAAAACATTGAACAATTGCAATACCCGCACCGTACCACAGTACAACGCAAAAGTGGTCTCCGCACAACCAAGGTAAAGGCGATAAAGGCGCACATAAGCCAAAGACCCAAACAATCAGAGCTTATACCAGTTTCTTTAGCATGAAGCATGCCAGGAGTATTGCTACTCCCCAATGGACGGGATGCTAGTCCATCGCAGGGTTATCCCCCAGCAGTATGTCGCCGGTACCCATTTATACAAATGAGTGAAGAGAGACAAAGTGAGGTAAAGTTCCTTGTCTAACGAAACAACGCGATGGGCGAGGCTTAGCCCCGGATCTCCAGGAGTTCGAGGTGTTAACAATAAACCGCTCGGCATACACACCTCCACACTCCGCAACGCTAAGAAACACCCTAAAAGATCACGTCGGCTTGAATAAGAAGTTTATTTCCTAGCCTAGCTACTATTAATGGCTTGCAAAGTGTGATTAAAATTACAGGTAAAATATTTGTAAACACAAGATACAAAGTAAACAATAAAAAGTTAACATAAACAGTCAAATTGTGTGGACTTTTCATGACAACTTCACGCCGATTTAAGTGTGTACCCCAAATTTTGCTTACCTTCTTTGAATTTAGAGGAAGCCATTTGTGATAACAGCAAGAGCAAACTGAGGAATGTTATTGCTTTCATGGTGATCGACTCTACCGAGGAAAAAAAGATTGAATTCTGTTTAAATTCATGTTAGTTTTTTCTTTCACCCCCAGAATTCGGATTCAGGAAAACTCTTGCTCGTGGTGAGTCCAGAATCCTCGACGTTGGAATCCGGAATACACCTCAAAGTCTCTCATGGTAATCTACTCAGGAAAGGAAAAAAATGAATCGGGGGCACCCAACGAGAATATAGTTCAAAACCACTTAATCATAGCATTGTTAAACGTATTTTAGTATTTAAACGGTAGATATAGGCATATTTTTATCCCCTAAAAATTCTTCATCTGTTCGGATTTCCTAGCTGAAAGTCTAGTGATCCGAAATTTATAGGGATCAAAACTTACCCTTTCGAAAATTTCAGCCAGAAAAGAGGCTCCCGAAAATTCTAGATGACCTTTTTAGGGTAAAAATCCGTTAAAAATGGGCAATTATACAATTTTTTAGATGTTCGAAAATCCTGGGAGAAGCAGGCAGGCAAGAAATTTTACAACAAATGTTCCGAAAATTCTAGATATTAAATCGTCTTCCGAACAGATATTTTCCGAAAATTGACGTTGGGTGCCCCTGATGGATTCGACTTAAAGTTTTTTATTGCTCTTTACTTTTACCTTAGGGCCAGTGTACTTCCTCCCTCGCATGCTTTTATTGGCAAAGTACATAAATATAAGAAATGTACGAGTGAAGAAAGCTACATTGAAAGAGCATGTTTCCCGTTCAGCGCATTGCGTCTTGTGACGACCTCTCCACACGACGATTTTCACATAATTCGGAAAAAATATCCTCTGGCACATACGGTAAAGATTAAATTAAAGTAAAGAAGATAGCTAAATCTAGCGACATGGTTGCAGATACTCAGAAAATTTTGTGACCCTAAAATTACTTTTTTATTCATGAGTAATCACGTGCCATAATTAAGTGATCAAAGCATACTTCCTCAGACTTTTTTTTTCTCTGCCTTGATCTTCTTGTGAAAGAAATTATTATAAGGGATTTATTTCACTAGACATTCAAACATAAATTTGGTGTGCCCCAAGTATGAACGAAAAACAGAAGGAGGTCGTCATACTTTCACTATTAGGACTATGAAGGACTGGAATTGCATGAATGCCAATATAAGAAATAATGGCTCGCTAGCAAGTTTTAAGGATAACGTTTTTAAATCCTTTCTAGCTGAACAAAAGGCTGCGATGCTTCTTAGACTGTAATCATAGTATATACGTTTTATGTTGTTACTGCATCAACTTCACAATAAAAAGATAAAGAAAATCCTGTGGAACTGAATGAGTAAACTGACTATGTCCTGTCTCTTTTTGGGCGGGGGACAATTTCTTTCAGAAAAGGAGCGATTCTGAGAAAGAGGGAACTACACCGCGTGCAAGGGCATAATTTAAGCCAAAGTGATAAATCTCACAATATTGCTGCTTTAAACTTTTTAGTCTCTCCAAACCTGCATCAAAAGTATTTGGCCAAAGCAGGTGGAGAGTAAATAGGAGTTATCAGTGAAAGAGTTAGGGTCCATTTTTGAATCAACGGGAAGCCACAAAAGTTGTCCGTATGGTCTCACATCAGCAGTGAGCCGCACCAGTATATCGTGTTAACAACTGAAGTTCTAAACACTCAGTCTTATGAATTTTAAGGAAAAAAAATACTAAAATTTTTGCTGGATTGACTCAGTGTATACGTATGCCATTTCAATTGGCTAATATTTAGCTTATTATACCGATAGTTTTAGAACTTGAAATGAGAGAATTATTTTTCATTTGTTTGAGCTTTTCCAACACTTTTTTTTGCTTTTTCTCCCGCGGTTGCCTTTGGGACGATCGCGCTCTGCCGACAAAGTCCCGAAGTTTCGAACTTTCAAAGTAAAGGCAACTCAAAACTTATCAGTAAGGCATTTGACTGTCTTTGTCGTTTTTTTAATACAATCAGAATCATTTCATTGAAATTATTCTAAAACTCACAGGAGTGTTTTTTTTTTCACCCATGAGATCTCCAGCTTGGTTAATTCGAGAGGGGGGTTTTGAGTACGTAAAAATTTATGTACTATAGGAACTAACAAGGAACATTGATTTAGCTCCTAATGCAAATAGCAGAAATGCTTACATACGATCGCTAAATGTTGGCCCTAAACAACGTCAGTTTTGTTGGTTCAACGTATTAAACACTAATCCTGATATGAGACGAGCGGAACTAATTAGATAAACTGAGGCCACACGATATATGATGTGCTTGCACAATTAATGCAACATGTTTAACGCAAGCTTTCCTGTCGTTATGTCTACCACATTATATTTTAACTGTTAAGCCCCATAATTAGTCCATTCAAGTCCAGCTCAAGATATTGGCCTTAGCCTGTTGTTAATTCAGTTTCAATTCAACTTGTTAAAGCTTATAGCAGCGTTATAGGAAAAACCGCCTTAAAGCGTATCAGTACACTGTTGAAATGTTGGTTACTGAGTTTTCTGAATACTTATAAAATGCAAAAGTTTATTTCATAACTTGGGATTTACTGTACGAAACTAGTTTTGAAAAAACGGATTTTCGATTTGATTAGCTTTGACGTTGAAAAACTACCTCATTTTTTTTTATACATTGTATCCTTTATTTACAGTGCTAGATTTCAGTTTTAATTCGAATGTGACTGTTTCCTCAGTTGCTCATGTCTCCTTTTGTCAAATAGCTCCGAGGTCCGAAATCAGAAAGTACTTAATTCTCACGGTACAAAAATTCACTAATTGGGTACACAATTGCGCTTTTAGTAAATTTTACCATTACGCAGCTAGATGCCAGGGAGTTCATTGGGCTGTCATATTTAACAATCACTGTAGGTGGTAATATAATTAACGGGTCAAACGAAAACGCAACGTGTCACGAGCTAACAATAAAGAAAGACTAAATTCAAGTTAACAATGCAACTTTTTTGCCTTTGTGTTTTATTCTACTTTGACGCACTCAAAATTATTGGAACAGGGACTTAGTCGTTACAATACCGTAAGTTGAGTTCAAGCTTTGCTCAAGTTCGCAATTTGCATAATGTCTTATCAGTAACTACTGTGATTTAATAGAAAAAAAAATTGTCTCCCAGGAAATATCAACCTACACAATAGTAGAAATCTCTTCACAATCCTCTTTGTGGAACAGTGGAAGACACAAATGGCTACATGTTAAAAAAGAACATTAGCTTGCTGGTTATTTCTGTGAAAAACATTGCTAATCCCTTGAACTTAATAAATAACTTTCTTAACACTCATTCACCTTGATGCACAATCACTGCCCTTAAACTCATCAAATGTAAATTTAGAGCCTATGGTTTATTTGGGTACAGTAGGAATACACAAGCTCTCACGAAATTGTAGGAATACACAAGGGCACGTGAAATTGTGACTCATGAGAGGGGTAACACATGTTTTCACATGGGTGGCAATTTTCAAGGATGCTCACATGCAGTAAACTGTTACTTTAAAGCCCCCCCCACCCCCCGACTTCTACATCCCTCCAGTTATAGGTCCATCTACCTGTAAACAAACAAACAGGGGCACCCAACGACAGTTTCCTTCAAAATACGTTGAAAACACTTTTTAGGCTATCCAGAGTACTTTTAGATCTCTAGAAATGTATTCTAAGCAGCACTACAAAAGTTTAACTGTTTGGTCATCCTAGGGGAACTTAAGTCTTTTCGAAATTACAAGGGCCTCAGTATTATTTTTCTTAAAATGTTAGGTGCAATTTAACGTTTTACCACAAAGAGAATTTTTCTGATTCCTCTCTCCATCACCTTTCAGAATATCCAAAAATTTTACGTTTTTTCCCTAAGAAAAACAGTGCAATCAGGGTCGTAAATTATGAAAAATTAAACTTCAGAAAATCGTAGGGAATTTATTGGATAAGCTTTGAAAATTGTCCTTATGAAGTTTTGAAGCTTAATTAAAAACCAGTAAATGCAAACAGTATTTTGATCAGCACTAATAATAGCTTGTTTTGAAGTGCTTCTTCTTTCCTGTTTATTTAAAAGCCCCCCAGATAAGAGCCCTTCCATTTATCAGCACTCTTAGAACCACTTAAGAAGACGTGTCAGCCCAGGCCAGGGCTTACAAGCGAAAGTTTAGAGTATTTCATTTGCTCTACTGTCCCTGAAGAAAAACAGGGATTACTCGTGGTCTGGTTGTATTGACACATAATTGTTCTCCTTTTATTTACTACTCATCAATAATTCATGACAAAAATGCAAAGGAAATTGATGTTAAATGAGTGTCTATTTATGAGTGGTTCTTTTTCTCAGATTTTCTAATTTTTTCAGGAAAGATAATAATAATACAAAAATGAAGTAATAAAACAAATTAATAGATCCACAACAGACCATTTTCATGCCATTCAATAGACTTGCAGTTCACGTTGTTCTATCAAGTTTTAAATTTCAGGCTCACTTCTGCTCATTTTTTCAATGTCGAAGGAGTAAGTGAAGGAAAAGACTGAAAAGGGCATTTCATAAAATATTTCCATACAATGTACCTTCTCATCAATAAATTAGCATGTTAGGGTGATGAGATAAAAATAAAGGAAATATAATGTTCTCCAGTCATGTTAAAAATGATAGCAAGGAATAATGTCATTATTGTCTCTTCAAAATTAAGTCTGTTGTTGATAGGCTTTCCATTTGTTTGCTGCAAAGAAACAATTTCCCTGAGATTAGGATTCATTTCATTTGTTCTTTGATAAAGTCTTTAGCACTGTTAGCTCCTCTTGCTCCCAGATCCCACATAGCCTGAGGTGCTTGATCCAGTTCACTGAATGCCTTCTGTACTCCACTGTTCCAGGAATGTCTTAGTTTTGTTTGGGTTGGCATCTGAAATTCAAAAAGCACACTTTTTGAAACCAGTCAATAAATGGAAGGATAAACCAATCACAATGCATGTTCCCATGCTTTGTGATTGGTTTGGTTCTTCTGCTTCTGCTTCCGACTCACTAGATCATAAGCTCTACGCTTCTCATTACGACGCCGCCTCCGTCGCTAGTGAAAACCAGCCTTAAGGGCATTTTACTATCACTAAATATTATGCAAATCCATACCAGGTGAGTCATATTTTTAGTCACCTGTAGTAGAGTTTACTATTATGAGTTTTACACCACAGTTCTAGAAATGCCAGTTTGTTTCCTCAGAGTGAACCTTCTCACTCAAATTCAACCAAATTCGAATTAAGGCCGACCCAAATTATTAAGACTGGCTGAATTTATTCAGAAGCCAATCTTAATTGCAGCTAAACTAAGTTCAAAGGGGCAATAAAAAATCAGTATGGTCAAACTGCTCACAAAATACGTTATAATAATTTATGCATTTGGTTCGGTCCAAAGTCGCTCCAAAGGCGAAAAAGAACGGCTGAGCCGTTCCAAATTGAAAAAGGCGTTCCTAATTGATTCAGACGCTGAACTTTTCATGTACTTAATTCAATATATTAGGTTCGGCTCATGAAAAGTTCGGCGTCTGAACCAGGCCTAAGCTTCTTCATTACCTCTGGCAAAGAAAAAGGAATATTTTCGCGAGTTTTACTGTCCAACACGGATAATTGCTTGATGGTGTTTTCTTGTGAACTCAAGACTTCTGATAAGCCATATAATGCAAAACCCCCGACGGTCAACTTGCCCGCCACTTTCACCAGCGATACCGCCATGTTGCTGAATTGAGATTCAACAAGGGAGGGGTGGGGATCTTGACAGCAGTAACATTTATACAATAACGTAGTTAACCCAGAAAGCCATCAAAACCTTCTGAATGAAAAAGCATAAATCAAAATTTGATTTTGTTATTATCAGTTATAGCTTATGCGGGTTTTTAAAATTCCTGCAAGAAAAACGTATATACTTTGTAGTCTGTAGCATAACCCTACCCTACAGAGATTCATTTTGCTTTTCCGCCTCTTGGCAACCAAGCCTTATCGTCTTCAACATGGCGGACGAAGCGAGAGGAAAGGAGTTTTATCGAACACTGAGCAAATTTTTATCAGATGAGGAGCTCAAAGAAGTGAAATCACTTCTTCGAAAGGTAAATTAATCAACATGTGTTGTGTTTATTGGCGCTTATGTCTCTCGACTTCATTTCACAGCCAAGGTTACATGTTTTTTATCCGTACATCCCCTCCCCCCCATCCCTTATTTATAAAATGACTTGAAATCCGAACCCTCAAGTTTTTGTTTCGCGATTCATTTTGAAAATCGAGATCCGAATAGTGAATATTGTGTGGGCATCTTTGACAATGGAATGCCCCTGAACTTACTTACAGAGTCCACGTTACAACCAGTACAGCAGATTGGTCCATATGGTAGACTTGGTCGCCCATAGAACTGCGCATGCCATTGGGTTTTCCTCCAGAACTTCTAACATCTATTTAATATGTATCACAGAATGATGTGGAGGAGAAGTTGGATGTAAAATACAGAGACTGGATAAAAAAACAGGACTTTCGAACAGAGCCATGTGATGGTGATCAAGATGAAGAATCTCATTACAAGGAGAAAATCGCTGCAATTTTTGAGAAGTTACTAGAGTTTGCTGAGCCAGTTATTTTGGATGAACATGGTGGGTTATCTGTTTTTCTCCATCTTTCCTGGACAATTTTTAAAGAAACTTTACTGGAAATGCACATTTAAAACTCAATGTCATTGAAAAATTACACAACAAAATCCTCTTTCTGTAGTCTTAATTATACAATTGAGCACAGGGCTGCAAATAACGGACAGCAGGTTGCCGGTCATGATGACCGGCCAAATATTTTTTAGCCCGGACAAACCCCGATTCTGGCCGGTCAAATAATGAATACTAATAATTTTTTTTTGCCTAAGGAATATCCAATTATGCTGGCAATAGATCATTATTACTACACTGACGTTCACATTTTTGACAGCAAATTGGTGAAAAATGCATTCGCACGTTGTAGAGTTCCTTTCCGCGGTTTTCGTGCGTTTTAATGTTACGTTCTACCTTGAGTATCATTGCACGGCGGCGTCTGAAGTCTCTAGAGGTAAAAAGTGAAGCGTAAATCCTTTTCAAACTCCCAAGGTTCAGGAAACGGAATACACATACAGTTCAGCAAACTTTAGAAATTACGAAAAAAAAAAAAAATTGGTTTATTTTACAAAATCTGCACACGTTTGTTTTACGTTGATGTTCCGAAATGAACATCGGTGAAACTTGATCTTTTTCCTGCCTGGGACGTGATCGAAAGTCACTTCCTCAAAGAAGAATTGTCACTGATATTTTCGGCAAAGAAGTTGATTTGCATTGGCGAGAAGTTTGTTCCACAAACAGCGTGTTGATGATCAGAAGTCAATAAATAAATTTGGGTCATCGCGCAACATTTTATCGCGAAGGGCTCAAATGTCAACAGAAATTTACATAAAGTTGTTTACAAGAACGAGAATCTAGCGCCGCGATAGACGACGACCTTCCCTCTTGAGTGGCTTAAATTTTTATCAGACCATTCTGGAATCGTGTCTGCAAACGAGATTCATGTTCGACGTAAAAGAAATTATTATTAATCGATGTGCTAACATTTATTCCCGGAGAAACACAGGACGACCTGTTGAGAATTGCGATCGATTTGCCTGAATTCCTTCGAATTCCCAAAGGTCACATTGCTGATTACAGCAAAGCCGAAAGTACAGTACGACTTGCAACGTTGCGTTACTTTCCAACTCAGTTTGTTATTCACTTTGTTGCGTTAGATTACGACATGATGACATGAAATTAATTTATTGCGGCGTTCTTTTTCTTAGGAGGGTTTAGTGCAAAGCAGCAAAAAAACGCCAAAGAAAAAAGAAATCATTCCAGCGTTATAGAGCATTAAGCGACAACTGTATGGAAAATAAAGTGTTTGTATCCAAAAATGACCGATCAAAATGACCGGCAAGACCGGAGTTTGACCGGTCAAGTCCGCGATCAGGCCGGACATTGTCCGTTGACCGGCCGTTATTTGCAGCCCTGAGAGCATAGAAATGATGTCAAAATGTTCAAATCCTGGCAACGAAACCACTTGCATGCAGCTTGTTTGGAACAAAATGGCGTCATTTCATGGTCTATTTAACAAATAGATTCTATGTTGCCTTGCGCCTGTTCAGAAATATATCCCAGATGATGTCAAAATGTGTTAAAAACAAAAAAGTGGCACATGAGCCACAGGCAAACATTTACAGGGCTCTTTTTTTTTTCAGTGTCAGTGATGTTTTTATCAAATTTTGATGGCTTCTGTGATCTACTGAACAGACCCACGGCAACATGGAATCTATTTGTTTTATACAATGAACAGAAAGGAAAAAACAGACAAACTTGCCTTGCACCACTTGACTGTTCAATGGTTTGTGCCAGTTTAGCCATTTCTTAAGTCATACACGCTTCTTTTCCTTTTTCTGCTTCTTCTTTTCTTCTTTGTCTTACTTGTGTTCAGTTTCTCCGAAACGTTTTTCAATGCCTGAGGGGGTGGGGGGATTACTTTAGGAATTTTTGGGTGGGGATATGCCGCTGGGACCCAGGAACCCTTAGCCTATACCAGAGCTAGTTTAGCTGAAGCAACTCTATAGGTACTAGACTAAACTTCCCAAATCCCGCCTCCCCTATCCAGGTAGCCTGTTCCAGGCCTTCAGATAGTGGGGAGCGGTGCAAAGTAAAAGGGAGCGCGAAAAAGTAAAAGCGAGGGAGGAGGAGAGGTGAGAGAGGGAACGCCTGTTAGATTTGTTTTAAATAGACTCTTCCGCCCAGTCAGACCGCATCAGCTGTAGGTGGTCTTCACTTGTCAATCAAGACTGGTGTTACAGCCCGATGCATTTATTATTTTTCTTGCGAATAAATCGAAGTTTGTCAGATCAAAAATTAATATTATGTATACATAATCTTACTAAAAACCCAATGTAAGACTTTCAGACAATAGAAGGCGGGAGAAGTATTCATGTATAATGAATTTATTTACGGCTTTAAAAACATGATTTCAGCGTGTACGTGACAAAAAATTATGAATCAAGTGACAAACAAATATCGCTCATTTCGATAGAAAGCCGTTTCAATACAGATCGTTAACTCAAGCAATGAAAATGCACAACAATTGAAGGGAAAATTTACTATTCGGTGATTGAGTGGACCTCGTCAATAGCGATAGCGGCAACTTGCTTTCCAAGCTTTTCTTTTTGAAGTCCTTTTGTCCATTCATTAGACAACCACGATTTGGCACTTCAGTAAACAATTTCACAGCTTCCACTTTTAACGGCTTCATCCATATCTTCTCCCATCATTGCCGCCGCTACTCCGATCTGACTTGTTCAAATATTCCACTTGGTCCATGATGGTAATCAACGGAGTTACCACAACAGTCGTAAATGGCATTCTATCCTGCCTTCATTCCAACGCACGCTTTATTCGAGGAAAAAACTGGAAAATAAGAATTTTTCCAAAGCCAGTCGGTGAGAAATTGCGAACATCTATCCTACCGACTACGTGTTTTAAACAGTTTCGTTGCTCTTCGCTTTTAGCCTCCACGTTTGGAAAGTCACTCAGCGCTGTGTTTGTTGCGAGTTTGAATTCTGCGTGACGGCACGTAGAGTCTGTCATAACGGCCATATCGCATTTCTCACTGTGATCGAAGACGCTCCACTGTTGACAAAAACTGTCAAAATCAACCAATCAGAGGGTATACCAGGATCTGGTATACCGGAACGCACTTTTGTTAAGAATTCTTACAAGCGTTCCCGCACCTCTCTCCCCAGTCCCCCTCTACTTTTCATCGCTTTCTCTACTCCACACCGCTCTCCACTATCTGAACGCTTGGAACAGGCTACTATCCAGGGTACACCGAAACCTATGTCCGATTGTCTAGGACAGGTAGAAATTTAGTTTGGACATGTCAACCTTTGGCATGAATTGTCTGTGGGACAAGCACATTTTTAATTAGAAAAAATAAAGAAACAGTTGAAAATTGTCTTCAAATTATGGTAGAATTCATCTTAAAAGTCATAAAAGCAAACCTCATACTTGACAAAATAAGTTTACATATTCCTTTTAACTTTGCCATTCCACAGTCATTCATTATTTTATTTTTACCAGCTCCATTTTAGCTTTTAGTCAAAAACAATTTACAAGGGTGATAGGCGATTAAAAGCATTAAATGCCTGATTGTTTTTGAGTTTCGAGTTTTGGATGGGAAGTGGATGGGAAACTTTTTCTCTTACTTTGCTATCCTAGAGTAGTTGTTTTCCGGAAAGTACTGAGGACACTAGCACAGTCCAGCCAAAACAAAACTGATTTGATTTTGTTTATATTTTTGAGTGACGATTCCCGGTTTCCCTAGTCTAGACTGAAAATTATCTTTAACCAATTGATCAGTTTCCTGGAAAAGGATACCCTGTTCTAGACCCAGACTCTCTGATTTATATACCCTATCCCAGACTAAACTGCTTGAAAACCATACCCTTCAAAGCAGCACATACCTATATAGCCCATATATGGCAGTACCCCCCTCCCCTGGGTCTGTACTCTAGTAGATCATGGGCAACAACCAATCACAGTGGGCGTTGCATAATTTACATCATTGTTTAAAAGAGTATAGAGCAAGGAATATTTTTTGTTGATTGTCCTCTAAGACTGAATGCTTTATCTTTTCAAGTGCTCCCAATATTAATTTATCAATACATTTGGAGTCAGCAGATTTACTATTTTAACAGGCTCTCAATTTGTCAGTAAAAATTATGCCTGCAATGTGTTCTAGGAGTCACTCAATTGTTAACTGCCGGCCTTTTTATCCTGCATCATTTATCAGTCTGTCAAATAAATGAAAAAAAATTGATTTTGAAATTGGTGGCCAGTCAGTTTTTTGAATAGTCAATGTATAATTTAGGATATTCAATTAGACATTGAGAACAAAAATGTGTTTGCCATTTTAGGATGGGATAAAGAAGAAATGATGACGTATCATGCACAAGCTTTTACTGTCATGAAAATTTGTCAGTTGTTGTGCACTGTGTTCAAGGATGCTAAACAAATGGAGCCACAGAGTAGATTAACTCAGGTACCAACATGTTTCAATTATACTACTACATGAGAAATTTCTGCATTTGATTGGCTTTGAGCAGTAGTATTTCAGCTTGAGTATTGATTTGAATAGTATTTCAGTTTGAAGTACGTGTGAAAATTACAAAACCTTTGCGGGTAGTAGTATAAACAAATAATAGCATGATTTGTACATGATATTTGGCATAAATACCACTCGTTATATTTCAAGATTGTCTCAAATTTCACTCACCTAACAGCTCATGAAAATTAATTACAAATAACAATAATATTTTAAGATATCAACCGTGGTTAATTTATGCCAAATATCACTACTATTACCCATACTTATTACTTCTATCATAATATGAAGGATGCAAAGACAGCAGCTGCTGCTGTCATCTTAAGGCTTATTGGTTTAAATGTTCAAGCCCAAGTGAGCCATGTCCAGCCCGGACCATGACAACCAGAGTTTCTTTATTTCTTACTTAGTTCGACACTTCTGAGAGGTGTGGAAGTGTGGATCGAAAGGTCTGACAAGGTCAGGTTAAAGTTGCACTTTTTCCCCTTGTCATTCTTTACTTACATGTACTTGTTGTTCCGCACTTCTCAGAGGTATGGACGTATGGAATAGTCTGACAGTCGAGATATTGTCACACTCTTTCCCTTGGTAATGAACCCGTCATCATTCCAGCTTTACTTAGTTCCACACTTCTCAGATGTGTAGAGCTGTGGATGAATAGTCTGATGTAAACAGGATATAGTCACACTTTTCCTCCAGTCATTAACCCCTTGTCATTCTTTACTCACTCACACTTCCTTGAGGTCTGGAAGTGTGGAATAGACTGACAAATTCAGGATATACATGTAGTCGTACTTTTCTCCAGTCATGAACTTGTTATCATTCTTTACAATGTACTTAGTTCTATAGTTCTCTGAGGTGTGAAAGTGTGGAATAATCTGAGAAAGGAGGAGCTAAGTAAAGAATGGCAAGGGGTTCATGACTGGAGGAGACATGAGACAATATCCTGACTAATTTTTTATTTGAGATGCGTATACATGTAATTCCGTTTTTGAAAGTGAAATGCAGGTCCAAAGGAAAATTTGGCACACTTAGTACTTCAGCTTTGTGAAGTAAGTTTAGAATGTGTTTCTGTTTTTTTTAGTGTTCTTGATACTGGTTAATGATGTTTTTATGATCTTTTTGTCCAATAATATCTCTGTTACGTTTACATGTAGCTTCCATAAACCAGTCATTTTTGAGACAAAAATCACGGGGCTGCAACTTTCTCTGTGCAGCAGTGGAGAGCAGATCCGACCCCCTTTGAATGCACCTGTCAGACTAGAAAAGTTTTAAATATTTTTGATTTTACTTTAAAAATAAACTTTTGTCTGCAGTATTTCATATAAGGATGTAGTTAATTCTAGAAAATTATGTGTAACATTTGGCCAGGAAGGATGGAAATAATCTATAATGAGCTGGGATAGAGTTTGAACCATCAAGCTCAACTTTGTACCCTGCAATATATAATGATTCTTGCATGTGATGGAG
This sequence comes from Porites lobata, assembly GCA_942486035.1. Lineage (NCBI taxonomy): Eukaryota > Metazoa > Cnidaria > Anthozoa > Scleractinia > Poritidae > Porites > Porites lobata. Next base: position 1,141,302 of record CALNXK010000099.1, read on the forward strand.
TATTACATGATTCAGCTCCTTCTGATCAGCTGCTTGCTAAAAGGTGTGTCCATTCCACAGACTGACAAGAAGTATGTCTTGAGAAAATCAGCCTGTTGTTTGGTGTCATTATGCGCAGCAAATGTAGAAGGGCATCCCTGGACAGATGAACAATCAAAGACTACTGCTCATGGTCAGTATCTTAAAAATAGATTTAAGACGGTATATAATAGGGTTTCCAAATCCCGCTTCCCGCCACTATTTCTTCTTTCTTCCCGCCATCCCGTTTTTGCTTCGGACGTGTCATCCCGATCCCGCTACCAAAATTCTTTTCTTTCGCGACAGACGCATTTTTTTTCCGGTTGGACACGATTTTTGCGGGTTAGGGTTAGCACTACAATTCGGTCTTTGCTCACAATAAGACTGCGGCAGTCAGTTTAGTTTGTTAAATTTTTCCTCTTTTGGGTAAGTTTTAGTCAATCAAACAAAAGTTTTCTTCAGCGGAGAACAGCGCATGGACCATGACAAAGGCCCTCAGTCACACCAAACAAGAAATCACAAACAGTTATGCCTGGAATCAGTATCTATGCCCAGGTTTATTCAGAAATCCTTACATAAGACTTTCCAACCCCAGGAAGTTGTTCGTTTTAGCCCCTCTTTTATTTTATAACCGTTTTCGAGTATATTCTCTAGAGTACATTGCAACACTGTGCTGACCTGGCACTTGTGATGGACATAAACATGCTGATTGTTCTCCACATTAAGGGTCATACAACTCATGCACGAAATTCGTGTTGTCGCGAAACGTTTTGATGATGTTTCAAGTCCCATCTTAGCAGCTGCACCGAGTTCACTGTTTCGGTGGCAACACTTCCATGAGGACCATCAAAGTCTGTGGCAACACGCATTCCATATTAATTTTGTCAGGTTTCTGAGGAATGATACATTCATATTAAGACAGAATACATTAGGAAATTGAGTAATTTTAATTCTCAGTGGACAAAAACCTTGTACCAGAATAATTTAAACAATATCGTATTCTTTTTTTTTTTTTACATTTTTCAAGGGCTATAGATTTAATAAGTTATTTGTAATAACACTAAAGACAACTTCTTATGAGAACCCGAGGACGAACCTGAGAAAATAAATGTCAAATTTCACAAAATGACATCTTACACCTGAAGTTTTCAGAATTTTGCCTGTGTTTTCACACTTCTTGTGAAATGGGGTGTATTGATGACAGTGCAACAGGAGTACAGGAGACTGGTGTATGCTGTAGAAGGCTTTTTTTTCATATTGCTTTTATTTCAGAATTACTGGCTCTTATTTGCTCCTATTGTCACTGTTCATCTATTTCTGATCTCCTCTGTGGCTGCGTTGAGGTGAATTTAAGTGAAACATCTGCCAAGGATAATCCAGAAGACAGTCGACAGACGTTTAACACACTGTTTCCATCAGGACTGTTCAAACATATTCTAGATTATCTTAAACCGTATCTCCTCAAAGACACTTGGAAAAAATCTCCACTGGCTCGTCATGTCTTGGTGTGGTGTACTCTAGGCTTGAAGGTATGAGGAAATTAACAAACACAAAGGTTAAATGTAAAAACACTTTAATTAATAATAAATAGATGTAAAACTGTACAAGGGTTGAACCCAGGAGTCATTTCATAAGTAGGTTTAGGATGATCGTCGGAGTGAGCGTAGTCCTGAGTGGCTGAATAGGACTGTTGTTGTTGACAGTGACTGACGTTTCAACAACCTGTGCGGTAGTCATCTTTTGAGTCAAAGTGAGTTGTATCACGTCCGTTGATGGTATTAAACTCTGGTTATTGACCTGATTGGTCAATTAAGTCGCAATATTATTGGTCGTCTGTCTGTTAAGCCGTGATGTTATTGGCTATGAAGACTGGTAATGTCGTTGGTGCGTTTTGATGCGTCTATTGTCAGAGTTAAACAGTCGTTTATTGTTAGTCAAATTGTCAGCGATGTCCAGTCGTCCTCTCGCGTCTTATCTAAGTACAGCCGTGAACACCTGTTCTGAGATAAGACGTATCTTACCTAAGACGAGCTAAGACGTGAAAAGCTTTGCAATGAATGACCTTCCCGTCTTATTTACCTGTAAGATGCGAACGCATCGTACGCTGCATGCGTTAATTTTTGGAGGGATTGACCAATAACTATTTTCTACGTAAAGACATGCTCATATAAATGTGACAGTTTGCATGTTATTTAGGATGTGTCTTGTGTAAAACGCGTCTTATTTTTCCTCCTGTAAATGATGCTATTGTGTCTCATACAAACGGCTCATCACCTTTTTCCAATCTTTGCTTGGTAATCACAATTGCTGCGCACTTGTAAAAGTCCCTCCCTCACTGTGAGACAGAACATGTACAGCTGTAACTGGGGTCAACATGTCCTATACTCTTTTCAGACATTGTCAGTGTGGGTGCTTTGATGTCATATTTGAATTGAAAAGCGCTTTTGAAGATATAGGTCTCATGATCACGGCATGACACAAACAGGTGCCCTTTGACACGATCATTTGATCTGAGACATCTGAGATAAGATCTTAAATCACAGCCAATCCCATGTCACCAGATTATAACAGACCCGGCTAGGGCTGAAATCCACTAGCTATGGCTCGCCGGAGTGGTGCTCTTCCAACCAAGCTAACAGGGTGATGTGTAATGTACATAATATCTTTTGAAGTTTACCCTTATACGGGACAGAGAAGATTACTTTCTGTGAGAGAATTCTTGAACTTTTTCTTCCCAAACTAAGTGAAAGTTTTTATTTTTTATTTTTATTTCTAGATGCATGTCTGACATGCCTTTATCAGTGACTGGGAAAGAAAATAGTGCGTTTTAGATAACATTCATTTTTGTTGTTTGACAGCATCCTTTTGTTGGTGATCATTTCCCTAAACTGATGTCTCCACTCTTGCTGTTTATAGATGATTATGAGGTACAAGACTTCCATGATTTGAATTTTTTCGCATCGTACAACATGCACCAATAGACGAACACAATCCATTCACCCAACCAAGGGTCGATTTGATAAAACCTTTACAAAAAGTATAATTTACAAGTGTAGCTTTTGTTTTCAGGCTCTAAGGTAATGGCTACACGTGTAAAATACACTTCTTAAAGTTATCCCCGCAATGATGAAAATTAAGTGTCAGAAATCAATTGATTAATAATTATTTTATGTTTCATCAGGCTTAAAGGAGCTATGTCACGGAAGTCTAGTTCGCCTTGTTGATAATGCCAACAACGTGTCTTTGATCTCTATGGACAAGTAAATTACAATTACAATTACAATTACAATTACAATTACAATTGTCAATTACAAGTAAATGACAATTTCCTGTCAAACAAATATGTCTCTCATGCATTATATCAAACGTTGAAAACAACAAAAATGAACTTTATGAAACTGTTTGGCTGACAAAACCTCAATTGCAATCCGTTTCAGTCTTTTCAAGTTTGTCCGTCCTTGCCTTTTCTTGTTATTGATTTGTACCTTCTTTTAATGTTTTGAGCTGTTATTTAGTTTATTTTTATGTTTCACTCAATTTGGTGGCAACTCCCACTGTTTGAATTTTGATAAATTTCGTGACACAGCTTTAGAGAGTTGGTAGCTACATGGTAATAAGAAGCTTTTGCGTTTTCAATTTTAATGTCCTTTTTCCCTTTCACAAACAGGTAGAAAACAAAGTCTTGGGTTTAAAATGTTTGAAGCACGTCGTTGATAACATGGTATGTAGATCGTTTATAAGTGACTGAAAAAATAAAACCTTTTTTGGATCAGTATATCAGAAACTATTCTTGGGTTATTTTCGATTGTAGAATTCAGCAGAACTGCAGTGGTATGGAAGGGCTGATGTTCTTTTTGAGGTAAACTGACGCACTAGAATTTTTTTAGAAATCAGTTAGTATGCTGCAATTATATTTTTGAAGTGCAGTAGTCACTTACTCGAAGATCAGTTCTATTCCTATATTGTATGCAGACTCCTAAAGGGGGGTATTCCCTATAACGGCCTATAGGGGGACAGTGGTACCTTTTTCAGCTTCAGGTATATGAAAAGGTTGGGAATTCAAGAGTTGTGGTATATGAAAGGGTAGGAAAATGTTGTATTTAAGTATTTAAAAGGGCCATTAATTGATAAAATGTTTCGAAAAGACTCGCGTTATGGCTATATCTTTTCTGAAAGATCGAATAGTCCTGTGTGAATAGAGGAAGAGAGATGGATCGGATTTGCGAATTTTGAGAGGTAGAATGGTGAAAACGATAACGTCCTTGCAGGCGTTTGCTTTCCTCCTCGTGCTTCTTACTTTATCCTTTCCCTTCTTCAAACGTGTGCCACAACTACACGTTAAGATGTAAAGATGAAAGCATTCACACCAACATTGACGTAGGGCCGGCAGTTAGTATTCCTTCACAGAAAAATGTTCTACCAATTACTTTTTCACTGTAGAGCATTTAAAGACCGTTCTTTAAATTGAGACGGCCATAAAAATTATTATCACATTTTACTAGGCCACTCAGCGTCACCTGTACACTAGCGAGGCTTGCTTGGTTCGAGTTCTTCACCCTTGCTTATTAAGCATCCTCAAGGTGCTGGAACCACCTCCAACGAAACCCAAGTTTGGAAGAAAAGTAGGTTGGATTAATTTTAATATTCCTAATATTATTACCAATAACACTACCACTATTTGGGTGGTTAATACATGAAATGAGAAATAAGCTGATGGGTAATATAGATAGATTGCTTACTTCAAAAATCTTTGGGCTCAGTCTCGTATCTATGACTTAAAGTACGGAGGCTGCCCGTGATAATTTACCCTCCCCTCTTCAGATTGTACTAGGGTTTCCTTCTGCTGGGAGAGTCCGTACTACCCATGAATTTTCACTGTCTTAAATCACTTAAGAGAGATCAGAGAGTCGTTAACCGGCGAAGATCAGTTGGCAGATTCGTTAATTCGGCAAACGATAAACGGCAAATTTAAGATAAGAATTTCTCAAAAAAGAATTTAAGCTGATAAAAACAGTCGAAAACAAGGTTTACCTCGGGGTAAAAACCTGTGAAGTTTTTCTTTGTTTTCTAGCCATTTTTTTCCTTGGCTCTATTGTGTTGACTTCTCAGTGGCTTCTTTGTATTCACTGTTTGACGTCACTCGTGAGTTTCACAGGTTTTTACACCGAGGATGAGCCAAAATCAATTTTTATGGATGAAAATAATGTGAAACTAATAATTTTGTTCGTCGAACTAAACAAAAGTTAAAGACAAGTAAAGGGAAAGCTTGGTCACGTGGTACAAATTCACGTTTGCCGCTTGCTGTAAACATGAATCGAACTCTATGGCATAATTGGGGGATTCCTTGCTTAGTTTAAATTTCGCATTCTGTGGTCCCGAAGTTACAATGCCTTTTATTTTAAACATATTATTCCTAGGTAATGTTTGTAGCTAAGGTGACAACGAACAAAAATTTACATAAAAAGATGTAAATTTTTGTTCGTTGTTAAAATAACTTTCTGGTCTCGAAACTCACTGTTTTTATATTGCAAGCACTTATCATTAGGTCATTTTATATCTCCTCACAGACAACCAAATGCGACTCAGTGTTTCAAATAATGCTGACATCTATGGAGTTTGAAGGCAAGATAGCGATGAGGCGGGTAAGCGAGACGCCTATTTCAGGCAAAATACTTTTCATGCAGTCTTCGTGGTGGTAATGGTCGCTCAATCGATCCTCAATGTGTATTCTACTCACCATTTAAACATTACGTCAAATTAGGGCCAATGGTGGAAAAAATACGTCTTGAAAGCTCTAGCTATTTTACCAAGGAATTAATTTTCTTATCATCGACCTTCAACTCGTGTACAATGATATTAGGGAAATTAAACACCTGACGTTCTTGGTACCACGGACGCCAGCCGGAAGTATTTTTGCCGCATGACAGCCACTGCGCATGTCAAGACGTTCTTGAGCTGCGCTCACGGACTTCAAAACGCGAGTTCTCTAGTTGAAACCAGAGGTTCAAATTCTGGGTTCTTCGAAGAGTATTCGTTATAGAAAAGTAGAAATTCTTCGTCTGAAATCATGTTTTCTTCGTATGAAAGAAACAAACCTTAACGCAAATCTTTGAAAGACATTTTCGACTGAATTATTCTGTCGGCGTTCGTGATGGTTTCACGTTGTATTGCCGGTATGATTTTCGTGGCGGTGCCAAAGCTATCCGACATAGTGTTAACATAGTTTTAGTGTCGTACTTACAAGGATTTGTCTTTATCACCCCATAAATTGAACTGTGATCGCTCGCTCCCAGGCATATTTCTCAAACTGTACTGACTAGAGCCTTATTACATTTACAACTAATCAAGTGAAAAGGTTTGACTGTGACTGTGTTTCCACCAGGCGTGTGCAAGTCAATTGAGAGATTATATTGAGCACATGGGAATAACCATACTGCGTCACTTTAAGGTAGGGCTTTTTTTTTTTTTTATTATTAATCATTTGAGGATTACTAAGTCTAAGGGGCCAATAAAACCTAACGACACACTTTAGAGCTAACATCTGGTATTAGAGTGATAAAGAGTTTGACTGGACAGAGTGCGTTAGCTGTTATTTTAAATAACGTGAAGATTGATGGAACTTACCCCAGGCTCAAACAGGTTTAGGGTTAGATTTAGAATGGTTACGGTATCAAAAATTCCAATTTGAGATTTGAGTTAAAGGAAGAATTTGATAAAGGCCTAAAGCGGAATAATGCTTGTGACATCTCCATAACTTGCAACTTGCCGCGCCACCATGCTGCAATTTGCATGATCCGCCCCACTTGCTTGAGAGTTTTTCATGTTGCAGAAAGTACATGTCGCCTCCTGGTTTCTCGTGATAGTAGGACTAAACAATCAAAACCGTTAAACACCTTTCTGGAAAGTAGAAAGAAGAAAACATTTCGGGTAAAAACACAGACAGATTTGCCGTTATAAGTGCCGCGCGAGAAAACGTTACGCAAAGTTGGAGTGGACAGAGGGCTTAGACGTAAAGGAATAATTCTTTTACGGACGTAGATGTAATAGTTGTTTCTTTTGGTTTCTCTTTTTTAGCGACTTTTGAGAGTTATCGTATCGTACTTGGAAGTAAGCGATTATCCCGAGGAAGAAGCCAGGCTAGCCATTTTAGACGCTTTAAACACCGCAATACTTTACGCATGGCCAAGGTATGACATATGACGTCGTTACCTTTTCACTCACAATTCGCCACTTTAACAACGGCGAGGAAACTGGGCCGAGTTTACTTTCGCGAAGACTTCTGGGACTGACACTAGGGAAAGGAAAAAAAACTGGCCAAACGGAGCTTAAGCAAAGGCGTTTTGAGCGACTCACGTCAACAGGAAGTGAGACGTTTTCTCTCTAACATGCTTTGGCGCTGCCAAGTTTGAAATGCCGAGTGTGATTCTCTCATACAGACGATTTGTTTAAAATTTTGGGCAAAACCACTGCCGAATTGGCTCTGAGTAAATAGCCCATTCGGTCTTCGGCCTCATGGCCTATTGACTCTGAGGCCATGAGGGCGAGAGTAATAATTGTTTTAGTAAAATCCTACTAGTTGGTCAAAAATATCGAGAATAAAAAAGTTTTAGCTAGTTAAAGCTAGACTTTAATCCTTTTTTGCCGCCAAAAAGCCGGCGCTTTTCGAGCCTAGTAGTAGGTCAACCAATCACAGCGCAGCATTGATAATAGACCACAAGTTGGATTTTACTAATGAAATATATACCTACGCCATGTTGCCCAACATAAGCCTCAAATCAACAATGAATTAAATTGACTGGTCCAATGATTTCTGTTTAGGTATGTTTTCTTGTCGGACATTAATGATTTAGATTTACGATACATTTCCGGACGTTTACAACAAATTGAACTGTAAACTTTTGTTTTACTAAGTTCTGCATTTTGTTTTGGACACAATTTATTAGTAAAGGGCAGTTTCGTGTCTTACAACGCATGGTTACTGAACTGAAACGTGCACGCAATTGCAAACTTGGCTGATTACTAAGGTGCCGTTTTCTTTGTAGGATTCCACAACACAGCTCCATGATCCTGAAATCGCTTCTTAAATTACTTGTTGATACGACAGATTCAGCTCCTTATTTAACAACCCAAGGTTAGCTTATTACTTTATACGCTGTTTATTTACCAGGACATCTACCAAGAAGGGAAGGTGGAAAATTTTGGTTGTATACTTTCATTTTCTCCTGTGCAGCTTATTTTGGTTGAATGATCTGATTTATTATTCACGAACAGACCTTTCCACTGTTTTCTTAGCTCCTCAAAGTTCGAGAAATTTTACAGACGTTTGTATGGTGGGTCAGAATATTAAGTAAACGTTTTTAAAATACTGAAAATACTGGTCAATACGTTGTTTGAATGTAATGAATTCTGATCATTTGCAAATCGTCATTTTAAATTTGGGCATCGTTTCGCCAATAGCTATGAATCATGGCGACTTCGCCGATTTTTGCCCAGTATACGATTAGACGTTGGAGAAGCATCGAGGACCACTGCAAGTTACGCCGCGTTTTTATCTTACTTTTTAGGGCGAAACGCATGCAAAAAGTTTTAATGTACAAGTAAAAGCTCTGTTTTATTTTAACGACAGTCAACTCTCTCATAGCGACCACTTACTGAAAGCAACCACTTTGAAAATAACCGTTTTGTTTCTCAGTGAAATACTGTTTCAAAACGTTCTCGTAAGCAGCCACTAAATAAATTTCTTAATGACCGCGACCACTTTTTAAAGCAAAAATTTGGCATATTCTTTTGTTTTCTGTTTCCCGTAAGCGACCAGCCGGCATGATCACGTATGATTGAAAGAAAACCACTGCTCGAATGTTACAAAAGTTCCGTTTTTAAAAGTGTTGACCAAGCGTGGCAACAGATTAATAGCATTTGACTTACAAAAAAAGATGGTTGTAATACGATCTCTAGGTAAAAGGGTGTATTGTAACATTGATGCAAAATGTTATGTACAAAGTTTCAACAGTTCCAAGCGCTCTTCGATGTGAAACATGATTGCCAGTTGCTTGTTTTTCGCCGAAGGTTTTGCTTGTTAGGTAATAACTTTATGCAAGCACATTAATCAGTTCAGTTTCAGCCTATTTTCTTGATCTCCCGCAGGGGCCCACCTCCTGTAAGCGACCACCTTGTCGTACACCAAGGGTGGTCGCTCACCAGAGAGTTGACTGTATATCTTACCCTGCGAGCAGATCCTTCTCCTGTATGGCTTTTAGCGTTTAAGAAGACTATTTATTTAATCACTTCCACCATATGGTGCGGAACACACAGCAGAGCAAGGCTCCTTGCAGATAACCCACCCAGCCCAGGAGAGGTTGGCCACACCACAGGGGTCTACGTCCCCTACTCTGTTCGAACAGTGGTGTGGGTTCTTTTACGTCCCGCAAGAACTAGATAAGTGAAAGTGCTGTGGAACGGGACCTACGGGTTTTCGTCCTTATCCGAGAAGACTAGAAAATCTAACCGTTTGCAGATGTCATTGCAAAGGCAGCACTTTCCCCTCAGTTATTTGAAGACCCTGAGTGTTGGTCCGGCCGGGGTTTGAACCCGCGACCTCCCTTTTAGCAGACCGAGACTCTCCCAACTGAGCTAACCAGGTGACCGTTGTTGTTCGGGTTGCATGTCACAAAGTCGCGTAGGTGGTGTGATAAACAAACCAACTACGGCGAGTGACATGCGACGCAAATGACTTCATAAACGCTAAAGGCGATGCACGAGAGAAACCACCCAGTGCTTGCAAGGTAACTACATGTGAACCCCCCAAGCTCGTTAAAAAGTTCCAGATGTTGATTTGTCATTGTATTTTTCGACTTCCCATTTCAGCGTATCAGCAATTGAAAGAAAAAACTGCGGAGTGCTTCCTTCTCCTTGTGAGATGTTGTGGAAAACCATTCAAGGTATGCTAATCATGACAAAATAAGCAAGCAAAGAAACAGTGTCCACCTACTGGAAAAAATTCTCATACGTTCCCCTTTAACGGTACAATTGAGGAACTTAACTTGGTTGTTCGTTTAAATTCCAGCCCTTCCAAAAAAAATCGCGGTAGACGTTCTGTATGTAGAATCTGTATATCAACCCTGTTCAATAATTTTCTTCACTCTAACCGCGGACATAATTTACCTAACAAAATTTAAAGGAAGGCAGGTTCAGCGTTCGAGCGTTGCCCATTGTTCGTTTTTTCAACGTTGACACAGTTTGCTGAATAAATTAAAACTGTAATTATTTCAAGCGTCAAGAAAAATAGGCCGCGTTTTTGTTTTTACGTCACGACTACACTACTTTGAGTTTGAGTGTTTGTCGTGCTCTAGAAGTGTCTTAAGCTTTAGCTTTTGCCATGGCTTCTTAGTTTTTCTTCTTGTGATCTTCAAAGTCCACCTCGAATGTAGCGTGTTTCCCGTTTTAAACAATGAACACCAGTCTTTTTTATTGGAGAGAACGAAATGTATAAACTATAAAATCCCTAGAAAGATATCCTCGCCATGTTGAGTGACAGATTGTAAATGTGTGACGAATACTACACCTTATTATTTTTTGAGTTATCCGCTTTTTAGTTGTTATTCTTGAGTGTTGTTTATGATGTGATGGTGTTGGTGGTGGTTCTTTATTGTTAGATTTTCTCTAAGCAGTTATGTCTTGGGCTCACAGTTCTTAACTTTTAACCTGACTTCAGGTTTTACTTTCGTGTTTCTTGTTTTGTTGCGGGAAAGTTGAAAGCGTTACTGAATAACCTGTTCCAGGCGTTCAGATAGTAGAGCGCGGGAGAAAATTAACGAAGAAAGAAAATTCACAATTTAACTCGCTCCCCACAATCTGACCTGACCGCTGCGCTCTAATACCTGAATGCCTGGAACAGGCTATTCATCACCTCGAGTCATCTTCAGAATCTCTCATCTAAATGACTAAAGCAGAGGTTGTCGAAACATCAGTCACTGTCAACAACAATCCTGTGCAGAATTACACTCGCCTGATCATATTTCACCTACTTAAAATATGACGTTTGGGTTCAAACCATTCACAGTTGCTCTTCTACTTTTAATTTACTGTAGGATCAATTACAGGAGTTATCCAAAGGTGTCGGACACAGTGAAGTAGAAGAGTGCGCGGCGAACGCTTTGAAAGACTATGAAAGTGAAATGACTGACTCGATTACTTGCCAAGTTGCAGATGTCACATGAGAGGAAAGGGGTTTTACGAAAGGAGAAAGAAAAAAGGGGACACAATATTGATGCTTATATGGTGTGATACAGACGGTCAGTCAACGAAGGCTCTTAACAGAGTCTACATCGTTTGGCTAAATTACCCGTAAATATCGCGCCCACTGGGACGGAAGAGGGATTATTGGAAGCCAGCCTCTCACTCAAATGTTCTTAAGGGTTTGTCACGCGTTCCTGTCCCACTAATTGGAAGCGTGCCCCTGTGTCATTTCTAATAAAATAGACTGAACTTATTGATTAAGCATTGTTTTATCATGCATGCTTAAATCACATTACACCAAGAGATGATCATCTAGTTGCCTATAGCACTTGTTAGTACTTGGCCATATTTTCATTGATCCAGTCTAGCAAGTATCTGACGTTTGCGTAGACACCAAAGTATCCTTTAGCAGCGCATCTGTATCCCCAGCTTGTGGCTCCTTCAACATGCCATTTGCCTCCATACTTACACACCAGGGGACCCCCACTGTCACCCTGACATGTGTCTACTCCTCCCTCGTCGTGACCTGCGCACAGCATGGAATCATGGATCCTTCGGGGATAGCTTTTGAGACAGCGCTCTTTGGATACCAGCGGTACTTTGGCCTGCATGAGTTCCTTGGCTGAAGAGCCTCCCGAGGCCAGTGTTCCCCAACCTTGAAATGTATAGTACAGTTTACACTAAGCAAAGAACGTTTAGCCTTGGGTAGAGTTCAAGATTGAACTCTTGATCTGAGACTGGATCTGGTATCTATTTGGCATTCAATCCAAACGATGATTCCGATCAAGACGCCGCCATTGCAGCAATGGAAGCGTGCCTCTGTGACATCCATGATCAATGATTCCGTGCCTCTGTGACATCCATGATTAATGATTCCAAGACTGAGTTTATGCTCACTGGGACGAAAGCGCAGCTACAGAAAACTAAAAGCTCCACTCTAACTATTGGCGAATCTATCATCTCTCCTAGCACGGAACCCCTTAGAAACTTAGGGGCCTGGTTTGACTGTAATTTCAACCTGAATTTTAACATAACCAAAACTTGTAGGAGTGCTTTTTTTCATCTACACAATATTAGACGCGTTAGAAAATATCTAAGCATAGAATCTGTCGAGAAATTAGTGCACGCTTTCATCACAAGCAGATTAGACTATTGTAACTCACTTTTATACGGACTACCCCACTGCGCCCACACTAAACTGCAGCGTGCGTGTTCAAAACGCAGCTGCAAGAGTTCTATATCTAGCACCACGGTTTTGCCATATCACACCAATATTATACGAATTACACTGGCTGCCTGTGACGTTAGAATAGAATTTAAGGTTATTATAATCACTCACAAAGCAATCTATGGAACAGCTCCTAATTATTTATCATCTCTCGTTAATTTTAAACCTAATTCTTCCTACAGCCTCAGATCAAATAACAAATATCTGCTTTCAAATCCTAACTTTAGGACCCTCCCTACTCTGGGTGACCGAGCCTTTGTAGCCGCCGCACCAAAACTGTGGAATAATCTTCCGTTAGATCTTAGATGCACCTCCGATTTTCAAGTTTTTAAACGTGATTTGAAGACTCACCTTTTTAAAAAAGCCTTTTCTGATATAATGTTGTAATTTAATGTTGTAATTTTTTTTTACGGTATATTTTTAGATCTTTAATTGTAAGGCGCATTTGAAAACTGTATAGTTGAATTTGCGCGGTATAAATAAATGTTATTATTATTATTTAAGATTTCCAAACAACGTGTTGGGCCAAATGAAATCAAAATTGTCTTATTTTGGTATTGCAAAAATTCTGCTTTTACCATTTCAGTCCCATAATAATTGGCAAATCCTGTGCTTTTTGCATTTAATTGAAAGATCTTTAGAGTTAAGTTTGCATGGTACCGTTTGCTTCTCAGTATTCTACAGAATAAAAACTGACTTTCGAAAAATCGAAAACGAAGTTACCACAAAAACTTTCGAAAAATCGAAAACGAAGTTACCACAAAAATGTCATGGCTGTGTTTATAGAAGAAACCCGTTGTTTCTTGGAGAAATGTATGTTCCAGATAGAGTACCCGCTATTTCTTCAGCGAAAGACAGTTGCTAAGCGTTAACTTCATGTGTAACTAATCAAACACGAGACGCAAAGCTTCACATATATTGTTAAGAGGAAAGTTGAAAATACGAATACGATGCATTATGCATCTCCGAGACCCAAGGCCAGCTAAGTCATGAGCTAAGTGGGACTTATGAGTTTCTGGTGGGACGAAATATTTAAGTGCGTAATCACCCTCGGCAATGTTTACAAAAAGTACTGGACAGCCACTTTGAAGCAGTTTCAATGTTTCTTGAACTGGATCAGTAACATTTAAGCGCATAGATGATTTCGGATGTAAAACGGGGAGTTTTTTAATACGATATCCAGAAACATCACGTTGCACGGGGTTGAAAAAACATTTCATACCTGTTATCCAGCATTTCTTGTTTATGTCGTTAATTGGCAAATCCACGGATTTGTCTGGTAAACACGCCAGGCCGACGCGTTTGTTAAGCTTAGCTGGTGTGCTAAGTTTTAACAAAGCGATGTCGTTGCTCATGCCAAATGGTTTCTTGTAGTGTTCGTGCATTATGATGCGTTTAATCTCGAAGTCTTGCTGTGTTGTTGGATCATTTCCTTTTCTGTAGTGAGCTCCCATGCTGCATAATAAACATGAAAGAAATTTGAGAAACTGCTCCTTCTTTGGCTCAATTAGGCTGGATATGCCTTGCATAACCCACACGTATAGGAATTCATTATCACTGCACTTTTTGCCCGTAGTTCCTTCATTCAGTTCCAGTCATTATTTAAGTTCTCCTTAAGTTTACTTAGATTCTTGTGCAGTCTAAAGGGTGGACATAGGCGAAGGTATGCGCCTGGCCTTCTAAGAACACACCAGCAGTTATTCTTCCGCATGAGAAGACCAATTTTAGCGTGAAGTCGAGCCTGCAAAGCAGGCACCAGTTCTTTTTTTGTTTTGCTTAGTTTATATAGAGCGCACCAGGGGAACACCTCGTGCGTGCGCGCGTCCTCGAAAATTTCTCCCTTCGACGGCGCTACCATGTGAAGTCCCCAAAAAATCGGTTTTCAACTCGCGTGGTATGAAGAAAACCCAAGCAATATCGCCCCATCCTATGGTCAAGGGAAACGCGGCCTCTGGGAATGATATTGGAGCCCAAGCCTTTAGAAATGCGCCATAACAAATGAGGCAACATGAGTAATGACTTCAGACCCTGTTAAAACTGTTGTTTCTTTTGAAAAAGGCATAGATTCTATGCGTTTATTTGGCGTCCGCACTAAAACAATAAAAGCGGAGGATTTTGAAAAGGGTATCAAAAACTGGCGACGATCCTTTTGGTGTGGACAGGTAAAACGAATTGAAGGTGCTCGAAAACGCAGATTGCCTGGCTTCTCGAGTATGGCAGGTGTAGAGGCACACTGATGCACTTAGGAACACGTCCAGAAAGAGCCTAGGGACGAACATATATCGCCCGAAATGCGTTTTTGACTGCTAAGTGTGGACGGACAAACAGAATGCGAAAACGGTTATGAGTAAACGCAGAGCTTTTGTAGTTTTGTTAACACGAAAAAACAGAGGTTTTCGTCAAAGCATTAGTGGGTTTACAGGGTCTGATCCAATTGCAACATACCGAACCCGAAGATCCTGGGGTCTCTTTCTCCATAAACAGTCAGAGGCAGTAAGGACCCATTGAGGCGCTATCAGGGTCCCTCCGCAGAAACTCTAACCGCGGGGACTTCGTAGCATGGCCTGCCATGGCCAGTCACCAGGACGAGCCTTTGTGCCTCCGACAATACGTGTCTCTGGTTTCATGCCACATGCACCTATAACGAAGTACAAGGTACAAATCAGGACACCCAACTAGTCAGGAGCTTAAACCTGTTTTGTAGTAGAATGACAAAGAGTTATTCATACAATTACCTGGTGAGAAACAGGGGTACAATTTGAGGTCTCTTTTTTAAAGCTGTTATTGATGAAATAAAACAGCATTGGATCCAGAAAATCTTGAAAGGGGTGGCCAGGACACTTGCCTAATTGTCAGCTACACAGATACTATTTATCTTTCTGAGAATTCTATAAATATAGAACAAAATTTCGAAGAAAAATGGGTGTCCGCGCCCCCCTCGCCCCCCCTCCTCCACCCAGAAATCCGCCCTTGTATAATATGTATGATATCAAACAAGCTTAAATTACCAGCCGATAAACTATGTGGTTATAGTAGTGAAGACTTAAAGCAAAAGTTGGCCATTGTGGTTCAACTGTCTTTCTTGAAGGATGGTCAATGGTCATGGTAACTAACCATCTTACCTGGGGGAAGGGGTGGTCCGTTAGTAGGGAGAGGCGGTTCAGGCGGTGGCTTAGTCGTCGCTGGTGGCTTGGGACCTAAACATCAAATTGACATTAACGTATTCTGAATGATCGTTTGCATTCTGATAACTAATCTAAGCAGAGAATTGCGCCCGAAAAAGGTGCATGGAGCGTAAGTCAGTCCTAAGGCGTAATTTATTAGGGAAGTGGTCAGAATTGCTATACTCAGACAGGACTCCCAGTTCAAACTGAAAAGGCCTGGAAACAAGGTTAAGGACTCACAGCTCTCCTGATGGACTGGGGAGCCTGTGTACGCGACCTTTCCGTATCCGGTACTTGACCCATTAACACCCAGGCTTTACCCGTGTTGAGTTTACATTGCGTGCGTTCTCCTGACGTCGAACGCAATGATAGAGTACCGTACATAACAAAGGCACAAAAAACAGTAACTAATCCAGCCAATCAATTTCTGGCAATCAAATTAACCATTCATATGTTGACGTTTGCGTAGTGTGCGCCAGTCGCAGGAAACAGCACGTCATGAGACAGACTGGTTTTGGTGTTACTTCTTATTGGCTGCATGTTGACGAAATGGCATGAGATTTTTGAGCCAATCACAAAGCGTCTAAATGCACAACCAAGGAAAGTATAGACAAATTTCCTCCGACGCTCAATTGAAACCAATGTTTTAATTTCAGAACGAAGTTCCTTACGTCACTAACCCGCAGTTGGCATGGCTTAGCAAGAGAGAATCATTCTCTCTTGGGTTTAGCTAGTCGAGGTGGGTTGTCAAAAGTAAGACCTGTAGCCCCAGAACCGCTCGCACTTGACCTTGAATGTTAAATACAGTTATGTGAGTTAGTTACCTCCACATAGTCTGCAACTCTTTTGACATCTGTATTTGATGAAATCATTTGTTTCGCAGAGCTTCTCTGGTTTATTCACGTAGTTTTGACAGTATGGCCATTTGTCGTAGCATAGAGCTGGAAAATAAGATCATTTAGTTGTAGTTATGTTTTTAAAGTCACTTAGGACAAGATTTTAGTATTAAAACTTTTCCTAAGCGAAGTATTTGTACGCCTACTCTGGCCCTTATTAGGCCACATATTTCCGGCTTACGCCCTGTAGAACCGCTTTATCTGAACAATCGGCTGAGGCAAAGAGTAGAGCTTTGGAAAGGGTAAATTTCGGACTCTTGAAGTCGAACCTCCCAAACACAAAGATTTAGTGGTCGTTTGGAAGGTTGTCGCTTACGAGAATCGTGACCCAGGGATTCCCTTCATAGAACACATCTACATGTGATTTTACAAGAGAATTCCTTATTTGAAATTTTATGGTAGATGATTATACGTACAAATTCATATCGTCACCAAAAGTTCTTTTCATTCTCCGAGTAGAGTCTGCGTAGTGCGGTACATACAGCGAATATAGAGATTAAAACACCGCTGAAATGTGCTGATTTTCTGAATTCAAACTGTTTTTCGCTGCACCTTTTTCACAAAACTGAAATACCCGCAACCTACATTGTGTCAGTTTCCCCTTACCAGTACTCTCAGCTATTAAGGTAGTTATGATCCCAAGGAAAACTGACAACTTCATGGTTGAGGTCCAGAGAACGTAAATGTACTTGTTGAAGCGCAACTTCAGTGTGATTTTATAAAGGAATCGCACAAAATTTTTGTACTGAATTGTGTTATCCAAAACAAAGCAGCTGGTCATATAGTCTTTTGTTTTGTGGCCAGGGGTGTCTGGAGGCAATAAAATTCTCAAGAGTTTATGTCTGATTGTTTATGAAAATAAAACAAAGTTTTTCGTTGAGATGTTACATTTTATGACAAGCCGCTTTTGAAACAGGCCAAAATTCGAACAAGTATCTTTTTTACCGTAGCCTCACAGCTTTGTTCAGCTTTTTACATGCTGTTCCAAATCTTTCGCGATCGTGATGTGTAATGTATCGATAAACACTTCAATATTTCAGCTGTGCACCTGCCACAAAGTTCCACGATTATTGGAAAAAGAAAAAACAAACAAAGGCCATTAAAGAACAGCAAAAAAAAGAAACAAAAACAAAAAAAACACGAGACATTAATCCACGCCGAGACCAGGCGTTTTTCAGGTTTGTGCAGTACAGAAAGTGGCTTCTGTTGATTTAGAAGGCAAAGAAACTGAGGGCCTTATCACTGTTTCATGCAAGACTGATAACAATTTAATGAAAAATATGTTTTTCCTTATCCCTTAAATACCTTTGCGCTGCTTTTATGCTTCACCCACCCACGAAGGAACTTTTTTCAGTGAAAACTAAGGACAAGAACTTGGACAACCGTGATGTGTCTCAATGACTTACAGTGCAGCAGAAAGGCCGATGAATGTTATGAACAATGCCGGCTTAACTGTATGGCTTGATGCTATTACACCTGCCCTTCGGTAGATCACTTTAAAGCCAAAGTGAAAAAACTGACATGACAAAGAATTAAAGTATTTGACGTGATTTTTATTTTCTTTCATCTCATGCTCTTTATGCTCTACATGCTGGATAACTCATTTGCAGCTGACGGACTAACACTGAGACTGCAGACTAGATGTTTCAAAAGTCAACTGGTCTTATTTTCATCTCAGCTGTCTTTGCGGAGTAGTGGTGTCCTTTCCATGCATACCAGTTGACACCATCGGCGTATGACTTGTGCTTGCCATGATGGTAGAGGCCATTCAGGTTAGAGGCATGACAGGACGTATACCACCAGGCTCCCTTATTGCTTACAGCACAGTTGCTGGACCAGCTATCGTTATCTCGGTCTTTAGTCGAGAATGGGTAACCACGATGACCAGAAAGAGAATCGCCTGCAGTTCCTGGGGGAAAATGATAGAGCTTGTTTTCTAAAAAGTGAAGTCATGCTAATCTGCTGTTTCCAAAAAAAAAGAGAAGAAAAAAGAAAAGAAAAGACTTACTCGAGGGATCTAACGGTCAAAAGAAAAAAAGAGCTTTTTGTCAAGCATGGAAAAATTAACCATCCGGCATGTACATAGTGCATGAGCAAGAAAATCAAGTACCGTTTTAGATTCTTTCATTGATATTTGTCGTATAAGGAACTGAACACTAGATAGGGAAGTAATAAAGGGGAGTTCGAAAAGCATGTAAAGCCGTGCAAGTGCATTTTTATTTACTGTACCTGAGTATGTTCCCAGGCTAAGCTGATAATTAGCCTTCACGCTCGTAACTGCAAACATGTCGTATTCAGCGTAGGCAGTTTTACCCGTAGTGTCCTCCAGGTCAACTCGTAGCTTGCTTTTTGTTTTGGTCAAGCGGTGAATCTTGTCCAACCCAAGCCAAAACTCACCGTTTAGGTTACCAAAACCTCGTTTGTAGTCAGCCCAACCGCGGTAGAAATCAACCGAGCCGTCCAGTCTCTTTTGGAACACTGTCCACCCTCCACCGGCCGTTTTTTGGTCACAAAACACATCGAAGGCACCTGTGCCATCAGGATCGATTGTATAAACGCCGCTGATTTTCTCGCCCGATTTGTACAACTCAGCACAGTTTACCATGGCTGTTGGGCAAAAAAAGAGGAAGTATTCGTTAAATTAATATAATTTAATGCGAGTTATTTACTGAATATGTACGCATTGGTTAATTGAATTCTAGAAATATTATTTCGTTGACCTTTGGAAGAAGTTTTGTTATTTTTCAAAATTTTCATATCTTCTTGAAGTTCGCCAAGTTGCTTCTTCATTTGCTGTAGGATATTCTCAATCTTCTTGTTTGGACCAGCGTAGAAACTGTTGTAGACGTTGGTGCACTGTTTTGTGGGGACTGTAGTTACTTGGGCGCTCTTTGCTTGCTTCGCCAAAGACTGGCTCGCCACAAACAACGCCAGGACCAAAAGGCTAAAGTGAAAACGGAAAGGAAAATAAGACATTGCAAAAATTTCAACTCAGATAGGATGTTTGGCTTCTTTTTTCACGTCGACGGTTGGTTGATGAAGGATCAGGTGTAACACGTCTTACGCGAAGTGATCTTGACTAGTGATGTGGCTTCAGTCTCGTAATCGTCTGTGTGGCCTAGAGCTTACATGACATTTTTTCGTGTCCTGAGTAGTCTTTTGTGTTTTTTTTTACCATATGCACGTGTCAATGTTAAACAAGAGCACGCTTTAACTGACTCATTTCTGTTCTGTCAATATTTGATGAATACCATTCAAACACCCAAATAAGTCTACAAGGTTGTTGCTGTCCTTGTGCTTCAAGTGTTCAAGGAGAGTGAATGTTTTAGAACCGTGCATTAGCATTTCGTTTTGTTTTAGTGCATGCATCAACACTTAAATCATTGTTCATTTTAGTATTAATTCCATTGTTTCTATGTAAAACTTTAGCGTCTTTATTTACTTTTTAGGAGGGGGTGGGGTAGGGGGGCTGGCGCTGGGGGATTTAGTATTGGTGATCTCGAATTGTTTTCAAAAAACCTCATTTACACGCGTTGAAAAAATCGGCACAGCACAGCAAATTTTTGGCACCGTGCTGACGATTTTAAGGCACGGCACTTCCAATTTTCGGCGAGTAAACGTACCGGTCCCAAATGTAATGTGGCACCAGTGCTCAAAATTTTAGGGGTGCCGAGACTACCTCGCGGAAGTTGTCTCGGCACGGTTAAACGAGGCACGGTGCCAAAAATTTGGCGTGCCGTTGCCGATTTTTTGAGCGCGTGTAAATGAGGTTTAAGCCTAGTTCCTAAGTTTTTTGATGTAAATTTAGGACTATTAATTCGTGGCAGGATTTTTTTCCTTCTATCTGTTTACAGGATTTTGTTTTTCAAAATAATCTACACCTCTCCCACCCACAAAAGTTAAACTGTCCGTCGGACCGCTAGTGAACTGTAAAATATCAAGATCTTTTGAAAATGTAAGAAGAAGATGCGCATGGTAGCCCAAGCTCGAAATATGTCCGTCGGCACCGTTGTGTAACGTCTAAATTCATGTGTGATCTTCAACCCCGGGGGAAAAGAAAGTTGACGGGGAGGCTCCGCAGGGAGGTCCAAGCTGTTACCCTTTTATTTACCATTTTTCACAGAAAAGGTATCCCCTTCGCATGCCTTCTATTGACCATTGGTACCCCTTTCATATACCTATTTAAGCACTTTTAAAGATGGATTAATCACAAACTAGACTCTTTCACAGCTATAAAATTAATCTGTTGGCCCTTTCGGGCCCTTTTACAGACCCAAATGACAGATTTCGCTACTCTTTCATATACTTCAACGAGTAAAATCCCTACCCTTTCATACTGACCTGAAGCCATAAAAAAAATACCCCCCCGTATAGGCCATTATAGGGACTATCCCCCTGGTTTTCAAGCCTGTTTCTATTATTAACCTGCGTGAGTTTTATTGTGACCGGTTTGCTCATGGGCTGTAATTGATAATTCGACTCGAGGACCTCATGTGAAAGAAGAAACACAACTTAACTAAGTCTAGTCTGCCGATTTTTATTTCATTCGATTAAATTAGTAGGTTACAGAGACAACCGTTTTTAATCCCATACAAACCCTTATTTCAAACGCTACGTTACAATACCGATGCTCTGATTTTTTGAGCTTGTGACTTTACAGGATTTTACATTCCCCCCGAGCTCGAAAATGGCTATCTTGACCGTTAAAAAAGTCGAAACGTTTTTTCTCTCGGCTATTTTATTTCATGAATTAAATCTATTTCAAACAATTTGTTGATCATGATTAGAATAAAAATGCCAAACTAACTTGCTCGTTAACGCGAAAATAGTGATCAGTTCTCATCAAAATGCTTAAAACCGCATACGTTTCGACTAAAACGTGAAACTTCCTAGTTACACGAATTTTGGAGGAAACGCTGTATATGTTTCTCTTCGCTACAATTGAATTTTTTTAACTGCCGCTCATTTTCACTTTGTAGCCGCTAGCATTCAGTCTCACTTTCTGATGTTTTTCTTTCATCGAAATTTGTCCCCTTTGTTTTTATCTCTCTCTCTCACACACGCTCTTTCTCTATTATCCACGTCAGTGTAGACATTAAAATTTGGTCGGAAAGAAGACTCAGCTCTGTTGATGATTTTTCCCTCGATAAGTCCAAGTGGTTTTGCGATATAGATTTACCGCCACAATTAAACGCGCAAGTGCTTGAAATGCGAACAAAAGAAGCAAGGCTCATTTTATAGTCGGGAAGATATTATACAACTATCCCCCGAAGGGGAGGTGAATAGAAGAAGAAGAAGAAGAAGAAGAAGAAGAACCTTTATTAATTTATACCGCTCAGGGTAGCCCCTTCAGACGCAAAAAGCTGTCTGTTATCAATGGGAGCCCTGAGCAACAACGCACAAAAGCCACACTGAACATATAAACATTACACTAATACAGGTAATAATATAAATAGAAAACTATTTTCAATTAAAAGATTAAAAGATGTAAAACACGGAATATCAATCAGATAATTCGTTAAAAAGAGTGCAACCATAATAATAGAAGGATCTTTTTGCAATAGTGGTAGAAACACAGGGTGTTTCAAAACGACTCTTTCCGATTGTAAATTGTATTTTGCGAAAAGAATGTAATGCTTCTTTAGGCAAATGTAAACTAATTCAGGTAAGAAATTTATCTTAATAACCTTTCGAAGAAATCTCAAACTAAAATTTGAAGAAATTATAACATTTTTGAAGTTTTGCTCCAAATGTGCATGATCGCGAGTTTTTACCCGCTGTGCTTTTCCTGCCCATTTTTTACATTTTCTATTTTCGTTTTTTTGCCGTTTTCTTTTATTTTCTGTACTCTTTCACGAAAATGAAGGCCTGCACTGTTTGCGCTAACGCTCAGGCATCTATTTTTACGGTCTTCTGGCCATTCAGTCACAGAAATTGCTAAACTGTTGAACAAGCCTGAACGATATAAGTGAACAAGTGGTCAAAAGTAAAGACTTTAGAAGACAAACCAAGGAGTGGATGGCCGTTTTTTTGGTTAAATGTGTAAGAAATATTATCGAAAAAGGTGGAAGTATATGCGTAACAATTCTACAATACAGAAAGGTAAAAAAAATTCAACTTCACAATTTCAAAGTTTCGAGCGCAACGGTATGAAGATATATGACTAACAAAGGTTGGAAAGCGTTGAAGAGAAAAAGGCGGCGCACATGCAACCTCGTTCACTGGGTTCTCTCCTACCTGGCCTAGAACCCTGGGAATGAGGTTGGCGCACATGCTGAAGGATTTGGAAACTTTAATTATAGCAAAAGACGGCCTAGCCTGTTCCAGGCTCTCAGATAGTGGGGAAGACGCGAAAGTTTAGGGCGCGCGAAGATGGGGGCGGGGCGGGAAAAAGGAAAAAGTTTCCTCCCGTATTTTTTTCGTGTTCCCGCTTTCTCAATTCCGCAGGCCCCACTATCTTGGAGCCTGGAACAGGCTAAAGACAACCAGCCGGCAAACTCAGGTGATGTGAAACCCCTAGAGACCATCTGGATTATCTTTGACGAGACAACATACAAAGATCCAGCCCAAAAACACCGGACGAGCTAAGACAGTGACTACGCTTTGCCTGGAAAAATATGCCTTCAGACCTGACTCGTCCCCAGTCGTCTCTCTTGAGAAAGGAGAGAAGCGCTTCTCTCCTTTCCCAAGAGAGACGACTGGGGACGAGTCAGCCTTCAGACAAGCTTTGGCAGCACATGCATTCTATACCTCACCACTTATAAAAAGTCAGGTAGCATAAAGGAAGACATTTTGGTTGCTTATATTGCAGTTATTCGATGTTAAATGAATAATTAATACCATAGTTTTACAAAAGGTAGTTTTAATGATCAGTGAAATTTAAGCGAAGAAAAAATCGGAACGAACTTTTGAAACACCCTGTATACCTCGACTCGAAGCGACCGACCCTGAGGGGGATAGTTGTTTTAGTCTGATTTGCCAAATCAGTTGGATAAAAATCGAAAAGGAACTTTTTGTAAATAAAAGACGTGACTTAGTTAGGGTTTGTTTACGTTTCAATTGACAGTGTTTAGGGGGATCATTTTTTGTGATTTTGTTACAAATTCAGTAAGAAACTTTTTTTCTACCGACCAGTTAACACCGTTAAGCCAAATTTTGTCTCTTTCTTGGTATTTGCTGGTGCGGTTGCTTCATTTTACCGCTAAATTTTTTCTTCCAATCTGTCTCGAAACAAGAAGCCATTTTGAATCAGTCCCAAAACAGCAAATCAGTTGGATAAAATTAAGTTCTTCTAATCATTCCAAGTTACGGGTGCCAATCAGAAAGCGCAAAAGTTGCTATTCACTGATTTGGTCAATACTAAATATATATATATGTACATATATATTTTTTACCAATATGTTTTATGAATGATTTCTAGTGGAATGGGTGCTTGTGAGGTCGTTAGCGGAGTGATCATTAGTAAGGAAATGTTCTGAGACTGTGGTGGGTTGAAGATATTTGATGGGTTGTCAACTGGACTGCGGTGTACGTTGAAACGGTTATTAAAGACCCAAAGTTCAACTCACCACAGTCTAAGAACATTTTCTTACCTATGATCACTCCACTAACCGTATCACACTTATTCCGCTAGAACCAAGAGCCATAATGAGACCATTATATTATAGCTCTTGCTAGAACTCATCATTTAAGTCTAATAGAGACAGTGTGCGAAAAGCTACAGAAGTATATCTCAATCGAGAGAGGCAAAACTCTTGAGCCTTTAGGTATGAATAAGAAGGATTAAATGATTTGCATTTATTTATACTTTTTTACATTTCCAATTTCTTTCATATAACTGCTTCAACGAGTTTTTGTTCTCCTATTCTTATTTAATGTTAACATGTTATCATAGTATCGTATTGATTTGCACGCTATCCTTTATTTCAAATTGTAACGTCTTAGCTTTACCTAGTCATTGTATGTTAGACCCCGAAGAAGGAAGGCCGTGCGTTCCGAAATATTAGTAACAAAAAATATATACTACCGACTTGCTTCTTTTGTTCGATATTTTCATTTAAAGCTGTGAAGATCGTTTTTTTAGGATCCTCTCGTTCTATTTCTTGAAATGCGAAATTTCACCTCAGCTTACATGAAGGGTTGGCGGTATTTTGTCAGAACCAAAATTTCGTTGATGTAAATATATCCAACTCCTCTTACCTCGGTAGGAGACATAGTTGGCTATATCTCCAAGAATGGCCGAGGAACTGATTCCGCGGTGGACAAATCAGGTTGGGTGGTGAACGCACTAATAACCTCATGGTGAATAACGTACTAAGTGAAAATACTTTGTGAAGCATAGCATTTTACATTAGAGCGGTTTTCAGTTGACTGTCGAGAGGGATTGGTTTTGGTTTTACTACGTCCTTTGGTTGGCTAGTGTATTTACTTTGGTTTTGGTTTTACGAAAGTCAAGTGAAAACCGCTCTATGAGGGAATCGAACAAACTTCCTGAACTACATTGGATCCGCAGTTAGGGGCCAGGGCTGGGGGCAATAAAGTTCTGGAG
Source organism: Porites lobata (assembly GCA_942486035.1). NCBI lineage: Eukaryota > Metazoa > Cnidaria > Anthozoa > Scleractinia > Poritidae > Porites > Porites lobata. The sequence goes on from CALNXK010000099.1 coordinate 1,166,391, forward strand.
AGTTTATGTCTGATAATGCTGATAGTTAATGAAAGTTTCGTTGATGATGTCACATTTTATGACAAGCTTCTGGAAAGGGTCAAACTTCAAACACGCGGGCTGACGTGTTTCAGTTTTACTCAAGGTAACAGCTGCGTTCAGATATTTACATACAGCTGTTCCAGATTTTCGCTATATTTAATGTATCGATAAACACTTCAATATTTCAGCTGTCCACTAAAAAATGTACTGTGCCTCTCTGCAACAAAGTTAAAAGAAAAAAAAAAAAAACTATAAAGAAAAAAAAAAAAACGAACAGGAGACTTCAATCCACACCGAGACAATTAGTTGCTTTTGGTTGGTGTATATCAGAAAGGCTTTGAGGCTCATATCACCTCAGAAGTAATGGAAATTTTGGAAGCCTTGCCATTTTTAATTTGTTGTTAATGTTGTTCCTTATCCCTAAGATAACTCTGCGTTGCTTTTATGCTCCATCCACCCACAAAGGCAACTTTGTACATGTTACGTGAGAAATAAAAAGGATTTGGACAACCGTGATGTGTCTTTATGACATGTAAGTTTTGCGGCAGGAAAAAAGTCAGCGTCATGAATAATAGCTTAACCGTGTGGCCTGTCGTCCTTGATGCCGTATTGTACTTGCCCTTCGGCCGATAACTTGATGTCTAACTAAGTGAAAAAATACTGATCATAGAGTTGTACTGAGTTTTAACGTGACTTTATTTTATCCCATGTACTTTATGCTCTTAGTATTGGATAAACATTTACAGCTGTCGGACTAACAGACATCAGAAGATGTTTTCAAAGTCAACTGGTCTTATTTTCATCTCAGCTGTCTTTGCGGAGTAGTGGTATCCTTTCCATGCATACCAGTTGACACCATCGGCGCCTGACTTGTGCTTGCCATGATGGTAGAGGCCATTCAGGTTAGAGGCATGACAGCTTTCATACCACCAGGCTCCCTTATAGCTTACAGCACAATTTCCGGATGAACTGTCGTTATCTCGGTCTTTAGTCGAGAATGGGTAACCACGATGACCAGAAAGAGAATCACCTGCAGTTCCTGGGGGAAAATGATAGAGCTTGTTTTCTAAAAAGTGAAGTCATGCTAATCTGCTGTTTCCAAAAAAAAAAAAAGAGAAGAAAAAAGAAAAGAAAAGACTTACTCGAGGGATCTAGCGGTCAAAAGAAAAAAAGAGCTTTTTGTTAAGCATGGAAAAATTAACCATCCGGCATGTACATAGTGCATGAGCAAGAAAATCAAGTACCGTTTTAGATTCTTTCATTGATATTTGTCGTATAAGGAACTGAACACTAGATAGGGAAGTAATAAAGGGGAGTTCGAAAAGCATGTAAAGCCGTGCAAGTGCATTTTTATTTACTGTACCTGAGTATGTTCCCAGGCTAAGCTGATAATTAGCCTTCACGCTCGTAACTGCAAACATGTCGTATTCAGCGTAGGCAGTTTTACCCGTAGTGTCCTCCAGGTCAACTCGTAGCTTGCTTTTTGTTTTGGTCAAGCGGTGAATCTTGTCCAACCCAAGCCAAAACTCACCATTTAGGTTACCAAAACCTCGTTTGTAGTCAGTCCAACCGCGGTAGAAATCAACCGAGCCGTCCAGTCTCTTTTAGAATACTGTCCACCCTCCACCGGCCGTTTTTTGGTCACAAAACACATCAAAGACACCTGCACCATCAGGATCGATTGTATAAACGCCGCTGATTTTCTCGCCCGATTTGTACAACTCAGCACAGTTTTTCTTGGCTGTTGAGCAAAAAAGAGGAAGTATTCGTTAAATAATTAATATTGCAATTGAGTTATTTACTGAATGTTTGCCCATTGGTTAATTGGAATTTAGAAATATATTTCCGTGGACCTTTGGAAGAAGTTTTGTTATTTTTCAAAATTTTCATATCTTCTTGAAGTTCGCCAAGTTGCTTCTTCATTTGCTGTAGGATATTCTCAATCTTCTTGTTTGGACCAGCGTAGAAACTGTTGTAGACGTTGGTGCACTGTTTTGTGGGGACTGTAGTTACTTGGGCGCTGTTTGCTTGCTTCGCCAAAGAATGGTTCGTCACATACAAGGCCAAAAACAAAAGGCTGAGGTGAAAATGGTAAGGAAAATAGGACATGGCGAAAATTTTAGCTCACTGAACTAGAGTGACTTTTTTGCCTTCAGACCAGTTTCACGCTGACGCTGGATATTGATAATGGATCAGGTTTAATAACGCTTTTTATGTGAAGCAACTTGGCTTCTGCATAGTAATCATTGTATAGCAGTCTTCAAGATATTTTTGCGTGTCAGTAGTCTTTTGTACTTTATGCCATGCATGTGTCAATGTTAAAATACCGCACACAATAAAAACTAAAGAGAAAAACCGTGACTCATTCTTCCCTGTAAATGTTTGATGAATTTCAAGTACCTAAATAAATAACTCTATACAATAAAATTGTTGCTCTGTTCGAATTGCAAGTGTAATGCTAGTACGCTGGCATTTCATTTCATAATTAACTATAAACGCTCAGTGGAGACTTTTGCTGATTTATTTAGTATTCAATCTCTTTGTTTCCATGCGAAGATATTTTAGCATTTTTTTCCATCGCATTGAAGGCCGACATCCTAACGTAACTTTTGATTTTTGTTTCTTGCTGTTTTGGTGACGCACCATTACTTCGATGATAGAATTGTTTCGTTTCAGGTCTGTTTGCAGGATATAGTCTATTTTCTGAAATTACCCATTTACTCAGTCCCCAAAGTTGAATGGTTGGTGTAATATATGACGCCAAGAGAGGATAAAGGAGACAGAGAAGGCATCCCCCATACACACCCTATTCTATAGGTAATTCGTCTCAAGATATTTCTTTTAAGACCTCCTCTGTCCCCTTTATCCTCTCTTGATGACGCACATGCTGATTTTGCTGGATTTCACTTGAAAGTGACAATGACGGTCTTGAACGCTAAAAATTGGAAAGGTTTGCTATTTGGCCTATATCAAAGAATCTATTGATCAAAAATGAAGTACGGAAAACTGGATTATTTTGTCAAAGACACTCGCTTCAATTCCTTTCTCGACATTACTCTACATTCTTCATTTTTGCTGTACCTAACCGAGAAGCTGAATTAGTTTTACACTTTGAAAACCTGTCCCTTGATTTTTGGCTTTCTGAATCAACTACAAGTTTACCGTTGATTAAACGACCCTCTCAAATAAACGCCCCACCAATCAGAATAATTCGGCGTGTATTTGAGGATTATAGGAAAAAACTCTGTAATGTACGTACGTATACACCATCCAGACAATTTATAACGATTCTAACTCAACAAAAAAGCGAGACTTTGGAACTTAAAACTCTTTATGTTTTACATGATATTAATTAACGCGTGCCGTAGTTGTTTTCCGTAAGGAATGAGATTATTTTGAAATTAATGCCTCGCCCTCGATTAAACACCGCTCTTGATTAAACGCTAAAACTTAAATAAAGGCCTTGGCGTTAAATCGAGTGAATACGGTATTTTATGACGTATTTCTATTGAAAGTTTCAGTACGTCACTCTGACCTCCGATTTTCATTCAAACTTAAAGTATCCTTTTGCGTATTATAAGTGCGCCGGGAATAAGACCGTAAATGTATTATTCTACGACTTACAAATTGTGATTTGCCCGGGATCACTGACTGGAAAACCAGATAGCCATGTGCTTTTGGAGATGAAGAGAAAATCCCCTTCATAATCTAAAGAAAATAGACGAACATACTGAATCAATATACGGACCTGCTTTGTATTTCAATTCTTCCTTCAACTTGTCTACTGTTTCGAGTGTCTAAATCTTTGCAAAACCACTCATCAAAGTCAAAAGGGTTTTGTGACGGAATGATTTACATAAAGAGTTCTCTTTGCTTAAGAACCCCTACCAGTTAAAATGGCATGTTTTAGAAGACAAAGCTACTGTACGTTTGTCAAGAATTCAGTTGAGTCGCTACTGGAAACACTTGGTTCTAAAATTAACTTACTACAAAAACTGAACAAAATATAAAAAAACAAAATGCTCGCTTGCCTACAAGTAATTATTATCCTCTGATTTTAGTTCGCCGTTCTTCCTTGATTTCTACAAATTGCTGTAACTGTACTCAACTTTAGTTCCTGCAGGGAATTAGATAGCGCCGGTTGACAGAGAAATAAAGTATTCTCTGACCCTTTCTATATTTGTGTACATGGTCTGAAAAAAGATCATTTCAATATGAGATCGATCCAACATTGCAGTTCATTTATAGCCCCAACTTCGATAATAGATAGTATTTTGACACAAATACATGTAAAGTTACGCAATTAAACAAATTTGCCTCTTCTTAGCTCCCGCACGTTTATTTACATAACAAAAGAAGAGGAAGGAAAAGGAAAAAAAAGCACTCAAAATAGACTGCAAAACAGTCCGTATTTTTGCGTATTCAAGTACACTGTACGCACGAACAGTTCAACAAAGCTGAAAACGGAGGAGACACGGTTTTTTTCTCTCGCCTCGCTACTCTTACGCTCCTCTAAACCAATTTTGAGAAAAAAAAACGACTGTTTTGCAGTCTACACTCAAAATGGCATCTTTCATCTCAGGTATAACCTCTCATTACATGTCTAAGAACTGTAAAACTGTGTCTTCAACTGTTTTTTCCGGGTTTACGTGCATGGCTATATAACCCATGCACTTCGGCGGTTTCTCATCCGGACTTAGATTTTCTAATTTATAATTCAAATCCTTTTTCAGTAAAAGATAACTTCAGGTTATCATTTATGAATTTCAATCCGTATGATGTTTCACTTATCGATTATTTAAGGACAAAATTATAAAGAAAATCCGTTGAGACCTCAGTCCGGAATCGATTAATTTAATATCCAACCAACATTGCATCCGAACTAGTACGAAAACTCGTCTTTACTCTTTGGTTAATGTTGTCAAAACTATTATATTTCATTTGTCAAATTCTGTCAATAAAAATGCTTTTCTGCCTTTGCTGTTGTCAAGTACTTGGGGAATTTTTATTCATTTTTCAGAGTCTGAAAAGCACTTAAGTTACCAAAATTATCTCATATTAGGTTAAAATAACTCACTGAACCAGATATTTCCCTCTTTTTAAAGGATCTTATATTAGTTACGCACGCAGTTTTTGTGGTCATTAGAGAACGAATTGGCGGCCCTTATTTTGTGTACGCGCTTACGCAGTTTGGCGTGGGTGGTGAATTGAACAACACGAAGAAAGTCTTCCCTGTCTACCTCAAACAATGAATAGCAAGGGAAAAGATATGGTCTTAAAACGAGATAATCATAGTGCGAAACACGCACCTGACGTTAGTTGGCGAGCCAACGCGGGGATGAACAAAATAACCACACGCGATAATAGATTATTCCATTTACTTGTATCTTTGCTAGTAATTGATAATTTCTGAAGAGAATTATACTGAGAATAGTATAGCTTATATATCACCGGAGTCTTTTCATCCAACAATACTCTTTGTCTTTCGTTTTGATCGTTTTTTCTCGCGATATCACGAATCACGTGATCACATGTTAACAATGCCGGATACAGCTGCTTGAGCATCATTTTAAAAATGCAAATATCCATTCCAGAGTATGGAATCAGATCTCGAGGGATCTGACTCCTCAAGTAACGACGTAGAAGACCACGTCAGTATATCTCTCCTTCCTCATCAAAAACGCAACAGAAAGAAGCGATTTAGAAACGTTACTTTGAAACTGTGGAAGATGTTTGGCGGCAGGGCCGCCATTTGTGGCATCGCAACTGGGTTGTTGTTTCTTTCAGTTTTACTTCTCGCGGTCTTCGCTCGCCCGTCTTCTTCACACGAAACTGTCAACACAAAGCGGAACAAGAATTTTGGCCATGATTTTGAACTGGTTAGAGATGCTTCTGTAACCGAGCATGTACAGAAGAAAGAAGCTCGCTCGCTGAGACTTCCGCGACATCTATCTCCGATCGAATATCTTGTCCATTTACATCCTAATCTGACAACATTTAAATTCTCTGGGAAAGTTGATGTACTTTTGAATTGCACTGAATCCTCTCATAATATCACCCTTCATGTTGGAAGGAAAATAGAAGTTACGTCGGTGAAAGTGGCGCTTTTGGAAAATTCTCTAGCTTTAAAAAGGGAGATAAAAGTCGCAAGCTTTAGTCCGCACTTGCCGGGTGAGATGATGTTGATCTCGCTTGACGAAGAACTTCAGCCTGGGAAGTTATACTTTCTTAAGATCGAGTTTCATTCCGAATTAAGTAGAGGGCTTTCTGGATTCTACTTGAGCAAATATTTTTCACCATCAGGGGAGTTAAGGTAAGTTGAGCCTTAAAGTTATATAAGGGTAAGCTTACATTCATAAACCAAAAAGGAGGTCGAGGAAAATATCAGGATGCTTTTTTTTATCAAATCGTTTTTTATTTCACTTAAGGGTTCATAATATAGTTTTTGTTTTATAACTTGACATTTTATTTCAGTGCAAGTGTTTTTATATCGCTAAAGTTAGGTTCATTGTAGAAGAAAGCCACCACTAACAGCGAACGTTTAGAACGGAAAAAGAATCACGAAATTTTCGAGTTTTCTCATGTTCGCTGGTCTCCGCGCTAAATGAGTTGCCATGCAATGTATGATTTGGTATCAATTCGCTTTTATTTAAAGTAACATTATACGTCTTTCAATGAAAATATTATTCATTTTTCACTTTAAGTGCGTGGAAGGATTATTTTATGCGCAAAGTATTTTACAGAAGGAAGTTGTTTTATGACTCTGGTATAACCGTGAAGTGAATATCAACTTACTTTTATGCTAATGTCAAGAACATCAGTTGGCGTCTGCTCAGCATAATGATGAACTTTTTCCAGTATACGGTTTTTCTCACAAGAAGCTACAAAGAGTCATCGAACATAAATTAGTAATTTGGACCCGAAGGATTTAGCTTACATGTATATGCGACATCCCTGTTACCACAATAAGCTAAGAAAAGTTAAGATTAAACACCAAAACAACTCTTATAGATATATATGCTTCTAATAATAAATATTCAAATGAAAAACTGTAAAGGCGGCGGGCGGTGATCTAATAAAATAAGAGAAGAAAAGGGTACAAGCACAAAATTATCCTCCAAGGACCCATACATGCCCACATTGCAGCACAGAATATTCAAAACCACTATGAAAGCTTAGGTGATTAAGTTTGTTTTGAATAGTTGAGAAAAAATATCTGTAGTGAGTCCGCTTTAAGGTAAAAGCTGCAGTTAAACAGAGGTATATCGTTTTATATTATATTACCTGTTCCCGATCAATTGGCTGTTTCCAAACTAGAACATTTTGCAGTGTTCTCCCTAAATTTTAGCTTAGCAGGTAAGGGACCATTCTTGATCGGTAAGGCCAAAAATATGTGCCAGAGGAGCACTTTCCTGCCAGGGGAGGGGCTTCGCGTTCATGAAGGCTTTTATTTTCGAGCATCCTGTCCACCAATTGACCGAAAAGTCTTTTAAACACCTCAAAACAAAGAATTTTACGAATGAAGGCTGCCTTTGCTGCTAGGGTCAATTTAGTAACACAAGTCGCAGAAGTCGCGAACTTTTCCTGCTGGTAGAAAAAGCTTAGAATTGGGACAGAAGCCCACGAATGAATCGTTAGCTTGCAGTGCTTTGAAAGGTGCCAGTCAGCATTTAAATAAAGTAATTAGGGAGAATAGCTGTGTTTTTCTGTATTTACTTCCTTTTCTTGCGGGGATCAGCTTGGATCACAACTTGCATATTTTTTGAAAACCATTTATTTAATTTTAGTAACACTTCAAGTAGCCTGCGTAGCATGGCGGTTTTGGTTGGGCGCGCTAAGTAATAAAGGCGGGCAAGGGCAGACAAACTGCGAGGAGATTGGGACGGGAGCAACTTGAAAAACCGCCTGCACGGACGGGGGGCTTTTTTGAGTCGGTCCGCACGCCAGCGTACGGATCGTTCCGATTGGTTCGGAATGTTCGCCTGTCAATCAAATATTTTGGTAATCTCCCATGGGAGAGTTTCAAGGGACTGAACAAATCATCTCCGCAAAACAAAATCAAAATATCAAAGAAGCGTTGACCGGAGCGTCGTCGGTCTTGAATATTTGACGGGAAAACAGGGCAATTGTATTGAAGCCTAAACAGGAAATGGCCATTTACAGTCTTCTTCAAAGGAGAGATGTCATGGAAATTTTGTCAACAAGATTTGGCAAGAGCATGATCTTTACTGTCTTTGCTATGGCCAAAGAAGAAATATCCTCATCGAAAACCTGTATGATTACAATTTCCCCTCTAAAACGTACTATCGACGACCAGATATCTGAAATGTTGTCGCTGTGCTGTAAAGCAATGGACCTTATGACAGAAACAGTAAATTTCAGTGCTTCGAGAAAGTTCACCTCAATTTTCTCCATTACTCGGTGTTAGAGAATAACGCACTCCAGCGCAATACATCGAACGGTGTCCGCGATTGTGGTCGATGAATCGCATACGGTAGAAGAAAGACGCACAGCGTAATTCTCCATATTTTTTCTCCATATTTTTTTTTGCTTGGTGTAGCTTAAGCTACAACTCAAATCTGAAGATCGCGCTATACGTAAAAATACAACATCCTGCAAACAACACTTACAAAGCCGGGTCCAGCATCCAAACATTCACGGACAAAGCAGTGACAGAAACTACAAACCAAGGCTCCTTGGTTTGTAGTTGTCCAGATCCAGGCATTTTAGTCGGAAAAGACCAAAGAAACTAAAATATTTATCTGCCGTAATAAAAAGCTTTAGGCTTTAAGAGTGGTCAAAGAAATTAGTACTTTACAACTGCATCTGAGATCAACAAATTCTAATTAGCGAAAATAACATTAACCACAGGAAATAATTACTCAATATGGATTAAACAAACCAACTCCATGACCTCTAAATAAATGTAAGACTTAGTGCAGCAAAAATAAGATCTACTCAGTCAAGTTTAGAATGCAGTGTAGTCACCTATGCGCGAGATAGCCACAAAGAAAAAACCCGTGTTTGTTCAAGCAAACTCCAATTCCGGCCAAGGTCATGTTTTACACTATATCACGAGCTTTTGTGTCGTGTTTAGGCTGTCAACACTTTATTTCTGATTGGCTGGGAAAACTGAAACCAAATAAGTTGTCAACAGAATGTCAAAATGAGTTGAAGGGGGCGGCAGCTGAAAAGGCCACAAATCCGGGCAGGCGGTTTTTATTTTTCTCGCGGCTTCGCCGCTCGTTCTCGCGCACTTCGCACACGAATTTCGCGGCTACGCTGCTCCTGCGCCCGGATCGACAAAACCGCCATGCTACGCAGGCTACACTTCAAGAGGTTGCAGGCAGTAAGAAGTGTTGCTTCAAGCGGTAAATTTTACCGGTTACCACCTGATAAGGAGAACACTGTTGTGTGGTATAAGTCAACATTGTATGGCTTGTTTAGAGTCAGGGCTGCTGTCACTACGAAAATTCAAGTTGCTGGGTATAATAATTGGGAGCTTAAGCAAGGACGACAGTGATGGCAATATGAGAACGACGAAAAATGCAGTAGGTTTAGATTGCAAAACAACAATTTTGCAGGTGTCATGCTATGTTGTACATTTCTTTGCTGTCTCTGCACAACCACAGTATGATGTGAAACTTCCATATTTCACATTTTATGAAGGATGTGAACATAGGACAACAATTTCTTTTTCTTTTTGCTAACTTAGTTACAGTCCTTTAGAGTTCAACTCATGAAAAAATTGCCAATACTATAAATGACCTAATAAATGCCCACTTCCAAAATGAAAGCCTCTTATCTAATAAGCGTCCCCTCTATGCTGTTAAAATGATTAGATGCCCCTCTCTAATAAATGTCCTTTGTCTAATAGGCGCTCCCTATGAGGATTTACTCCAAAATACTAGGAATTAACAAAAAGGAGCAATATCTCATTCATTCAGTTTCTTGCTTGATTATCCCGGGTTTGCCTATGTCGATCATCTTGTACATGTACAGTGTCAAGTTCATAGTAAGGATACACTAATGAAAGCAACACAATAACCCTAAGAGAGGATTCTGACATCGATGTTGGGATTTGAAAGAGCAATATGGATCTCTAGATGGTCTAATCCTATAGATTGATGGAAAGGATATTCCGCTATTTTTAAGTTCTCTTGATATATTTGCTGAAAGCATATTAGTTTTGTTGAGCTTGTTACAGTTTTTTTATGAGAACAAATGCCTCTCTCCTTTAAATGCCTCCTATCTATTAAATGCCCCAATATGGACCCCTAAAATTAACAAGAATGGCTGAAAATTGATTTTATCTAGACTGCCGAAGGAAGTTTTTCCTGGGGGAGGGGGTGCTGTACCACATAACCTTGTTGCTGATCGTTGCGTGACATAGTATCTCATGTGAGAGTTTAAAGCAGAAACTCTTTTGCAACAAGAAAAATGAGAACCATTTCTAAGTCGGGGCTGTGTAGTAACTTTTCAAATTCCACCCTTAAGAATATTTAAGTAAGCAAGTTAGCCAATCTAAGCAGGAAACAATAAGTGTTACTTTCATGGACCCCTCCCCCAATCCCTCTGCCCCCCAAAATATAGCGTGACAGTAAAATGTGTCTAATTTGACCTAAATGGAAATTCCAAAAGTTAGTGTCGTTCTACAGGTCAGAAAATGCTGTTAATAACAATCAGTACATTTCTCAAATTAAAACTAACAAAGCAAATTAACTTTAAGTTTTGTTTTGGCTGATATTGTGTTATAGTGAATGTATACTGTTTTGATGTAGTGATCTACAATGAGCACATTCCCTAGTACATTCCTCTCCTGTAAGGAATGACTTTTCACACGCAAAGCAAGAACTGAATAATGTAGAGACATTGGCCATCACATTTTAATGGTTTAAAGCTCAACATAAAGCGAAGAGAAACCTTAAAAAACCTTAAAAGCAACCCATCCTACCGTCTTTTGTGAAAAGGGCACTGGTAAAAAATGCCAATGTGATAACTTGAGAGACGTCTTTATTCAATGGATGTACACACACACACTCTAGCCATACACAGAGAGATTTGCAATCACGTTTTGGAAGGGAAAAAACTCATCAAAGGTTTAAACTTCAACAAATAGTGAAGAAAAACCACAAAAGGTATTTATCAAACTTAGCATCTTTTGAAGAAGACAATGAAAAAGCACAGTACGCCAGCTTCAAACACATCTTCATTTAATGGCTGCCTTTGCTTAACATGCTTTATAGTTACTAAGTCTATAATTGATCGTGTTTATCGTCACGACAATGAAATTCTCCAGGGGAGTACTCCCTTACATTTGCCTTATCGATGTTGATCTTAAAAAGAGTCTACAGTCAGGATTAAGAGAATGAGTCGACACATCCCCACAACGATTTTATTGCTAGGGATACCCCCGGGAGAAAATCAAAGGTATTTTTTTAACTGGGCCAGCCTACGGCAAGCCCAGTTAATTAGTTGCCCCAGGCATTTATTAGGTCATTAATGGTATTTGACAAATTTAGAGAGAAAGTTTGAATTAGCACGAATTCACTTTTTGGGTGATGTTTTTGATGCTGTTGCTGTCATCGATGGTTAAGCTCCCTATTACTACTGGTAGGCTGGGAAATGAACAACCAGGAAGTTATTTTGGTTTGGTTAAGCCCTTAGTTTAATAGCCCTGCTAGAACAGTGTCTGGAAGGGTATTCTCGGGGTTCCAAGATTTGACTGAAATACAGTGCGAGGTTGGGAAAACATAAGCATTCTTGACAGGATACGGGATATATATGACCTCCACGTAGAAAGTATGTTGTCCAAAATTCTTGGCAGGGGTTGCGGTATTGGGATGGAAAACAGTATTTGTAGCAGAGATGACAGAAATTCAGGATGTGGAATTGGTGTGAAAAAGGAGTGGAGATGTAGAGTGAATCAACAATAACCTTGCCGATGCACTGTTTCTTGCCTGTGGGTAGCATCACTGTTCTACCTGGTAGCCTACCCAATTCTCCAGCATAACAGGCAATCTCCCTGTATTTAGAGCTATGCATGTGTATAATTTAACAATACCTGTACACGGAAATGGTGTATCTTAAGGTCTCTAATATCTCCCTATTATATAACAATAATAATTGTAAACCTGTTATCCTGTCTGGCTTACCTATTCCCAAGCTAGATTTTTGTCAGTTTTGTTGAGCAGCATTAAATGAGTGTTCCATCAAGTTAACTTGGTAAGAAAGTTAATAATTAAAACTCCCCACAAACACAAAAGTAATATATAGCTTGACCGCGTCAGGATTAGCTCAGTCAGTAGAGCGTTTGACTAGAGAGCAGGAAGTCGCAGGCTCAATTCCGGGGGCTGCACCATTACTCAGGGTCTTAAAATAACTGAGAAATGAAGGTACTCCTTTTGCACTGCAAGCGGCTAGACCATTGCGTGGCTCAAGCGACCACATTAAATGTCGGTCCCTTCTCCATTAGGAGATGTAAAGGTAGTGTCCCCAGTACTTGCGTGCTAAATACATTGGCACTCATATAAAGTGCATTTTTTTTTCGCCAGTGAGCTGCAGTCAAAATCAAAAAGGCTTATAGGTAGATTTATATAACTATTTGTGAACACTTGCCTCAGTCCCCTTGGTGTCTTCTTTAATAGTGTTGTGATCATTCTGGTGTTTCTATGATTTATAGATATCTTGCTACAACTCACTTCGAGCCAACTGATGCGAGGAATGCCTTTCCATGTTTTGATGAACCCGACATGAAAGCCAATTTTACCATTGTAATAAAAAGAGAGAAACGTCATGTAGCATTGGCCAACATGCCGCTGAGTCACACTGAAGGGGTAAGTTTATGTAGGTGTTAGTAGTTTGTATTGAAGTTCTAAATAATGGATGAAGGTTACATGTATAAGGGTGGGGAATGACGGCACCCTGAAAGGTTTCAGCTAGTGTCAAAGATACTTCCCTTGTGGTTTCTCTATCTACATCTCATAGCGTACCATGGAACCGGGACGTACAGTTAACTTAACTGAGTTTGCACATAGTTAATGTGCCAGCTTATTTTTCTCAGCTTTTTCATAAGTGTTGGCCCAGAAAGGAATCACACTGGAGTATTTTACTGGGAAATCTAGAACCCAACCATTTGAGGCAACTCATTGGTGGTATTGAGAATTTAAGTTGTTGATCATGAAGAATTGCTTTTAGAAATTTGCTTAATTTTCAGGCAACTCTCTCTAAAAGACACTACAATAACACTTCTATAAGACAGACACCTTAAGTCCCTAAAATACTGGTGGACACCTGCTGTTAGTCAGTCCCTGTTATTCTTTAGTCATTGTCTTTGGCTTTTTAAAATCCTCACCTTTATTCCTAAAAAGAAAAATTACAGCCTGGTTCCTACAGAATAATACATCTTAGAAAGAGTCTGTCTGTAGTATGGTGTTATGCAAATCTGTAATCAAATTAAGAGTTTAAGTTATTAGCTAGACTTCTCTGGTCATTAATTGGTTTAGTTGTGATTGTTTGGTGCACATTGGTTTGATTTACAAGAAAACTATAGCCATTAAACTCTAGGCTGCTTTTTTGTTGGGCTTTAATCATTCTCTTTAATGTGTTTTTCAGTGTAAAAATGACAATGAACTTTGTACGGACCACTTTAAACAAAGTGTGAAGATGAGTACTTATCTTGTCGCATTTGTTGTCTGCGACTTTAAAAGCATAACAAATTACACTCGTAGAGGCGTCAAGGTAACTTCTTGATTTTATTACATGTGTACTACTACCTTAATGGGATGTAGGTTTACATAAATAGTGCTTTTTTGAGGGAGGAAATCAAATTCAAAATTAGTCAGAATAAACTGACAGTACTAGTTTTTTGATAGCCATTTCAATACAAATGTAAGCTTTAATATGATATGGAGCTTTAGGTGTCTGCAGTTTAACCGGAATGCCATACATCACTTGCACATAAGAAACCCCTGAAGGAATCTAGTAACCTTAATACCAATGTTTAGTAAAACTAGCGGAATAGCAGGGAGCACTTATTTGAACTTGAATGCTAATTTTAGAGTGAAAGTTACCTGTTTGTTTACCTTATAATTTATCTTGTTGAATTTTGTTGCACCTGAAAATATTCACACATGTAGATGTACAGCTGTACAACCTCCTCATGGAACGTACAATGTGAATTATTCCCCCTTATGTGTAATATGAAAAGAGGTTTCCTCTGTCTTTCAATCTACAGGAACCTCCTTTGAAGGTTATTTTCTGACCTTCAACTTTTGACAAAATATTTCATGCTGTTTTTAGGTTAGTGTCTGGGCACCTCCAGAACAGATTGATCAAGGAGAATTTGCTCTAAAAGTAGCTGTAGAAGTTCTCCAGTATTATGAGGAAATTTTCCAGGTAGACTACCCATTACCAAAGCAAGGTATGCAATTTTCTTGTATCCTGATTTAATTTTATCCATGTACTAATATTATTAAAGTACTCAACATATCTGCCACTGCAAAGTTTGGTGATATGTCTAACTTGCATTAATTGTCAGAACTAGCCAGTCAGACCACTCCTATCATAATGAAAATTTTTCTGGTTATCGAAATTGTTCAGCCAGATCAGTCAATTCCTACAACAATATGCATGGGTTTGATGGTTTTTAAGCAAAAACTCTTTGAAAAAGCCTTTTCACTTTTTTAAATGACAGGTTCAGCTGGCTAGTACTGACTTTTTGAAAAGCACCCTTTGTGTGTGAAAGTTGCATACAGTGTAGCAGCTGTCTTTCAAATTCAAGTTTTGATCTGTTTTCATTCAAACACTCCTGTGACTGCATGTGTGATGCAATATACCATACATCTACATGCATGATGAAGAAAGAAAGCATAGAAATAAGGAATTTATTATTTCATTTACTATTAAACTATATTATTCATGTTCTGAAATGCTTATTGGCTTGTAGAGTAATCATGTAAACTACTAGTTACATATTTGTATGTAATGTGTTGCTAAGAGTCTTACAATGTGCTTCAAATAACTATTTACCGTGAAAGTAAAAATTAGTTAACTATTATTTAGTTTATTATTTACCGTATACCCGCAGATAGCAATTAATGAATTAGGCTGAGTAGGATGTGAAGAATTATGCAGATTGAGGACTTGGATGTTATTCACTTTGGGCCTTTAGCCTTGGTGGATAACGTCCTCCAAGATCTGCATAATTCTTCACATCATACGAAAACTGAATTCAAAGTAATATTGTTTTATTATTCATTCAAAATAATTATTTCTAAGTTCTTGACAAGCTTAACTTCTTGTAGACTTCTTTCAAAACATCTTGGCCTATTTCTTGGCATGGTTTCAGGATGTAAACAGATCTTTTTCCTTGCAGATGCTCCTTAAAAAGTAGATTACATCCATCAAACAATATGTTTTGACTATTCTTTCATTTCTCCCGCTCAGTTTATGAGTTAGTTAGAAATTCAACTATTTCATCTTCAGATAGTTGTGGAATAAAAAGCTAGGCTTTCCTGCCTGGAAAGGAGGTTGATCGATGGTACATCATAGTTATGGTATATCATATTAATGTATACCATCAAACCCATGGTATGTTGCTCGCATCTTCCAAATATGTAACCGCCAGTTGGTTATGAAGAATGAGCTGGGAGATTGGAGCCACTCAGAAACTGCAAAATATTTTGAGTGAATAATAATAACATATATCAATTGTGAAAAAGAAGTACACAGTAGAGAAGCTGTTCAGCATTCTAAGAAAATAATTATTACATACATTATATCCTGGATCCACTTTTAAAATAATAGATCTCATTGCCATTCCGGACTTTGCTGCCGGAGCCATGGAGAACTGGGGTTTGATCACTTATCGATTGACTTCCCTGTTGTATGACAAGCATAAGTCATCAGACTCGAACAAGCAGTGGGTTGCTGTTGTGGTTGCACATGAGCTTGCTCATCAGGTTTGTAAATTGCTCAAAAAAAAGTGTATGTGAGAGTGTTCGGAAAAGCACTGAAAAATTTGGTGATTGTCTAGGTCTCTGTCTTTCTTCAGGTGCTGGCTTTTTTTCCTTGTTCTGTTTTATTGTTTTTGCCTTTGCTCTGGCTTATGTAGCTGAAAGCTTTTTTTATTTTCAGTGCTTTAACTGTAAGTTTTTTTGCCTGTGTTTTTTTTTGTGTCTTAGTGCATGTATCTTAAATGAAAAAATTCAAACTGGGATTAAGATCAAAATCACTGCCAATTACCTGTAGGTCATTCTTTTCTTGATACTCCCCATGCAAATTTTGTTGTTGTTGTTATTTTTGATCAAAAATGCATATGCATGAAAACTTTCTGTTGTGCCATCTAATAATACAGATGTATATATTACATTGGTACAAGACTGCATGATTACCTGAAAAAAAAGAAAGAAAAATTGGACATATGACCTCTTTCAGGAAACCAATTCAGGCAGTTTGGTTCTTGTCTGTGGTCAAAGTTGTGAAAATGGTTGATTATGAAATTTCATAGTGTGTTCTTTGCAATATTGTTTTTGTCCATTATGCTCTTTTGGTATTATCACCTCTAATACCATAACCTCAACAACTGCTGACCATTAGTTTGTTTGCTGTAGAACAGTGCACCAGTAAAACTTTGCTGCATCTGCACAATGCCATAACAGTTTTTTTGCGTGCTATTTTGTTTTATAAATAAGTTTAACTCAGCTGTACAGACATGTACCTTAAATTTGAATAACTTTTAAAATATTGATCACTAATGAAATAATAAAGTAAAGCTACTGATTAACTTCATTTCTCTTTAAACAACATGTATTTTGTTATTAACGTTTTTAAAAAGAGCCTTGCACTAAGTTAGAAGGGACAGTCCGTAGATAATGATTTATTAAAAATCAGTAAATTTAAAACATACAAGTGAAAGACGGTGATCAAGCTCTCGGCTGCCCATTGTGCTTTTATAATGAGAGATTGTAATGTCTCACTATAAATGTGATTTTGAGCACTCGTAAAGATATCAGGGAAATAAACATTTAAGCAAAATAATAAACTCATTCTAAATATAAAAATGTTAAAGTATGCGTGGCTTTGACATGAATACACAATTATTATAACAGTGATCAACTTCTATTGTTGTGGACATGCTCAGGACGTAAAGTTAGTGGTACAACTGTAATTATTATAGCAATAGTCTGTAAATGTGCTGAATATAAAACCACACATTGCAATTCTATGTAAATCACCTAAAAAAAAATGATTATACCATATGTAACAAGCTTCAATTTTTAAATGTAAGGTTAATCGTAACCTTCCAAGGAAAGTGTACACTAACGGCTTTGCAAACGGCTTTCTCACCCGTTCGAACGGGTTTATCGAACGGCTGAACGGGTTATGAAGTATTCCGAACTGCTAACATGAACGGGTGAACGGCTCACTCACCCGTTTGAACGGGTTGACATAAACGGGTTCAGATACCTCATGATGAACGATGGTGTCATATTATCCTTCCGAAGGAATGGACAAATTTGGTCCAATTTAGGTTATGTTGAAAACTGTCCTGATGTGTTAACAAAACGAGAAAGCAGTTAAGTTTTGATAAACAGGACTTTGTACTTCTTCTACTGAGGCAAGACTCGAATTTAAAGGAAAGTTGCCATTTGTTTACCTTTGCTGTGGTGTGCATTATAATGGCTTAGATTTGTCATACAAATGGAAACACCCATTTTCAATTTCAAAGAAAATTGGTAGATACAAAACTGCTTTGCATTAAATTTGTGAAAGAAAAAATACATGTGATGACATCCAAAACTAATAATATTATTATAGTGCGAAGCCTTTTAGAAATGGTTTTGTTAAACAATTTGTTAAATAAGAATAAATTTAAATTATAAATTAAAGAAAAAACATACCTTAATTTTTTTAAAAGGAATTGAATTTTAAAGTTATGATCTTCATACTGTTATGGTGTTGTATGCAGACCTTATTGCAGTACCTGATTTTCCCACTGGAGCAATGGAGAACTGGGGTCTTATCACTTTTAAGTTGACCTCAATCCTCTATCACCCGGGCAAGTCGTCGGACAGCAACAGACAATGGGTTGCAGTGGTTGTGGCACATGAGCTATCTCACCAGGTTAACTAGCTTACAAATGAATTTATCGCTTTCAGTCGGCTTTGACCTGGCCATAAGTTACTATTTTTTTTTACCAATAATTGAATTGATTGAACTTCAAACCTCATGATTAATAATCGTAAAGTAGACTGTTCACAGTCCCCTATTTTTCTGATGATCGTCTTAATCTAGCGCTTTGTGTTATGGACGGCCATCTTGGATCCAGTGAGTTTCAAATTTACAGTGTACTTAAGTGGCCAGGGACGGCGCGGGTGTAAACCACAATGCTCCCCCCCCTCGGTACATCAGAAACCAAGGTGACCACCCCTACCGGTATTTTAAGTGCTTGATCCTGACCATCTAATGAAGAAATAGGGGAGTGTGAACGGCCTATCATAAAGAAGATGTAAAGGAAATAATGACTGTTTGATGGCTCTTTTTAAATCAGCAAAACAGGGTTGAGTTTTTTTTTTTTGCTGGATTTCTTTTTGGAGAAATACTGAAGCCAAGGATCACTGAAAAAGTAAATCAAGCCCCAAGAAACAAGGGTTCATCCCATGTTTTAAATTTGATGAAACAATCCCTGTGTTTTATTCAACTATACTGCACTTTGACAGTAGGAAATCAAATTTTGAAAGAACTACAATTTACTGATCTATTTTGAATCACTCAATATGGTGTATTTCAATTTCAGTCAACTATGTCAACATTTTTAAAAGGTGATCAAGTTATAATTTAAGGTTTTTGTCAGTGATTGTCACGTCTGTTTCTGGGTTTGTTGAAGTTAAATTTTCAAACGTTATTCATTCCGTCAGTACACTTTTTGCCGTAGTTTACTGAAAGAATGTTTAATCTCCACCATGCTAATGTCTGTATACTTAGTTTATTTCCTACTTGGTCATTTTCAGTGGTTTGGTAATTTAGTGACAATGAAGTGGTGGAATGATCTATGGTTGAATGAAGGCTTTGCCAGTTTTATGGAAAATGTTGGTGTGAATCATGTTGCCCCTGAGTGGAAGATGATGGATCAGTTTCTCCTTGATAAATTTCAAGTTTCCATGTCTCTGGATCAACTAACCAATTCACACCCTATTATGGCTCAAGTTAGAGATCCAGCACAGATCAATTCTCTATTTGATTCAATTTCCTATGATAAGGTAGGCACAGCACATTCAGTCGTTGATGTTCAAATTTGGGTAGATTCTCTGTTTTTGATTGCAAGTTTCACATTCTGCAACCATTAACAAATTTTCATACTTTTTGTTGTCACTACTTACTGTTTACTAAATAAATGTTAATTGATAGTGTCACCATCAATTTTCTGTTTTAATGTTTTTGGCTAAAAACTGTACCACAGTGGAGTAATACATTGTACCTGTAGTAAAACAAACGAACGGAAATAGTGATTTGATTGGTTTATTGAACGGATACAAACGCGCGTGGCTTTTGGTTGGTTAAGCGAACGCTCAGGTGAAAAAACTTCATGTCCGAGAACTTTCTAGAAATCAACCGATACTTCGCTTTGAAGTCATACTGCAACACGACTGGCCAATCGAACAATGCCTTCTCCATATTAGGGTTTTCTTTGGCAGGAAAACTAAGAGTCCATCTTTTAATCGTTTCGTCCACTGGCTGATAAAACAAATAACGAACACTTACCAGAAAAAGTTTTCAAGGTCATACAAAAATCGCTCTACTTTGTAGTTTGATCTTAATCATACAGTAATTTCACTGTTTTAGGGCGCATCGATTATCAGGATGTTACAGGATGTTTTGGGAAAGGATGATTCTGGAAAGGATGTTTTCTTCAAAGGATTGCAACACTACCTTAAGAAATACAGCTTCAGTAATGCTGAGACAAATGATCTATGGAGGTGCCTTGAACAAGCAAAACAGGGTGGAAAGGTGATTAGCACAATACCAAGTTGCTGTAAATAATCAAAACGTTTCAGTTATGGATACTCTCTTAAGTGTTTAGGATGACGATGTTGGCATTTGCCATTGTTTTTATCATCCTGTAAGTGAGCGATCACTTGAACCATTTTTCTTCTTTATGGAACTTTTAGTGACAACATGAAACTACACGTGTTGTTAATTAAAGATTGCATGCAGTGAATTTCCTTATGAAATGTAGCTTCAGGGAACCCGTG
Organism: Porites lobata; assembly: GCA_942486035.1. NCBI lineage: Eukaryota > Metazoa > Cnidaria > Anthozoa > Scleractinia > Poritidae > Porites > Porites lobata. The sequence continues at coordinate 1,186,667 of CALNXK010000099.1, forward strand.
TGGTGTGATAGCTTGTGATTCTCGTAAGTGACCACTAAAATTTCGCATGTTGGGTTGTCGCTTATAGAGGGTTTGACTGTATTTAAACTGCCAATTCTATGACAGGATCAAGGACTTGATGTTTCTTCCATGATGAACACTTGGACAAGTCAAATGGGCTTTCCTGTCATCAATGTATCGAGACGTGACAGTAATCCGCTTGTTCTTGATGTCCAGCAACAGCGCTTCCTCATTCATCCGTTTAATAAACCTGAAGCTGATAGGTAAGTAAGCACATTCCTTATGGTTATCGTTATTCTCAGGTCTGCATTTTCCTATTCATCCCTTTTTCAATCCTATGATTTTAATAATACAGCAGATCTAACAGTCAGTTGAGAAATCCTTCACCAATCAGTCTGAGCTAACAGAGCTTATTGCTTGATTTTCTATAGTTTCCCTTGGGAAGTGCCTCTAACTTACGTGACACAAGACTCTCCCAACCTGAGACATAAAGTTATGTTTAAGACAAAGGATGCAGTTGGTAAGAGCCAATAATCTATTTCTTCTGGGGTGGGGAGGGAGAGGGGCTGGTATACCCTGGTGGTAAGAGTTTGTTTGAAGAAAATTCAGGGTTTGAATAAAACTTAAATTCAATGTCAATGTGATTCTTTTCAGGTGCAAAGCGTTATTAATTAAAAGAAGCTCGTTAGTGTAACTAACTCAGTCGTAAAAAAATCCAATCTATCCGTCAGACGTTTGACCGTGTTGGATGTCGTTTTACTGTCATGGGACATAATTGTGCTTGACTCCACTTTCATAACTCATTCATGACTTCTTAACCCTTTAAGCCCCAATATCCACATACAAATTCCCCAAACTGATCTCCATACATTTCCTTTTAGAATTAGTTGAGAGAATTTGATGGCAGATCAAAGCATTTTCTCTTTAGTGATCATTTTATACATTCTCATAACCTAATCTATTGACAAGGTATGAGTATTGTTGGGAGAAAATTGATGTTGGTCACCATTGGGACTTAAAGGGTTAAGTGACATTTACAAAGATAGTTCAATAGCGTTACAATGTAAGGGCTTTGCTTTAGTTGATTTGCCAGAGGCAACTCGTAATCAATCTTGGATCAAGATGAATGCTGGCCAGACTGGATTCTATCGTGTGAACTATGATGAGAATAACTGGAGAAAACTTGCTGACCAACTGAATACAGATCACAAGGTAAACAACATCAGTTGTCCACTTTATTTATATAGGGAGCTTAGGCAACCACCACGGCGACGGCAACGGCAACAAAAACGGCAGAAAAGCAATAGGTTTAATAAACAAAACAACTCGTCACGTGCATCACTCTTTTGTGTACATTTCTTTGCCGTCACTGCACGACTACGACGTGAAACACTTCCCTGTAGAAGAAAAACCTACTTATAACGCATTCCTCTCAAATTCAAAAAGAGTTGCGGAGAGCACTTATGAGAGATACCCAAGCAGCACCGACATTGAGTGTATTGTTACTTTATTTGTTTTAGAAATTCACTGCAGCTGACCGCGCAGGATTGTTGGAAGATGCCCTGAACCTTGCACGGCAAGTTTACTTTGTTGATTTCTTAGTTGACAAGGCTTGAGTTAAGCTCAAGGAACAGTAGCTTCAACGCCCCGATAAAATTAATACTGTATAATCACTTGCTTTGGGTTACCTCCCATGTGCGGATGGATTTTAGTAAATTCTATTGATGAGGCTTGCTTACCTTTATGTCAAAGTTTCTTTGTTCTAATCCTGAGAAGTCGTTGATATTGAAGAGGTCTGTTAATCAATACTTTAAACGAAATGCTGTGTTTGTAAATGTCATTAAGAGTTGATGAATTGAAAACAAAGAATTTCAGAACTAAAGTGTAAAGCTACGTGCAAGCGGACGCAATATTGTTGGTTAACAACACCCAGCAGTGTTGTATGTTACATGTTGCGTCCGTTTTCACATTCTGCCGCATGTTGTTACGCAAAGTTTGAAACCGATCAATGTATAGAGCGTTTTCATTCACGTGGCTAGCATCTATGCAAACTTATGGGAACAAGCGCGGACGTAAACAAAACGTTCAACTTTTACTGGATTGGTTTGGAGCACCAACATGGCCGCGTTTCATTGTTTTGGTACACCAATATGGCTGCCGTGATTTCATGTGAAAACGCTCTGTTTGTTCAAGATGGTATGATTTTCTTGATTTTGAATCTTAATGTTTCATTATTTAGGAGTGGCATGTTAGATTATGACTTAGCGTTGGATCTCACTCCATATCTGGTGAACGAAAAGGATTATGTTCCATGGATGTCAGCGTTAAATAACTTGGCTTACATTGCCACGCAGTTTTCCACTTTGGACTCAGAAAACAATGAAAATACACACTATTACCTAGCGTACAAGGTACAGTAATGCTGACTTACATTTCCACATGGCTTAGAGTGAGTGAAATGATGCAATTTATGACAGATGTGATTTAGAGGAAAACTGGTGTGATTCGTGAATAAATCACATTACTGCTGAGAGCCGATCAGATTGCAAGGATCACCAGTGATTTCAAAATGGAAGTAATATTGTAGTTATCATGTCCTAACTTTGAACGCTCAGAGACTTTACATTGCTTTTTTTACAAAACGTTAAATAAACGGTTTCCAAATTTTGAAATTCCTTAACTTCGCAATGACATGACAATTTCATGACGTAGTTGTCAATCATGTCAGAAACTTTTTAACGGAGTTGTGAATTCGACGTGCAGCGAAACTAGAAATTAGACAGTTTCGAAATTCCCGAGGTTTTGTCAATAACTGCACTGAAGGGGAATCCCATAATTCCTGTCGCAAGATTTCCAGAGAGAAAAAGATTTTTTTAATAGAGGTGAATTAATGAGGACACAGATACGTGTTTTATCGTTCTGATGAATTCCAGTTTTCAGTCGACGGGTAGTTTGTTTGAGAATACCAGTTTTCTCACCTTGTGTTATTCCATTTTTTATTGTCTGTAGAGATACATCTACCGTCTTCTTCAAAATGTTGCCACAGATTTGGGATGGGAGGAGCGCAACAGCGATACGCATTTGGAGAGGTAACGTTGGGTACAATTGAATTACAGTTCTTCTAATTTATTGAAAAAAAGGCACCCGAAGAGTCGATCAAATTTTACCTTTGCCCGCGATACTTCATACAATTCATTTACGCGCGTAAAATTTACACGTAAAATTTACGCACCAGTGGAAATCCACCCTTATATGCCAGGCGGATAACACTCAGATCTATATGATATTTTGTTCATTATTTGGAGGGACTCCAAGTCTAAAATTGAATCGTGCATACAGAATACCGAATGCGCATTCAGCGTTATAAATGGGAACTAATAGTCGTTGAATGGCATGTTTGGACGTGTGGCTAAGTGTCTCAACATTGAAAACACCGCCTGAATAAGGTAGCGTTTAAGCAACAACGACTGTCACCACTTCATTAACGTCAGTTAAAATTTGAAATGGCGCTGCTCCAAGCTTTATCGCGCTTCTTCCACCTTGTTCAATTTGTCAACTGATGACAATTCTTATGGAGTTGAATTCTAAAAGACAGTCTTAAAATTCTTGAGGCATTTTTACGTCTTAGTCGTGCAGTGACGGCAAAGAAATATACAAAAAAGCTTGATGGACGCGCAGTATCGTTGTTTTGCCAGTTTTCGTTGACGTCTCCGTCGTCGTGCTTAAGCGGGAGCTTAAGTAAAGGCGTTTTTGAGCGACGCATGTCAACCGGAAGTGAGGTCTTTTTCATTTTAAAGCACCTTGACGCTCCCAAATTTGTATTTCTAAGTGTCTTCACTATTATAGAGACTAGTTGTCCTAAAATTTGGGCAAAACCACTGTCCAAAAATGAAAAAAGACCACTTCCGGTGGACGTGCGTCGCTCAAAAACGTCTTTGCTTAAGTTCACTAATATTGTCCTCTCGGCTCCAACTTGTGACAAGACTTCTGAATGATGTTTAAAAAACTTCATGCTGACACTTGGCCAGGACACGATACTATGACGGTGCTTTTGTTGGACCTGGTACGTTGTTTGAAACCAGTTAATTGATTCCATTTTTGTCTTCATGGTTGAAGGTACCTTCGAGCTACTGTTCTGCATTTAGTGTCAGAGTACGAAGATGCCGTTCCAATGAAAGAACGAAAAGGCTACTACACTCACGCTTTGAGTTTGTTTGAAAACTGGCTGGACAACAATGATCCGTGAGTATTCTGATTCCTTTTTCTAATCTGTTTTTCTTAACTTTGACTTTTAATTTTAGAATATCGGATGAGGCTGAACACGATATCAAAAATAAGGGACTGGTCAAAAAGTATGGGGGCGGGGTGGGCCCGGAGCATTTGGAAATGTGGTTGATAAAAAACACATGGCCCACCCCTCCCTTTGGTACAAAAATGACTGACCCACCCCTAAAGCAAGGTTGGAAATTGCATGACCCACCGCCTAGATGTTTGGTTTCCTCTTAATAATCCAATAAAACCTTGTTCTGTGCTTGACAAAATTTGTTGATACACTGCTACAACCAATATCAAAATCACAGCAATCATACCCTTCACTGAAAAGACAAATGTGAAAAACCGAACATCTCTTGTTCGATGGACGTTATGAGTCTTGACACAAATATACATCAAAACGAGGGTATATTGAAATTGTCTGTCACTAAGCATATGAAAAGTTATACAAAGACAATCCATTCCCACACATTACTTGCCGGGAATGCTTAGATTAATCCCCTAAGAAAATTTCTTCCACTTCAGTGGAAAGCACTACCTACAAAACCATGGAAGTGCAATGGGCACAAAGACAGCAGTTTTGATTCCTTTGCCGATATTTTCATGACATATATTGAAACAACAACTCTAAGCAAAACTGTCTTTAGAACAACAGTTTGGAAATGCTACATACACGATATCTTTTCCCTATGGGACATGAGTAAACCAGACATCGAAGCCTTCATTGAACAAGCAAACTGACATCACCCAACTATTGAATTCACGGCCGAAACATTTGACACTGAGACTGCGTTTTTAGACGCGGTTGTATACAAAGACACAAGATTCAAGGAAAAATCTATTCTTGATGCAAAGACACATTTTAAACAAACGGAAACCTTCTTGCAAACACATTTCACCTCGTGTCACCCTTCAAAGGTTAAAAAAGGATTTGTCAAAGGAGAAGCCTTGCAAATCCTACGAAAAAACTCCTCAGAAACAACCTTTGAGGAAAAAAATTCAAATTAAAAAAAAAAAAAAACGGTTGATGGACGGAGGCTACCCACAATCGTTGATAGAAAACCTATTACCAGAAATAAAATTCACAAAAGGGAGTCTAAACTCCTAAAACAAAACAACAAGGAGGAAAAAGAAATATTGCTATTCGTGACACAATACCAGCCCTCCGTGTCTACTATAAAGGAAGCTTGAATGAAAAAATGGAATCTTATACAAAACCAACTATAACTTCAATAAGTTTTTAAAGAACCACCAATCATTTCCTTACAAAAAGGGAAAATATGGAAAGGACATGCTCGTTAGAGCCAAAAAAAAAAGGTTAACAGAGGGTTCCACGCCCGTATAGATGAGCGGCCTGTCACCCTTTGTATTTTCTTGCACAACAGGTTTGTGAGTATTTGTCTCGTTAGTAGTTAGTGCCTATCTATGTAATAAAATAGGTTGACCCACCCCCTAAGGGTAGCTGAAAATTGCACGACCCACCCCTTGCACGAGGCTCGAAACCTCATGACCCACCCCCTCTCTGCTCTGGCCCCCACCCTATACTTTGTGACCAGTCCCTAATCATGCTGAAATTTGCCCAAGCCGTTAATGGTTCTTGCTATAAATCGTGCGAAAGCCCAATTCAATAATTTACACTTAAGCATTTTCAAAAACGAGAGCGTAGTAGTAGTGACACCGATGCATAATGATTGTAGTTTAAGACAACACCGAGTGAAAATGGGTCTTTGTCTTTGTAGGACTAGATGGCAATGAGTGTTGCAGTTTTATACGTGAATTGTTAAAACCTCATGTCGTTTTGAACTTCTTAATTACAGGATCACTCCCAACTTACGTAGCACTGTTTATTCGCTCGGCGTAAAAGATGCTGATGAAGCGACGTGGAATAAAGTCTTTGATAGATACCTCAAAGAGACCGTTCCATCTGAAAAGCGAAAGCTCATGTACGCAGTAACCAATATTCGAAACAAGAAGATTTTACAAAAGTAAGCACTTTTAAGATGTTGTATCCGTTAATGATAACTGCACTTAGGAGCTGACTTATCTCAGGGCTTAAGATTAATAATGGTAATTGAACTGAGTGGAGTGCAGTTTGGTCTGAAATCATACGCGTGATTTTAAAATCGGACAAGAGCGCAGCGCGAGTTGGATTTGAAAGCACAAGTATGATTTCGGACCAAAATTGCACGACGCGAAGTTCAATTGCCACTTTATTACAGCCATTTTGAAGACGCAGAATTCTGTCAGTACCATTATCTATTTGACTTAGCAGCCGGTTTGTTAAAGAGCGGAAAGAAAAAGGCTTTTAATCTCATTTTGTACCTGAAACAGAAGTGATGCAATGTAGAGCGAAAATGGCACGATTGAAAACAGAAATGATGCAATTTAAAACATAACTGACGCGATTTGGAACAGACGTGATTAAGGACAGAAAATTGTGCATGATTCGTGAATAAATCGCACTGCTGAGAGCCAATCAGATTGCAGGGATCACAAGTGATTTCAAAGTGGATATAATAAAGTTTGTTATTGACAGCTAAATCCCTTTTGAAGGTGTCTGGCGGGATATTGTATGAAAACTGCGCGATGAGGCATTATTTTCAGTCGTGTAAGATATACAGTGGTTTCCTGATAGCTTGAACCTTCCTGGAAAATCGAAAAAAGTTCAAGTTCTTGGGAGTGCGAAGCAATTAACGGAAAATCGAAGGAAACGGGATGGGAAGGAAATGCACGTATCATACACACTTCACTTCAACAGCAGCAGAGATATAATGTTCTTTTGCAAAAGGATTTAAGCAAAAAAGCTTGTTTGATATTCAGGGGGAAACTGTATTTGAACTGGTTTGATAAAAAAGACAAAGAATACTGTAGTGGACAGTTTTTTTCCCGACCTGTCACGCGCAAAACGTGGTTCGAGTTATCGAAGATAAAATTATATAGAAGTGGTGTGAAGTGCTTCGAGTTAGCGGGAGTGTCGAGTTATCGAGGTACCACTGGTTACCCTCCGCTTGGATTCGTGTTATCTGAATCTTGTAAAGTATTAAATTCCAATTTTTCATGTGCCATGTTTCCTTGATTTATGCCTTAGACTCCTAGAGTACTCTTTACAAGACGACAAGGTTCGTTCCCAGGATTCTGTGGCTGTTATAGACTCAATTGCAATGAATCCCGAGGGGCGCCTTATAGCTTGGCGTTTTGTCCAGGCAAAGTACAAGTTGTTGTTTAATAGGTGAGTTCATTATCATATTTGGAACAGGAAAAGAAGTATTACAAGGAAAGAAACAAGAGGTTAACCTTCTTTTTCAGTGACATAAAATCCTTACTTTTTTTGCCAGGAGAGGCCTGCTGCATAGATCTCTCATACCTAAGCAAGATGGATTGTTTTCTCATACTTAAGGGTCGTTTAGATTTTTTGTAGATTTTATTTGTGTACAGTACGACGGTTGCATTGACAATCTCCTAGTTTTGTGTCTTTAAGTGGGTGGGAGTAAATAGCAAAGAGTATTTACCCAAAAGGCTTTGAAATGTTTGACTCCCCCAATTTCCTTGACAAGTAGGCGTGGGGTATAGGAATAGGGGAAGTAGGCGCATTTCCTTTTTCAAGGGCGCGCTATTCATGAAGTAGGGCGGGGCCCGTAAAGGTGGTTGAGCTTCATTGTTAATGAAGACTTGTTACTATTGTTACCAAGGGTAATTATCAGTCTGGATTATTTTCGGATTTGCCTTGCAGATATGGTAAGGGATCGTTCGACTTTAGTCGATTAATCAAAGCCAACACCGCCCATTTCAACACCCGGAAAATGAAAGAACAGGTACTAATGAATATATCAGTTACATTGACCTTTTCAATGCAAAGTAAATATCGTAAAGTCCTGTCAATCAACTCCTTCGAAAGCAAGGCCTGTTTCAAACGCCGTGCTACTGCCGTACTGAACGCAGTTGATCGATAAAATTCGACTTAGGCACGGCAGTAGCACGACTTGGTTCAAACATCGTGCTACTGCCCTGCCGAACTCAATTCATAAAATATAAATACTTTGGAATGCATTTAAAAACTTCACTAAACCGCCTATTTCCGTGGGATGCCTGTGGCACTCCCACGGTAAAAATCCGGTTCGGTTGTACCCAACTTTGCAAAGCCAGCCAATAGGATTGCCTAAAATCTTTATCGATTAGCTCTTCTTCCAAGCCGACCAATCAGATCGTACAAAATTTGTATCGATTTTTAATCGATTTGCTTCCTCTAAAGAACGTTGAAATCAGAACGTTCCTTGCCAAATTTGTCGCGCTAGAGTTTTCCCACTCGTGCTTTAGGATGGCTTGTTAACCAGCGAAATCCTTCAGGATACTGACAAGTCACAAAAGGCGACCTAAACCAAATTATTTCTTTCCTTCATGATTCTTTTTTGTTTAGGTCTAGCTTTTTCATAAGGTTTGAATAGCGTCTGGTCGTGGGCCATGATTTCCGATAGATTTTTCTATTCGGAGTTCGCCAGTTTTTGCCGAGCACAGCTAGAGTTCAGTTTTTTTCTTTTCTTATCGAAAACACGTTGACGATGGGAGGTTAAATCGCGTAAATTTCAACTCGTACCCTTGACGATTGGCGGTGAAATCGCGAAAATATTGTCCTCGTCGATGGACGACTCGCTTTCGGCATGGATTGGACTTCTGGATGGGACACGGATCAGGAGTGGACCTTAGTAAACTTATTATACCTTGGAATCAGGGATAATCATTGGAACTATGTTAACTTTGAGACCTTGGAAACACATTGCAATTAATTTTTAACCGTATCAAGAGCATCTTGGAATATTAAACTTTCATCTTGGATTAAAACATTGGAACTTTATCGAACTTTGTAACCCTGGGTTCGACCCTGGATAAAGCAAGCGGATTTTTTGTTTTGTTTTGTTCTATTAACCTAAAACTACAATGTTTATTTCTCTTTGAAAAAGTTACCTGTGGCAACTTACTACCAAGATATGATGTATCTTTATACATATACTTCCCGTTCAGGTTAATCAGAGAGCATTATGCGCATGTTCTCCATTACTTGTTTCCGTTAACATTCCAATTTAAGTTACACGGGTAAACCTTGTTTTGATTCAAAATAACTTCTTTTTCTTATCCAAATCGTGCTATGAAAATAACTACATAGCGATAGATCAAAACAAGATCAACTCCATCCTTGCGACTACTGACAACTATAAATTTAGCTTGCGTAGCAGGTGTCGAAAGGGATAGGGGATAAGGATGAAGCAAAAAGGGGATGTGGATTGGGGGAAAATAGTAGCCTGCGTGATAAATTCAGTCATAAGCACATTAAACCAACCCATACAGGTAACCTACTCATCGATGCTCATAACATGACACATCTTTCCGGTTTCCCTAATTTTCCAAATTCAGATAGAACGCCATTATTCTTCCATAGACCAACGCATCCCACGGAAACGACTTTAGGCGTCTTGTTTTTTTAAGTTTTGTTTTCCGCAAAAGTGAGATTCGACATCTGAAACCAAGTCGTACCACATTCGTGCTATTCGTGCTGTGCTGAAGTCGAGCCAGCTTATACAAATGTAGAACGGTAGAAGCACTGATTCAGCAGAAGGCAAAGCGGCAAGTTTGCTTTTAAATTCGGAAAACGGCCAATCGAATCCAATGGGCAATCCAGTTTCTGTTTCCATATTTATGGCAAAATAATTCCTTTTAAGGAAACTTTTTCAGCTGGAAAGGAGTTGCTTGTTCGCTAAACTAATCAAACGCCGCCACGATGAATCAATAGTTTTTTTTTATTTTTATGTTTGTTAATTGGTTTGCTGTTGTGTAATAATTTCAAGGTCAAACTTTTGTCTCATGGTCCTCGTTTAGGGGCATTAGCTCGTAAGAGTTTCCTGTAGCTTAGGTGGTAGAGCATCTGGACTAGTAACAGTTCGACTTCTATTGAGAGTACTGTGTCACTGACTGAAAAATCATCGGATAAATTTAGGTTTCTGGGAAACAGCCCCCCTACCCCTCCCCTAAGCCAACATTTTGCCCTAAACGAGAAGTAAGTGTTAATTTTGGCTCAGGGGAGGGGTAGGTGGGCAGTTTTTTAGAAACCTAAATTGATCCAAATCATCCTGTCATTGATTATCACTTTTTTTGGCTTTTCTTCCACTCCAGCGAGGTAGAGCAACAAATAATTAACAATTATTGGACGAGGTTGAGCAAAATATCGTGATTTGTCAGTGGCGAGCAGATCAGTTATTTGCCGAAGCCGAAGGATGAGGCACATAATTGAGCTGCGAGACGCTGACACTATTTTGCGATAACCGAATTCAATAATTGTTTTTTCATTCGATCACCAAGTTTATTTTTTAATGAATATCTCCGGAAAGCGAAGCGATCTGCCATTAATTTTTTCACGCAAGAGCGGAATGTTATTTGCAGCCAAACACAGTTGGACGACATTGCGAATGAGCAGAGCATTATTTGTAAGCAGTTATTTGCAGGTCACGTGGTGGAATTTTCGGCTAATGAAAAGGAAGAAAAATTTGCAAACGTCTTGCAAACGGCTTCCTCTTCTTTCTGTTAGCCCGTGCCGGCTCTGTTATCTTAAGTTCAAGAGAGTTTCGATCATCGCTATTGATCTTATGTATTTTCGAAGTGTTTACGCATTATTCGTAACAAATGCAAATAAATACAAGCAAATAAAACTTGGAACAGTTGGGCCAGTATACCCCTAGTCTGTTCCAGGCGTTCAATTGAGTATTGGACAACCCTCAGAAAAGGGAAAGAAGTAATGAGGAAACCCCCAAAGCCAGCCTATTGCTGTTTTTCCTTCTCACATCTCTTTGCGCAGTATCCACAGTCTGAAAACGTGCAACAGTCTTATATTTTGCAGCGCCTTAAACTGTGATTTCATTTTTGCTTTCAGGTGTCGGGTTTCTTCTCTCGACCAGACGTTGACCAAGGCTCCGGCAAGCTGGCTGTACAGCAAAGTCTTGAGAGTATAGCTGCCAACATCAAATGGTTAGAACGCTATGGTGGCAGAGTGTATGAATGGCTGACACACCCGTCCATCAAGGCACCACAAGGCACCGCAACAAGGCATCGAATGCAAAAGCCGAAGTATTTATCGTACGACGAGATGATAGTGGAAAAATATGGTCGACCTTAAGAACCATAAAGCTTTCTCTTAATATATTATTCTACATGTTACTTGTTTTTCTTCCACTTACATTGATATTTTAGAATTTTATTTCACACTCAAATAACTTCTAATATCAAAGCTGTCCTTCCCGGCTTTGACGTGGCGTTTTAACAATTCCTTTTTTGCTTGAATCTTAACATACGTGTTAAAATTCAAGAGGAAGGACCCTAATAAACATCCCTCGGGTAGCGAGTGATTACGCTTTTGCTCTTTGTTTTCTTGGCTTCTTTGATCGTTAGGAGTAAAATTTTATGTAGTTAGTGTTCTGGCAAAAACTTTCTTTTTTCTGGAGTTATTCCTTGTAAGCAAAAGGGATTGCACATACAAATGAAGCTTTATAGTTAAATTTATCATATTTTACGAAGGATACAAGTGCTAGTCCTCTTTACTTTGGTTAAGTGCAGTAAACACACAAGAGATTTATTTTTATTGTATTTATGGGCTTTATGAGAAATTGACAATATTCGGTTCATGTTTGGGAGAACGACATTATTTTTTTTATTTCTCTCCTCTGTTGGTTTTGCCCAAGTTTGGAATGATGGCGGGTTAATTATGCCGGCGCATGGAGCCTCCTTCCCGCTGGATGTTTTGGGCTGGAGCTGCTGAATCAGTAGTCGATCTGCCACATCTATTACCCATTAATCATCTTTTTTTGATCTTATACAAGATGTTTTTTTCAAAGCACACAGTTGTTCAATTAAACTTTGTGCGTTATAACCTGGGAATACGTCAGAGATAATGGCCGTTTTCACACGAGAGACGGATAATCTATCTTTAAAATCCGTCAAATTGACGGAACAACAGATGGATAACGTCAGTTGGGTTGTCCGTCCAATTAAGACCATTCCATTTTCAAATTAAGGCGTATTATCTGCCTGACGCGAATTATCTAACGAATAACCTGTCACAGACGGATAATCCGTCTCCAGTGTGAATACGGCTAATGTGACCTGCAAGAAAGGCAGAATTAATTTAGAGAAATAGTTGTCATAATTATACTCGACAGTGACTGAAGTTGTGTAGGGATATGAAGCTCTATAAAAACTGTTACAGTGGAACCTCCAAAATCGGTCAGCTCCTCACGACGGCCACCTCTCTACAACGGCCACATTTTTCGGTGGACAGTCCATACTTTGACTCTTGTTTAACCCACTCTACAACGGTTACTTTCTTCAGTCTCCAAGATGGCCGCATGAGGAAGGGGTTGTACTGTAATTGTATTTAAACCAACACTTGTTTCTGATGAATCGTTGGACAGAGTCGAAGCTTGTTGTAGTGGAGGTGACGTGGGGCATATCCTTTCTTAAACTTCAACTTTAAAGCCCTAGGGGTGATCGGAATCTGATTCGGTTTCCCATTTTATAAACACTGCGAATCGACGGTTAATCGTGGAAAAAATAAAAATGAACACCGACGATGGAAATTTTTTGTATGACCTCTCCTCAGTCATCAATAAATAGGATGTTTGGAACATTTGCGGGCCAGTAAAAGGGCGAAGGACGAGTACGATAATTATGCCTATTTCTCGTGTTTGTGTGCTCCATATTGAAACACTTGAAATGATACCTCGGTGTCAAAATTATAAATTAAAATTAATTGAGGCTGGCTATTGCCCCAGTCTTTGTAATCTAAATTTTCAATTAAATTATTGTAACATCAATTACGTGTAAGTGCTGTTTGCGCTAAATTCACTGCGCTGGTTGCAGTATCACGCGTAGGAGAGCGCTATCGCCTGTAGTATTTATTAACGTTAACACGTAGTGTCGTGACAGTACTTCAACATGTACTCTATGTATGATACTTTAAACACAGTGGGAATAAAGGTTAAAGGATGCTGCAAGTACTGTTTGATTCGTGACTTGAAAGGGTAATTGTGTCCCGCTTATCTTTTCCGCTGTTGAGTTGCAATGCCAGAAATGCAATGAACCACCCGTCCGTCTTTATTGGATGTTAGAGTGTGACAAGAACTCCCCCTTGCCCATCCCGTCGCCAAATCCATGAGCCGAGAGTATGCTCGCACTCTCTAAAAAAACGCGTGGTTCCATTCTATGGGAATTTTTTATACTTGGGCAAAAACAACGCAAAACTCGTATTCAGGTTTCTTGTGATGGCTGTACCGTATTATTTATGACATCAATGTGTTTTGTACCAACTGACTGAGTCTCGGGCGTAACTCACGAAAACTACGCGACAAAGTTGTACCCCTTATGTTCGTGACTTCGAAAGCCTTCTCTACCGCCATAGAATTAAACGAACCAACCATACCACTACTTGTAATTGGAAAAGCCCGAATAAGGAACTTCTAAGAGGGAGCCATTCACTAGCCAGTTCTTCAACAACAAAAAAGAGTCTTGATCTTGTCTATTCGCTTTCTATTCGCGTTACCTCGTCTTGCGTCTTGGCTTTATAATTGACCCACAACCCATATGCACGACCAGAAAGCCCATCTGCTTGACCCGGATTAACGCAAGCATAAGACGTTCTCTTCCTGCATGATTGGCCGGCAAGGTCTCATTAAACAATTTCACTTTCCTAATTTCGAGATATCAACTACCACTGTAGACTTTGTAAAGTAACAGTAAGAGAATTACTAAGTCATTATTAAATCATGTCATGTAGACGAAATACTAGAGGTGTGAGGCTTCTTCATCAAAGATGATTCGCTAAACTGATCTCCCGTAGATCGATTACAGAAGTGCCATAAAAAGAAGAAGGACAAATTCAAAATACAACATGTGAAAACACGAGAGAAGAAGCTAAAGGTTGTTTTCAAAAAACGAAGAAGGCCAGGATTTTCTGAGCATACCGGTCTGTTTAAGTATAGCCAGCGGTCAGTTATCCCAAGAGAATCACAAGGTGCAGGGACTTTGTCCCAGGGAGAGAGAGAGAAAATGAATTAAGCAGTTGTCATGCAAACTGGTGCCATTTTTTACCCCCCCCCCATTTTTTACACTCTTTTTACTTACCGGTTGCTCCAACTCCTTATCAGAAAGTGTCGACTTTGTTAAAACGACTACTGACTCACTCTTATTTACGGGACGGTGATAAGTGTGTTAAAGGCAAGGTCATATTCTGTAATAAAAAGAATAATCTCACTTGATCTCATCCAACCACCAGGTAAATTCATTTGAACGTTCATTTACGTACACTCAAGCTCTTTTTCAGCATCTCACAACATTACTAGGGGTCACCGTTAATGAATAGAAGGTTAGGGAGGCTGTTACAATTAAACCTTCAGCCCTGTTGGTACAAGAAAATTACTGTCAACCAGAAACACTGGCCACCAAACAGAAAAAAAAGGGAAAATACCACCCCTTTCCTCCAACTTCCCCAATAGACGAGATCAGCAAACAGGGGACTGCAAAACAGTCCCAGTCTTTGCGTATTCAAGTAAGCGCGAGAAGTCAAGAGGTCTGGATCGAGACTGAAAACGGAGAGATTGGGGAGAGAGAGACTCGTAAGCTACGCTTAACCGATTTGAGAAAAAAAATAGACTATTTTGCAGTCTAGATCAGCAATTGAACGGACATTTCATCGTCCCTGGACAGTTTCTGTCAGGGATCCTACTGTCAGAACTCCAATTGGCGACCATCCCGGGTGACAAATGTGAAGAGTTAGTAGTCGCTTACGAAAGATGCTCTCTTACGAGACATCGAACTGCAGGAGGTCTCTACGAGAAATCTGAAGTCTGGACACATCTGCTTTTCGGAAAGCCGCATGCATGCAATTTTTAGGCTACTGATATTATGTAAATCCACTTTGTTTCTAAAACTTCTTCTCATACTCTGAACAGCAACTGCCGGTCGCTTAAAAGAGCGACAATGAAAAATCAAAAATCGACATCATAAAAGTGCTCGCGGTCGCTTACGAGGGGTTGTAATGCTTTACAACAGGTTCCAATTGTAAGGTTTTAAATGGGAAAATGCTTTTGTTTTGGATAAGTGGTCGCTTAGGGACGGACCATTAGAAAACTTATGGGGGGGGTGGGGGGGCGGACGAAGTACAAAAAAATGTTCGCGCAGGGTAAAATTAAATGAAAAAAAATTCATGCACGCCAATTAATCCTAAAAAATATTCATGCTATGGCCTAAAAAAAATTCATACAAGGAATTTGATAACAAAAAAAATTCCTGCTGCTCGAAAATTCCCCCCCCCCCCATAACTTTTCTAATGGTCCGTCCCGTACTTAGCTGGTCCAGCGCACATGGAGGTTCGGCTGTTATGTTGCCGAACGTCCTCAAATTCTAATTTTATTTACTCTTATCATGACTTCATGTTCCTGGTTTCGACTGTATATATACACCTGATATGAAGAAAAGTTGTAAACTGAAAACTATAAACCATGAACGGATAAAGACGTAACGGGTTTATAGGTAGAAGTTTATTTGCATTGCAAATTTAAAGTTTCCACTGACAGACTTGTATTATCGGATGCATTTCAACAAGGTTCAGCAAACGGTTTCTAGCGTTTTCTTGGTGATAAGCAGAAAAACGTTTTTGGGCACATATGTCTTCCGAGGAAAATCAGAAAATGAGGCCTAAAAGGGAAGAGTTAACTGATGAAAAAACGGCATGCCTAGCTGTTACAAAACAAAGTACTTTCGAAAGTACTTCGCCTTGTGATTTGCATCCGCACAAGCGGTTCGTGAGAATGCAAGCTTTTCTGGAAAGAAAAGGGAAAAAACCTTCAACTCCAAGAAATTGCTCTGCTCATAAACGTACACCCATAAATCCTTGAAGCCTTATTATTAATGGCTTATACGTTTTTTTAATCAGTTAAATATATAATTAGTGACATTCCGTCCATTTCAGTCAATCAAAGACCTTCTTTATGCTCAAATATATTTAAATTCGAAAGAAAAGTGGTTTATACATTATTCAGATTTTAAAATAAAAGCCATTAAATAAATTGTTTACTTCAAATCTGACCCTGTAGAAGACAAATGCTCAATTAGCAGGAGCCATATTAGGGGTACCCTGGTATTAGTCGAAATATTGGCCATTGAGGTCCTTTTTTTGACTGAGTAGAGTTGAATATCATGCCAGTTTTCGTCGTGGATTGATCACCCATGACATCGATTGTGTTACATGTATTTGATTGTCAGTTTTTGGAGGCTTTGACACCCATATCATATATGTCACCTTTATTAAAATACCAGTTTACAGTCGACGAGCATAAATGGACTTTTAAATGGTATCCCTCCTGCTGAAGATGTGGTTTAAACGAGCCCAAGACGACGGATATCGTGAGACGCTCTAATTACTGTGCGTTTGCGGAACATTTTAAGTATCAGAGGTCTTGTTGTTTATGCATAGAGCCTGGGTCAGATTATTCTTCAACATGAGATAAACAGTTTTTCCAAAGGTAATTCACAACTTTACTCCTTTTCTTATTAACCAAGTAACAGCTGGCCTGGTATTTCAACCCTCTTGTGATATGCACGCTACAAGCTATCGTCGGTTACTTCGCTTCGTTCTATATGTTCTTCTACTAGGGAGTTTAGTAACACTGGGAGAAGGCAGGATCCATGGCCGCAAGATCATCACTAGGATTGGAGACAATTTTCCATGGGGAAGTTTACGGCTTCCACAGACTTTATTTCCTTTGAATTACAAAATCACATTGGACACTGACTTAAAATTATTCACTGTAAAGGGAGAAGTTGGTATAACAGTCAAGTGTGAAAAGCCAACAGCAAATATTATTCTTCATTTAAGAGACATGAATGTCACGAAGACAGCAGTCTTTGAGAAGAAACAACAAGATGTTAAATTTTCTGATGATTTACGAGATGTTTACGAAAACGAAGTATTGATTGAAAGGGATGCGAAGAAACAGCAGGATCGAGAATTGCATGTGTTAAAAACAATGAAAAATAAGACCCTTGAAATGTTCCTCATTAAAGTAAAAGAGGAACTCATCCGGGGACAAACTTACAAGATTTACATTCAATTTAACTATCCCCTGACGGACAAGTTACTAGGGTTTTATAGAAGTTCTTATACTGCAAAAGATGGCGAGAAAAGGTGAGTGAAACTAAATAAACATCACCGGTAATTATAGATTGAATATGTAAACTAAGAACAGTGCAATATTCATTGAACAATTACAGTTCGGTTAATGCGAGCAGGAGATGGTGACTTGGGGGACATCGGAACATACACGGATAGGGATGCATCCTTTGTTGTTTGTTCCGTGGGATGCAGAAAAAATGGAAAATATTTTTGCTTTTATTGACTTTTAGTTTTGTCAGTTTGTCGGTTGAGATTTATAATGGTAGCAATTAGCATGCAAATCTCCTGAAATTTGCATCTTGCTTGACTTAATTTTAATATACCCATACTTCCAGACAGAGACGGTTACTTCGAGTAACTTCCTCTCTGGATAGTTGAGAGTATCTCTCATAACTTTCTCTTATCACCTAATTCGAACTGTTGGTAGGTATTGGGATCAGTGAAGCCAGACTGTGCCACTCAAGGGCGGAGGTGCGATGAAAGGTCTTTTCCGAATTTTAGATAAATGTCTTTGATCAAAGATTTTTTGGAAGACAAGAGTCGCTTTCTCAAGATAAATCAGGCAATCAGTACTGTACAAGGCCGTAGCTAGGCTTTTTTGTACGGGAGGGGCATTATCGCGCGTGCCGAAGGCGCGAGGCTTGTAGGGGGGTGGGGGTACCCTCGCGCAGAAAATTTTCAAATTTGGATGCTCCGAAACGCTATTTTCGTCCATAAATATCCTTTGGCGTTGGCATGTAGTTGCTTTCACGGTGAATAAGCATCATCGCGAGGCCGCTGAGGCGTTCTTCTCTCATTGAAGAACGTGTCTGTAACTTCAGACGACGCAGAGGAAAACAGAACTCGATTGAACGATAATGACCACTCTAAGTCTGGGTAGAATAGAATATCACTTTCTACGTTCTATCAAAACTCACGCTATTGTATTTGAGAGACCCTTGTTTACCTGGTAATCGCAGATCCTCTCGCTACTAGACTAGTTCCAGACTGCGCCACTACAGGCACTCTCTGTAAATTAGAGTGAACCTTGCAAATACTACGTATACATGCCAATTTCAATAGGGGGTTTTGCTTTATTTTGCTTACAATTTGCACACACTGTGGACCAACCAATTTCTCGGCCATGAAAATGGCAAACAATTGCAAGTCACTACAATCAAAATAACTGAGTCTAAAGAAAAAAAATCCATACACAGACACAGATTTGGTCTGGTTCAACAGGACCAGTGTTTTCTGCCCCTCCCCCCCCCCACTAGCTACGGCTCTGCAATACATTTCGTGCCAGCTGAAACAGAGTTGACTTAATGTACTTTACTGCAGGCACAGTTTGTCGCAGGTATACACTGGATACTGAACACGGAAACAGACAGACTTAAATAAGCGTATCGCAGATATTGTTGAGCGGGAAGATTTACGACAAACTCTTCCCAGAATGATTTTGGGTCGATTTTAGCCCGACTGAAGGACAAAAGGCCGGATCGAATTTCCTCTCCATATCAGCAGCAACAAACTCTTGACAACAAACCATTATAACATGGACTACGACACACGACAATAGGTCCAGCTAGGTCCTCTGCAACTAGTTATTCACGTGGTACAAAACCGCCATGCTGGAGAGGGCATACTGGGAAAGACAAACAAAGGAAAATACCATTTTAAATGATGTGAGCGCTTTGTTTGTCTTGTCTCAGAATGTCTTTTACTCTCCACCATGGCGGTTTGGTACGACTTGAACGACCAACTGCAAAGGGTCCTTTAACCGCAGGTTCCCCAAGCTCCAAAGTGATGATTGTTGCATAATAGTAATTATCAGGCCGTTTAATGATATTTTTAACGATCGCAAACAGGAGTAAAAAATATTAATACCTTTCCCCGTTTTTTCATATAAATTTTTGGTTTTTCTTGGCTTTTACGCCGTCTTACACCTATCATTTATCCCTTCATAACATACCCAAGGCTGTTTACTCGATAATAAGGGCCTAGAAGACCTACCGAAGGAATTAAAGCAGCCGTAAATTCCCTGAAAATACTCTGAAAGCTTCCTCAGTTAGTGCACGCAGTGCACGTCAGTCCTTGAGTGTGTGGTTGAAAGCGCGTCGCTGTATTGTTATTACTAGATTTGACTCCTAAATTTCTATTGCTAAAAATACCACACAAAACCCTCATCATCATTAAAATTATTTTGCGGATATTGAGCTACAGCAATTCTCAATCGTGAGCCTGGAGTACCCGAGCAATAATATCGAGCCATAAATATAATCATTATATTGATGGCTCTTTATTTTTGCTCGGGTACTCAAGGCGGCACGAGTGAGAATTGCTGTAGCACAATATCCTCAATATCATTTTAAAATGATTTTAAACTGCGTTTATTTCTCGCAATTAATTTGTAGTCGCAACAATTCTGAAAAACGCCCACCTCGGACTCTATGGTTAATAACAACGCACCCTGGTAGTGAAAAACTATTTGTCAACTGAGTGCTCGCATAAGCTAAGGGACGGCAGTTTTCGGTAGATCAATTGGGAAATAAAGAAACATAAATGTGTGATCTGGTAAAAAGGATGTTCGTACGTTTTCAATTTCGGAGCCTGCAACATGCAGGCTCCTTATACACACCCTCCGTCCAGTGTGATAAAGCTACGTCCTAACGGATGCAACAACTACCAGGTGAACATTGTTGGGACCTGCAGTGCATCGTGGGAAGGATACAAACCATAACACTTTGTAAACCAAGCGTAATGCGCATGCGTGGCCCTAACATTGGCGGTTGGAAGAACTGTGCAAACGGATGCAACATATGTTGCGTACGTTTTGGCGATCACGGAACAAAAGAAATGTTAGGATCCTAACATTTCCTTTGTTCCGTGATCGTCAAAACGTAGCGCAACATATGTTGTATCCGTTTGCACAGCTCTTCTAACAAAGTTAGAGGGTTGGCTCAAAAGTTTGACCGGTTTCCAACCTTTTCGCAACAACTCCCAACAACACGCAACCGACATGCAGCAACATGTAACAGGGTGTGCAAACAGACGCTTCCTGTAACATCCAACAATGTTGGGAGTTGTTGGCCAACAATATTGCGTCCGTTTGCACGGGGCTTAACGCGAGTAAGTAGCTTACTTTTATTTTAGGTACTTGGCTGCCACATTGTTTGAGCCCACGGACGCACGGTCAGCTTTTCCATGTTTTGACGAACCAGCGATGAAGGCTACGTTTACAGTGACCATTATAAGACAGGGGCAGTACAGAGCGCTTTCTAATATGCCTATCGACAGCACGGTGAGCATTTTGCTTCATGACTAAGAGTCAGACTAAGAGTCAAAAGAGAGATTAACGGTGAACTCTGCTTTAGGCTAGGTATAATAGGGGAATCGGCAAAAGTACTTATAGGGTACAATCTGAAGATTAGAAAAATCTCGTAGGTACAAATAATTGACAAAGTCTCTCCCCAACTGAGTCCGATCGACTCTTGCCAAGACGAATAGTTTCCTTCGGATCCAATCTTGTCCGTTTGCAATTTTCAGCCCGTTCTTCCACTACGCTTTGCCATTTTTTTAAATTGTCTCGCGAACTGACGTCCGGCTGGTCGGGATGTTCATGGGATTCGTCCATCAGACTCTATTACTGTGTTAGGGTGCAATGAAAAACCCTTAAAAATTGCTTCAGGCACACAGAAGAAATCATTCAAAATTGTTTCCGAAAGGCAACCGCCTCAATTGCCTGACGGTATGTCTGCCAGGGTTCGGCAGAACACACTGAGGAGGGAATGAAACAAACAGAACAAAATAAGACACTCACAATTCAAAATTCCAAAATAATCATATGTTATACTCAACTGTTTGTACATTAATCGCCTATCCGTAAATTTCAGAGTGGAATGGCTACAACCTTTCCGGGCAACGATTTCTGGCATCGTTTGGGTGGGCAAGAGTTAGTTATGATTGTCCAATTAATACTATCAACAGGAAACCTTTACATCAATCAGTGGCTACGTTTCTAACAAACACACGCTAGAGAGCGACCCATTATCCACGTAGCGTAGGGAGTGGCAATTAACACCTAATTGCCTCTAGACAAGTGTAACATAAATCCTACCATCGTAATATAACAACTTGTGCTCTCTCCTTTTTCCAGGTTAAAATTGGAGAAGATTTATACGCGGATCATTTCAAAGAATCCGTTAAGATGAGTACTTATTTGGTAGCGTTTCTGGTGAGCGACTTCAAGTCCATAGAAACTAACACAAGTAGTGGCATCAAGGTACATAACCAAACCTAATTTAAACCAAAAATACAACTTGTTGTACTTCGACGATACCTTTTGACGATCCAGCTGACAATCGAAATAAGAGAGAACAAAAACCGAAAAAAAAAGGCACAAGCTCGTTACAAACAATGCAGACATACGCGCATCCAGACTAAAAGAACATTAATAGACGGTATTTTAAGACTGTCGTTTTTCGTGTAGTCAAACCGCCATGTTGAAACACCTGTTATAGGCAACCACCTGTTCGAAATACCAAAACCTTAAAAAATGATCTGACCAGCATCTTTTGTGCTATATCTAAAAAATTCGGCTGTAGATGGGTAATACGATTAATGGCAAGCACACGCTAGAAGCTTGACTACTCGTGCTAATTTTGTTTTACGCTAGCTTTTCCTCTTCTCTTGCTCTCAGGTTATCATCGATGTCGGCTGCTGTATTATATAAAACACCAACAACAAAAAAGACCCCTGACAATTGAGCAGCGTTTCCTAAAACAGTTGAACCCCTCCACAACGACCACCTCAGGGACAGGAGAAAGTGGCTTCCGTTGTAAAGAGGTGGCCGTTGTAGAGAGGTTTAAACAAGAGTCAAGGGGGGGCAATCCATTCAACCAAGATTCCGACCGGTCCGATCGGGAAAATTGGTCCACCTCAATAGGTGGACCAGTTTTTTTGAAACTTTTCCGGTTAGATAGAACCGATCCATTGAGTTTTGGACCGAAATTTCCGGAAATTTTGGTTGAATGGATCGCGCCCAAGGTATGGATTATTTGTCCGCTGCTGAAAGTGGCCTTTGTAGAGAGGTAGTCGTTGTGGAGAGGGGGCCGTTTGTGAATTTTTTTTTCTTCTTGAAAGATTACGCGCGTTTTATTTTCTGCTGGCACAGGTCCGTTTGTGGGCTCCCCCGTCGCAGATCTCACAGGGTACTTACGCTTTGGACATCGCTGCAACTACTCTCTCAAATTATGAAAAATTCTTTAAGATACCGTTTCCTCTTCCAAAGCAAGGTAAGCATTGTTCATGTTATTATAAAAAAGCAATTATATCACGCAGAAAAGGAATTATTGTTCTACGTTAGAGGCTCATTGGTCTAAGTCATCAAAAAACAAGTTAATGAATTATCTCGCCGCCCTTTTTTAAATACCGTTTATCAGAAACATTAATTTTGTTTTAAAACCTCTCTGTCTGGTCTCCTTTTCCATTATATCTGGTCGGGAGTGTCCGATGAACATTATAAAGGCTGTGAGAAATATCAAACTATTCCGCTATTTAAGTTAAAAAAACCGCTCAGATATTTCGAAAAACGAATTTCGCGCTTTCGGTCAGTTCAATTGAACCGATCTATTTACGTCAATTTTGGGGGAAAATTTCGGCAAATTTTGATACCTTAAACGGGATTGGCCAAATGGAACGTCATTAAGTTTCTGATCAGACCTGTCCAACCGAAGAATACGGATCACCTTTTGCACTGCAGTCGCAGGATCGACGGTAACTTAGTCTTCGTTTCTTTTACAAAGTTTCAAGTGAGAAGGTCTCTTCGCTCGATCGGTTACTCAACGGCGAGCAATATGTCTCACGCCACAGCTTACGTTCCAACCCCGTCATATTGCAGATCTGGTCGCAATTCCTGACTTTGGAACAGGAGCCGAAGAAAACTGGGGCCTGATAGGATATTCCGCTGCCATGGTTCTCTTCGATTCTAATAAAACATCGGATTCTATTAAGCAAGATGTGTGCGAGACAGTCACACACGAATTAGCACACCAGGTAAGCGGAGAATCCAGGGTTCATTTCCCTGAGCGCTACTAAGCTACGTGCAAAGGGACGCAACTGTTGGTCCTGCAATGTTGCGAGTTGTTGCGTCCGTTTGCGTGTAGCTAAAAGTTTGACTGGTTTCAAACTTTGCACAACAACTCCCAACAACACGGAACAACATGCAACAGGGTGTGCAAACGGACACAGCATATAACATCCAACAGTGTTGGGAGATGATGGCCAACTATGTTGTGTCCGTTTTCACAGGGCTTCAGCCTTCGTGGCAGGCGTCGGAATGGGTACGAGAGGAGGGAAAAAGGAAGAGGGATTTTTCCCCGCTCCCCTCCGCTTTTTGCGCTTGCCACTCAGTTTAGGTTTCATGAGATGGTAAACTTACAATAGACTCCATACTGAATTTGAAAATAGCTAACGGCGACAGGTTTCACATAAAGCCCTGTGCAAACGGAAGTAAAATTCTTGGACAACAACTCCGAACATTGTTTGGAAGTTACATGTTGCGTCTGTTTGCACACTCTGTTGCGTGGTATTGCATGTTATTGGCACGCCCACTTGTTGCGCAAAGTTTGCCGGAAACCGGTCAAACTATTAGCTACGTGTAAATGGACTCTACAACTTCTAACGTTGTCGGCCAAGAATGTTGCGTTTGTTTGCACGGGGCTTAAGCCCCGTGTTTTTAAATGCAGCACTAAGCTATTGAATGGAACAAAATTATCTGTTTTAAAGTACACTGAAAAGTCAACCTAAGTTTCTCTTGTTCAATTAATTATGGGAAACGATCTACCTGTACTTAGGTTTAAAACTACTTTAGTTCACATGACAAGATAAAATGTGATCAGTAATTAGTCAGCTGATTGGCTTAATATATGTTATATGTTTTTTAGACGACGATGTCTGCTCTGTTTTTACCAATTCAACGTAAATGCTACTGCCACTGCTACGAATGGTATTCGAGTAGCAACGGATATCCCATTGACTTATATTTTAATTACTTAACATTTCAGAGAATAAGCTAAAATTCCTTCAAGATCGAAAACGTGTAGTGCAGGACAGGACAGCGACGTCCATTTCCCCATGGCAACGGTCGTTGCTTTTTTAAAAATCGATGCCACTATTGGTAACCTAGATAGATGTTATACATTACATGGATTTAGTTAAAAATACATTTTTCGACACTTGCACAAATGCAGGTAGCCTGAAATCAAGGAGTTAATTCACATTTAACTGAGCCACTTCCTTAACGGACCTGCCTTGCCTTATTGCATGTTTTCGGCAATACATTATCATTCCTTCTTCACCGACGCAACCTCCTTTTCCCCGGATGTGCAGTTGTTTGTAAAGGCATTTTTACTCACTTTAGAGGACTGACGCAACAAAAATTCAATGCATATCTTTGTTTTGATCTCCTTTTGCAGTGGTTTGGAAACCTCGTCACTATGAAATGGTGGAATGATCTTTGGCTTAATGAAGGCTTTGCAACCTATATGGAAGATATAGGATCGAGTTTTGTTGAGCGAAACTGGAGCATGTTGGACCAGTTTATCCTTGAGAAGCTTTACAAAGCGTTCAGCGACGATCAGTCAAAATTTTCACATCCTATTTCGGTGGAGGTTAAAGATCCCAAAGAAATCAATAACATCTTTGATTCTATATCATATGAAAAGGTCTGAAAATTTATTTGATATAAATACAGTGGAACCTCGGTTTAACGGACCCTTATATCGAAGTCCCTGGGTACGTATAACGAGCGATTTTCTTCAGCCAGGCCAAAATTGCAGTAAAATGTATGGAACAGAACCTCGATATAACGAAGAGAACCTGGATTTAACGAAATCCTCGTTATAAGGAACACAGTCCAGAAGCGCAAACGTAAAATATACCTCGATGTAACTAATAAATGACAATCTGACCAAACGATAGCTAAAGATGAATGCGATTAACAGACCAACGATGATAAAATTTATGTGTACAATAGTTTTAAGCAGTTTTGTTTGCCTGTTCTTGAGTTTCTAGTGCCGTATCCATGCACAGCTCTGTACTGAAACCATTGTAGCTTCATATGCAAATATTTATAAAAATTATTAGATTCGGTTTTTGTGATATCCAGAATAATCAAGGTCTCTGTAAGGGTTATCAGCCTCAGCCGATAACCCCTACCTCGACCTTGATTATTCTGGATAGTCATGTGTTTGCTTCTTCACTGACGGCAAGCAACACAAATCGGCCGAACTTGACATGATTACCCTTAGAAATCATGCACCGCGGTCATACATGACATGATTACCCATGAACTTGAGTCACCTTAGTAGATGACGTCCCAGGCACTGATTTCCAAAATTCACTGTACGTTTTCGGCCAATCACAATAGAGATAGTGAGTTGAATGTATAATAATTACAGAAATTGTTCA
The DNA here is from genome assembly GCA_942486035.1 of Porites lobata. Lineage (NCBI taxonomy): Eukaryota > Metazoa > Cnidaria > Anthozoa > Scleractinia > Poritidae > Porites > Porites lobata. Next base: position 1,212,594 of record CALNXK010000099.1, read on the forward strand.
TAACCGGAAATACTTTGTGTTGAGAATTAATCATGACTAATCATTAACAAACTATATATACCTCGCCGTCGATAACGAACATTTTGGTTGTTTTCTAGAAAATTCATTAAATCGAAGGCTTCGATATAACAAACCCCCGATATAATATAAATCAAGGTTCCACTGTAAAACTAACGTTTCAGAATAAACTGTTTGAAACAGTTAAATCAGAATGTTTTTTATGGAGTCATGAAGACACCGAAATGATCATGTTCTATGTCAGTTATCCGCGTTGATTTTACTTGCTTACTTTTAATTTAAATTTAATTCAAATAATGTTTATTTAACATGACACATACATTCAACCACAATCTTTCTCTCTTTGTTCTTTCCCTTTCTTTTCTCTCCCTCTTTAGGCCGGAGAAATTTCGAGGACACGTGCGCGCCTCCCTCGGTGAAAATGATTTTTTCTTTGGGAGATGAAAAAAACTGTTTCATGAGCTTTTCTCTTGGCATATGGTTTAATTTTGTTGCCGTTAGTCGCGACGCATGCTCAGGTATTGTGCACGCGCACACGATACCTGGGTAGTTTCTGTTTCTATTGGCTATGAAGACTCAAAATGTGAATTGTCGGTTGTCTTGTCATCCGATTCTGTTTTCGTCATCAGATTTGCTTGGTCCGTTAATAAGTCTTTTGTAATGTGCTGGTAACTGTTGACTACGATTTTCTCGGCAACGAATCAAAGCTCGTCTTTTCAAGTAAACGTTACGGCTATTTGGGTGAAGTTAGAATATGGTTTTAGATAAGGCATTGGATCTCCATTTCTGTAAAAAATGAGTAAGCTCCAAGCTCTTCTTGTCTGTCTTTTATATTACACCTCCTTCATACTCAGTTTATTGCTGGAGAGGAGAAACTGAAGATGGGTTAAAATGATTTTCTTTTAAAACTATCTGTCTTAACTGGCCCAAGAGCCGGTCTTTTATGATGCCCAACAAGCCATCGCCATTAGTACCATGAACGTTTTGACTGGCTTAATTTTTTCTTTCTTCCTCAGGGTGCATCAGTGATCAGGATGTTGAGGGATTTTCTTGGCTCGGAAGGATTTACATCCGGACTCCAATTATATCTTAAGAAATTTGCTTATGGAAACGCTGTCACCGATGATTTATGGGCATGCATGACTCAAGTAAGATAATAATGGGTTTCTCAGAAAATACAGAGGCAATTATCCGCGGCATGGCCGAAATACGACTGTAGAAAAAAATTATGTATGCGATAGGTTTTAATAATTTTAGTGTTATGAAGATTTCACTAGGGACACATATTATTAATGTAGATAGCCTGTGTCCCCCGTTAGCTGTCATGAAAGCTAAACACATAAACACGTAAATTAAGTTTTCATTTTAATTCAATTTAATTTCATTTACCAGAACTTTCTCTATGTGTCTGGCGTTATTTTAGATTTCATTGAACCATATAACACATAATGAAACAATCTATTTTTAGAAATCCATTACGTTAATATCTGTCTTTCAAAAATGAAACTTTCAGTTTTATCAACTGAGGTAAAAGAGCAAAATTTGCCACCATAAAAGGATTCAAGCTCTCTGTTTAGAGCACCAGCCTCTGGCCAGGTGTGCACTAATTCGTGGCGTTTCATCCCCCCTCCCCCCACCATCCACGCTAGGCCGCTTTTTAGAACTGAACTACACTACTTAACCAAGAGGTTCTCTCGTGTTAGTATAAGTGTTACTGATCTGCATAAGCCGTCTCCACTCCAGAATAATATAACCATCAAACCTTTATTCGTTCATCTTAAAAAATTGGTAAAAACAACCTTGTTGATTTGGTTAATTACCACCAGGGATAAAAGATTTGACAGGCTATGGTTTTAAAATCATGGCTTTACCAACTGAGTTGCTGAAATCCCCAGGGTACTTTTTCTTCAAACAATTGCAAGTAACGAAAAAAAAAAAGGAAAAAAGCTGCGTCGCGCTTTAGAAAGTAAGGGAATATTCAACAAAAATAATGGACAAGAGTTCCGTCTTGTGGTTCGAGTTCCTTGAACTCCACTGATGAAGGGCTAGGCCCGAAACGTTTGGAGAGGAACTCAAACCACAAGACGGCACTTTTGTTCATTTTTTTGTTGAACATTCCGTTAGGGTTGATTTCCAGTGCCGCGTAATTTTAACGTGCGTACGTGCGTAAAATTTACGTAGGCAAATAAAATTGAGGCAATACTTGAAAGGTCGCTCGTAAGCGTAAAAGTTGAACCGCGCTCAACTTCTCTTTAAGCTCAGCACTTTTTATCTTGCCTCTGTTTTATTTACGTGATTAAGATTTACGTGCGTAAACCTGCGTAGCCAAAAACGCATCATTGGAAATCATTCTTTACGTCGATAATTTATGTCAATCTTCCAATATACCGGAACATAATTGGACGAATGAAGTAAATTGTCTTTGTAATTATGGAAAACGTTGGACGTACAACTCATGGTCGATTATACCAGGCGCTGTTCGGCGGTTTTAAAAAAGCCAAAATAGGTCTCAGAGTCACCACTTTCCTCCTACATCAACATTAATTTATTACTATTAATATACCCCTTGGGTTGCCGTTCATACGCAGCAAACTGGCATCAATGTAAAAAAGGTGATGGACACTTGGATACTACAAATGGGATTACCGGTGGTCACCATCACGCGCATGGATCAAGAGAAGGCAAGAGCAGATCAAACACTATTTCTTATCGCCCCTGGTGCAAAGCCCAACCAGAGTTCTCCTTTTGAGTAAGTATCATCACTTTTGCAAGTTCGTGTGGTGAGAGAAACCAAAGGAAAAAAGTCATGCATGAGGACATTATTGTGTGTAAATTTCTAATGAACTATTATAAACCTATTATGTGTTACCAGGTTTTGTAAAAATATATTGTAAAAAATATACTTGATGAGTTTCAACAAGTGTTTCTGCTTTGCAGTTTGAATCGGAATTTGAATTTGAGTCTATTTTATCAACGTGATTAAAATTTACGTGCGTTAACACGGCAGGGGCAAACCACCTCTCAAAGGGCTGATTAAGGCTAAATTTACGTATCTTTTACATTTCTTTTCATTTCTCGACCAAACTCGCCAGATAGACTACGATGGTTGACGAAACGATATTAAATTTTTGTTTGACGCAAAATGTCAAATTGTGACGTCACAAAGGCTGACGTCACCAAAATGGGTTAAATGCAGTTTTTAATTTCAAAGTCAAACTTATATCATTTGAAAGAGCTTTAGAAGAGGAGTAAAACAGCGAAAACCGTTTCTGGCTACGACACGTAAATACGATGTCTTTGCAACGTTTTGTCAAATAATCAACGAATCACGAGAAAAAAAATAGCTATTTCACATTTCCTGGAAAACAAAAGGGCCGATCGCCAGTCACGAAATTACCCTTTACCACCCTCTACACTATGTAAAGATAGAGGAAAAATGTGTTGTCTTGATGGTCACCTAATTTGAGATGCGCTTTTTCATAGTTATACCTGGAATATACCTCTTACATACATAACTCAGAAGAATAAGACTAGAGCCCAAGTTTGGATGAATAGAGGACCTGGTAAGAACTTTCATAAATCTTACATTAGTCACCAAAAAACAAATGAGGCTACAAGACAGTTGTCTTTAATGTTGCTGTTGTATTTTTGTACCAAAAAGGCCGCTTGGTCGCCGATATATCTTGAGCTTTAAAAAAAAAATTGATTAAAGTAACAAAATCTAAAAAGATACAGTCCTACCTCTCGGTAACCTCAAAAGCAACAACAACAGCAACGAAAACAACAACAAACGAGCAAACAAGCAAAAACGCTTGCTTCAAAATCTTTTTCAGCTTCACTGAACTGGGCTTCATCTGACGGTTGGATTAAGGCCAATGTTGATCAGATTGGTTATTACCGAGTAAACTACGAAACAGAGAACTGGAAGTCTTTGTACAATCAGTTACTATCTGACCATAAAGTAAGTATAACTGTATTTTGCCTTTGGAGATTAGTTAAACAAGTGAAACTGATCAGGAAATACTAGCTGGGAATAGTCGTTTACCATTATTTTTGTTCTGTTATGATTTTTTTCTAATATACTTCTTTTTTTAAAATAAGGTTTATATGCTTTTGGTATAGTTGTTAGTGAAAGTGATTTAAAGTAATTGGGCATGTATAAATAAGTGTAGTAAAAGGTATAGTTTTTAAAAGACCCTTCCACGATTTTTTTCAAATTTTGACATGGACAAGCTTGTGAAAATCCGTCATGTTCTCTGGAAACAGCGCCCTTGAATTAGTAAAATTGGCAAGTTTGAAAGTGTTTTATTGAAAACTATCGAAGATTATAAAAGCTCTTCAAAGTCGCGAAAGTTTACAGACGTTTGTATGTTTGTGCCCCCACCATATAGACTTTTGTAAATTTTCGCAGAGCAATTTTACTAATTTCAAGGCTCTCTTTCCAGTGTTGTCGACGGGTCCATGATACGCTCTGCCGATTTGGGTCGACCTAAATTAAGTTAAGATCTAAATCAGGCAAAACGCAATTTCAGTTTTTGATCAGTAATAAATTTTCTCCCGAACAAGGCTAAATATACATTGAAATACAAATTTTTAATTTATTAGTTCGTGGCATGTGAGGATCGACGTTTGTCCTGAAGACGATCCTCAAACGTTCTATCCGTCGGAAGCAGACGGATAGAACGTGTTGGACGATCCAAACTTCTTCAGACGAACTTAACTGAGCCAGGCGTCGCACTTTTAACTCACTAACTTTGGTTGGTCTCATGAAAAGTTCGACGTTTGCCCTAGGCCTTAGGAGATCTCAGTCAGTTGAAAATTCACCCTTTGCCGTGTGACACGTAGCCTTCACCTATCACAAACTTGAAAGAAACTGTGTAATGCAATTAATCGTATGAACGTCAAAGTTTTTTAGAATACGAGTTGAAAAAGGTAGATATCTAGAAGTTTCGAGGGTGCTCCCTGTGCTTCTTCTTGACGTTCTCGTTGCCGTCGCCCTTGTCGTTGCTCGCGACTAAAACTCCGCTGATTTAACGATGCGTGCAATGTTGGTAATCCAAACGTTTTTAGTTTAAACGCTTGCGATATCTCCAATATCTCAAAATGTGATGAATCCGGAAACTTTTATGTATACATGAAAAAAAAAATCCTTTTGTTTTAATGTAGCATAACTGGGGTCTAACTGGTTCGAAATTTTTAGGCATTGAGCGCCGCTGACCGGTCAGGACTGATTGATGACGCGTTTCATTTGGCAAGGTAAGCGGATTAGTTTTTTTTACTGCTTTTATTTTTAGTTACTATGCCTGTGGTCTGCAAGCGCCTATGGAGGCGACACATGTAAGGGATTACATATTAAGTAAATACAGTGGAAGCTCTTGTAAGTGGAAACCTCTACTCACGGCAGCCTTTAAAAAATAAGCGACCGGGACGCTTTCAGGAAATCTCATTCTCCTCTGAATCTTGTATTTCCAATCATTGTTTGCCACAATGGATTTAGATCAGTTTCTGCGTTTTTTTTATACATACACGACAGCAAAAAGTGAACCACAACACAAATCATGTATAGATATATTTTACATCATTTGTTTATTTTAAATTAGTTGTTATTGCTGCCAACTACCAAAGCTATTTTTATTTACAAGAAACTTGGACTATTCGTCCTTCTCACGGCTTCTCCCTTTATCACCTTTTTTTTCTACTGATTTTTCTGTTTTTTTTTGTGTATTAATTGTACTGAGTTTGTTGCACATAATTATCTCTTTTTAGGAGCAATCTGCTGAAACAGACTATTGCTTTGGATTTGACAGAGTACATTATTAAAGAAACAGATTATGTTCCACTAAAAACATTTGTCGCAAACATGTATTATATCGGCGACAATCTACTACTGCGAAAGTCTATCGGATTGTTTAAGGTAAAACTACATGTGAAGTTTGCCTGTAGTTATAATTTAGTTTAAGTAGTTAGAGTCAACTTAGGTCAAGCATACCCCCCCCCCCAAGATTCCATAATGAATTTTTATTATTTGAAAGTTGAATCGATTTGGTTTAAGATTTATCTCTGCTTCCCCACACGCGTAATGAGCATGCGAGTTCTGCCAGCTCAGTTTTCTTGAATTCGATATAAATATCTTCAAAGCTATTTTATCTAATCAAAGAGTTTTTAATCTTACCAATTATATACTGAGAAGCTGTAGCCAAAATTGCACTGCCTATTACGCATGCAGTCAAGCAGCTCAGGTCTTTAGTCGCTTGGGCGAATTTTCAAGTCTGTTTAGCCAGTCTGTTTGTAGCAGGGGCAGACACTTTTGGGCTGCGTTTATTTAAAAATTGGACGCGACAAATAATTGTATTTACTACGTGTTATGAACCCTTCTGCTTCCTGTTAGTTATTTTCCAAAATAACGCAGTGGTACAATTCGGTACATTCTGGTACCCCTCCTAATATATTCGTGGGTCACCTCCTTTTGTTTCCTTAGAGCTACATGTTGCAGCAACTTGATCCAACTATAAAGCGACTGGGATGGGATGACGAGGGATCACACTTAGACAAGTAAGAAAAAACCTTGCTAGGTTTGTACGCCATACATTCCCTGATGGCTTAAGTATATTGTCAGTAAATACAGTTTCAGTTTATTTGCCACAAAAATACATTCATTCAATACATTTAATACATGAAGAAATAACCATAATTATCACTAATCACTGAAAAAAAAGGGGAGTTAAATCCCTACAGTTATAGATAATTATAACTGCGTTTTAATGTAGTTGAAAAAAGACTGAAGTTGACCTGACACATACATGATGATGCAAATACGTCGCCTTTTCGTAGTCCATCTTACGTTTGACAGAATGTGCAGTAAAATACCTGCTAGTTTACTAAAAAGCTGCAAGGCTGCTAGATAATGAGTGGTATAGTAGGGGCCGAATTACCCTTTTTTGCTCAGGAAGCTTATTTGCTTGCGCAAGAATATATTAACGCCGATGACGCAGCCATAGTCTTTTCTCTTTATCTCATGGATAAAAATCGGTGGATGCTCATCGAAATAAGGTCACGTGCTATTTTTAGTTGGACTAATCGTTTAGGCAGGTTCTCTAGTTATTTTAAGATCCTTTTATAGTGATATAATTTCCATCCTTTGCAGACTTCTGCGGCCATATATTTTTCTCACGGCTTGTGATTGTTCAGATAAAGCAGTTATTTCCAGAGTCAAGAGAATGTTTCAACTCGCCATGGAGGGACACTTGTACGTATAATAAAGCTAACTGACAAAAAGAAAAGAACCAAACATAGAGAAAAATATCCCAGGTTTACACATAGGATAGCATTGCTAAATTTTTGGACCAAGTTACCTCGTACACCAAAAGCTACAGAATTATAAATACTTTAATTATTCTTTCTCCTTATGGGGCTTTTTAGGGATAATGAGCATTATAATTTATATGGAACATAACTATGATAACATGCATGGTTAAAGATCCCAACAAGAACAAGGGGAACAAGTAGTGGCTACTTTACAAGGGACTACCGGGACTACCGTGACTACCGTGAACAAATCCAGCTAGCGTTCTAGGCGGGACTTGAACTCGGAGCCTCCGAGTTACAAGTCCAGCGCTTTAACCACTCAGCTACGCTGCCTCCGCTGCAAACGGTACTACATATCCCAAGATCACCGCTGAATGAACGAATTGCGTAAATTCGACTGTTGTATGAATAAATTCTAAATACGATTATCAAAACGTTTTGAGGTCCCAAAACAGCTAAGCTACAAAAATTCTCTTCCAACTCTTAAAGCTTCAGATAGCTTTCTGGGCCCACAAATGACGTGGTCTTGTTGTGAGTTGGAGTCGCGAGTTCTTAAATAATTAACTGAGCTTTACTTATTCCGTTTTCTCTTTTTTATAGCATAACATCAAATCTCCGTGCCGTGGTTTATTCTATCGGTGTCCGTGAGGGTGGTGTGAGGGAATGGAATCAAGCTTATGACAAGTATAAGTCAACAAATATTGCTTCGGAAAAGGAGATTCTGTTATCTGCTTTGTCGTATACTTTGGTTCCTGAAATGATTGAAAGGTGACATTTCTCTTAATTTTTGAAAGCAAATGTTGGTTACGTTAAAGTATTTCAAGAGAGAATGAGCTCTCTCTCTCTCTTGACATTTTTAAATTAAGCTTGATAACCTTTATTCCCGTTTTCATTTATATATTTTTTTTTTAGGAGGAGGGCTTGGTGGGTGTGTGTGTGGGGGAGGAGAGGGTGGTTGAAATGGGAAATTCAATAAGCGTGGGCAGAGCTATTTCTGGTTCTGAGCTGTTTCGAATTATTTCGGGCCTTAAATTTATTTGTCTATTTTTGTTGCACAAATCCTTTTTTTCTCTTTTCATCTCAAACTTATCTTGATTTGTCTCTCTTCATGTAGGTGTCTTAACTATTCATTGGATAAGGACAAAATCCGTCCACAGGACACCCTCGCGGTGATATCTGACTTGGCCTATGATCCTAGAACATGGAGAATGGCCTGGGACTTTGTGCGTAATAACTGGAAAATTCTTTACAGAAAGTATGAAAATATTGCTGGTTTGTGACGTAATTACAACTTTAGATAAAAAAGCACCAATCTTTCTTAGCTTTTAGTTTCATAACATTGTTTAGACTACATGAATACCTATTCTTCACTTACTAGAAGTAAACAAGAAACAAGGAAAAGACATCATTGAGTATATTGGGTATGGCCTCTGAGCAACGCCATCAAACACTTTTTGATACCACAAAACAACTGATGAAAATACAGTCGAACCTCCATGTGCGACGACCTATCCAAAATACCAAGAAAGCTTTCCAAATCAAACCTCCCGTACACGACCACTTCTCATAAGCTACCATACCGCCACCACTTTTTCTGGTGACGATTTTGAATTTATCCATTGCTTTTAACATCTTGTAAGCGCCCGTTGACGCACGATCTTTCTTTATTGGTTGTTTGTACTACGCTACTCTGATCAGCACATAGCGGCTAAACAAGAAACTGAACGAAATTTAAAGTTAACCTAGAATAAAACATTCAGACAGACGACGCTCATTTATGATTAGTGTTGCAAACCTGTGCTGTGTTGCTTGTGGAACAGAAGGCCCGTGGAGTTGAAACTGATACGGCTCTTTGTTGACTTCTGGTTCATGTTAAGACCTTGTCGCACAATTGTCTTAAAATTGGTTTACGTGATTTTTAAACGTCTTATTATGTGAAACAGATGTTAAAAGTGTTCAAGTATGCTTGCATTTAAATAAATTGACGTTTCAAGTAAATTTCAGACCAATTCCTGACAAATCCTTATTAAGCGGCCAACCCCCATTAAGTGACCTCTTTCGATTTCCCCTGGCTGCTTAATAGGGTTTCGACTGTTTTTAATCATTCCAAATAAGAAAAGTCGGCGAATTTCTCTTTTGAATTCTTTCCTGATCTAGATTGTAAGACAGATTATTTTCATGGTGTGTCATGTTAGTTTAATACCCTTTTATAGTACATTATATTTATTTTTCTTTTAGGTACAGTCGTGGATCTGATTTATGGTCAGATTTGATTACTAAGCTTATGGTGAAGTGCAACACACAAGCACAACTCAAAGAAGTAAGAACTGTATTGGCAAGAAAAAATAATAATCACGGTGTATTTTTCAGCGCATTTATCTGTATAATAAGACGACTAAATAGACTCTTTATAAAAATGAGTGTGCAGCTCAATGTACGGTACAGCGGGCAACAAAAAGCAACAGAAAAGGGTTGAACCATGCATTGATCAATGGCCTTCCCTTGATTTTGAATGTAACGGTAGTTATAGATCAGAAAAATTAAACCTTGTTTATGCCTTCCCCTGCTTTCCGTATGCCTTCCCTTCACTCAGTATGCATAACTGCCTTCCTCGATACTACGGAGAGTCTTCCTGCAAACTCATAAGTGGATAGTCGTTTATATGTTAATAACTGTACTTTTCACTGACAGAAACAAAAGCTTTGCCTATTGGCTTGCCTTTTCTCTTCTTACCCTGATTGGTTAATAAAAAGTCACAAAAAAGCGGACTGATATTGAACGCGCTATCTTTCTTGCAGTCCGGTTGGTAGGAAAATTATTTGTCCGAGTTTGCTTGTTTCATGCTCCGTTCAAGTCAGTTAATTATGCGAGTTAAGGAACAGTGCCCACATTTGCATACAAATTGGCCCTACAGCTATACCCAAGGGAACGTCTTGACTTATTGTTGTAAAAACACAAAACAATGAAGTGAAAAAAGTAAGAAGGATAAATTGAAACACGCGACTAATAAATGCTCGCATTAAAGCTTCTTAAGCAAAAAGAAATCAACCTTATGACCCTTTAATAAGTGCAAAAAGAGAAAAATACTCAACGATTTAAAAGGAAACTATTAACATAGTGAAAAAAAGCAAGCTAGCTCTTTTACACTGCGTACAATGTTTTACTAACCCCTCCCCCTCCTTCACTCAGTTTTTTCTATTTTTTTCCCTCCACCACTATGACCCTATCCACCCTACATCGACCCTACATCGACTCCACATCGACCCTACACTCAACTTTTTTTTCAGCAATAGAAAATGTGGTGGTGGTGGAGGTGTTGGTTAGTATGGATGAGAGCAGTTATGCATATTAGTAAAGGGAAGGCATAAACAAGGTTTAATATTGCTGTCCTATAACTACTTGTAAAACTCTTACTTTATACTTTGGTGTTCAAACAAAGAGACGAGTACATTGATTTATTACCTATTTTTTCTCTTAGTTTATGGAATTTTTCAAGGATTACCCGTCTACGGCGTCTGCGTATCGGCAGGTTCAGATGGGAATGGAACAGATTCGAGCAAATATCATGTGGCTTAGTGAACATGAGGACAAAGTAACTGCTTGGTTAAAACGACACGTTTAAGACCCATGATCACAGACCTCTCTGATTTGAAAATGAAAGAGTTGTATAGCACCGAAAAAAGTCGAGAAAAGTCAGTTTTATTAAGAGTTAGGAATTTGGAATTTATTGCTTCATCATAACTCTAAGCTTGTTTAGTATGATGAGTATTGATGAGTGCCACAAGTTTATTAGCTTTGGGTATTTAGTATTAACCCTCTTGAAATAAAGTCTTTACTTTGCCTAACTGATACAATAACCTTCAAGATATAACAATAATATTTTTTCCATACGTAATTTGTTTGTTTCTTCTATCAGAGAGTAGCAAAACGATTCCACAAAAATCCGTAACTGAAATTTCCTTAAATCATCTAGGGACCACAGAAGACGAAGTGCACAGCTTGAATCATGAGGGTCGTTTTCAATTTAAGTCTCTTTCATTTTGTAGGTTTGAGAAACAATTATTTATTTCCTCATTTAAACTTTATCAATGATATTATGAAGGTTGCGCAACAATGACGAAGCTCTCTAGCTTGTAGCCTCACACGCAGGCCTTTTTAGGGGAGCTTGTGTTTCATCCCTCCCCACAAACGGCGTTTGTGGGGAGGGATGAAACACAAGCTCCCCTAAAAAGGCCTGCGTGGGAGGCTATCTAGCTTGGGCTGCCAGTGATATAGCGATAAGATATCCTGATATAGCGCTTTGCAGTATTTCTAAAAATAGGTTTTGTCACCTTAGACCCCCCGCGTGACTCAGACAAACTTTGCATTCTACTTAAAGGCTTTGTATGAGCGACATTCGTTTCCGACATGACAATTGTTCATAAAATTCGCACTGAGCGCTTTTAAAATGTTTTTTGAGCTTTATTCTAATGTATAATAGGCATTAACCCAAACAAACGGTTAAAATCAGAAAATAAAGCGACCTGTTCAAAGAAGGCTACTGAAATCGAATCCCTGTATCCCGTTAACTTTTCTCGAACATTACTCTGTACTTTCGATAAATTCTCGATCCCAGGAATTTAATTCCTTTCAGACCCTGTACAAGTACGCGTTGGATTTGAAATAGCACACAGCCAACGAAGCGCGTAAAGTCCGGCTGGCTTTAATCATCTCATACCTAGCAGGAACCGAACAATTGTTTGATAAAAATAACGGGTCTAAAAAAAGGCAAATCTTGCTACAAGCTTCTGCCGAAAAAAAGAAACCGGAGACAAAGCTACTACTGGCATCACCCTGAAACAAGCTAATAGTAAAAGAAATTGAATGAATGAATGAAATTGCTGGTATTCTAGGGTACCGGTAACTAGGGGAGCCGGTATTACTGAAGGTGCTGGTATTGGTCGCCGCAGCAAGGTAAGCTACGTCGAAAGAGCGCTTAACTGCAAAGCGGGAGGTCGTAGGTTCGATTCCCAGAGATGGAGGACCCATACTCAGGGTCTTAAAATATTTGAGAAATGAGGGTACTTCCTTTGCTCTGTAAACGGCTGAACCTTGGCATGGCCCGGATAAACACATTAAACAATAGTCCCGTCTAGTGTCCCCAATTAGTAATATCCTTTTAAATATATTGACACTCAAAATAATAAAGCTCATTTTTTTCACTTGACTCTGTTATTATGCGCTTGGATATCTTTAACCAATCGAATGACAGTTCATCCTGGACTGGTTACCCAGCAACTTTACCAACTTTCAGGAAGAGCCCACAATCTACCATGACTCCGAGGCTTTCTGGTCTTTTTTTCTATATTTGGTTTGGTTTTCTTTGTGCTAAAGTCTCTTCTGGGAATTGCAAGACAATGGAGTTTAAAGCCTCGGAGTCATGTTAGAATTTTATTATGAAATTTGACCTTTGTGGCCTTTTGTCTTTTGTCTGTCGTTCATAAGCAATAGGTAAAACAATAAAACTACTACGTCGACCAATCATAGCTCTTGACCAGATTCTGGACGTCATCAGTATGGAATTTCTGTCTCGGAGTTTCGAAGACGTTTCTCCTGGCGAAACGTCATTAGCGGCGGGGAGCAAGGAGAAACGACTGTATTCGCAGGGTAGAGCACGGGGAAAGGGAAAATGAAAAATGGGAACAAAACTACCTAACTAGAACCCAAGCGCTATGAGTAACTTCATCTCCATGTTCTCTGTTTTGTTTCCATTGTTCATTTTCCCGTTCCTCCTGCTTTTCTACACTCCCCGTTCCCCGTTTTAGTAATATCCGTGTTATCATCACCTCTAGCGATACAATTCTGCTCTCAAATCACCATGCATACATGTACATCATAAACTTTATTTACTCTCGAATTTTAGATTTGCTTGCAGAAGCTAGTAACGTCAAGGAAAAATACATAAAACACATTAAATACATTACAACAACACATTATTGTGAAATGTTTGAACCCAGGAGTCATTTCATAAGATTAACTACATAAACAACGTTTTTAGTAAAAACAACTACAAACACCGACTTTGTTAGATGAAACACTCACAGTAACACTCATTCCAACACTCGACCAACGTCAACCCTGATCTGGCCCTGTTACGACAACGAGTATAAAAGTACATCACAGGAATCTCTGAAATTATTGCACGTATACTTCAACCTTACAATATACGTGTTATAGACAAACCGATAACCACTTTACGACGACTAATTTACTAATGTCAAGGACAAAGACAAACCGGGGGACAGACAGGGAGCAGTATACAAGATCAAATGCTGTGACTGCCAGTGGGCTACTTAAATTGATAAAACCGGCAGAAACCTAAGCACGCGACTGACCGAACACAAACGAGCGAAGAGAAATGGTGACATCAACAATCACATTGCTGAGCACCATTTACAGAGGAAACATCAAATCAACTGGTACTCAGCGACATATGCTATCACGTATTCTACAGACTACCATAAATGACTTCGCTGCTCAAATACTCGCTTCCAGATTTTCGGGCTGAAGAGAGACTGCTCACAGTCTACAAGACATACAACATAAAAATGATGTACCAGTTTTATGAAACCTTTACATGTTGTATTTGATATTACATCTTCAGGGAGGGAGCCAGCCTGGCATAAGGACTCAGTTCTTCTCTCTTTGCACCCTCACTCATCCTTCTTTTTACCATCAATTTCTATGCATATAAAGTTGTTATAAATAAAAAAAAAACCTGTATAATTAGAATTAGGCGGACATCCCCACAAACTTTTCTGCTTTCTGCTTATTAGAGATATCTACTAAATACATGGTTTGTTTTTCTTAAATTATGGAAAGAAACGTTTTGCCACATTTTGAGCTATTCTACTGCTGAATACAGGGTGTCTGCTTAATATGAGGTCTGCATAATACAGGTTTCATCATACAATGTAGAAAATTGAATTTTTTTAAATTGAATAGAAGAGGTGGTTTTGTAAACTCAACGTTTTCTTCAAAGGCGAATTTTCCCCAGAAACCAAATTCAACTTATGACAAAAAATATAAAAGCAAATCTTTACGAAATTTCGAGATTTCAAATTCAATGTCAAGAAAACTACAGAGAAACGGCGCCTTACCTCGAGCAACCAGGCCCACCATTGTCTGCACTTATTAAAGAACATCACAAGCTGCACAAGAAACCTTTTTCCCTGACTTGGCGAGTCGACAGATTGAAACAAAGCTCTTCTTTTCTTCACAGGCTGGGAAGCAGAATTTAAAGTTCTGGCGATTCCACACAACCCATTAGATCATTGTTTGCGAAAGGATTTTTTAACTACGATTTGATTTGCAATGTTTGAAAATTCTGTAAAGATCAAGCTTTTTGCACATACCGATTTTCACACATGAATTGATCCGTCAAAACCGTCAATTAAATTGAACTTAAATGGTCTCCTTACTGATTTTTAGTCTTGGTGAATAGTGGTTCTAGGAATATTAACCTCGCCGCGAATATTCCGCTTCTATTCATCTCGTGTTCGAGAATATTAGAGTGCTTAATTGTTAATTGTCCAATGTGAAGCACGGTACAAAATATCAGTCAAAGCAGGAAAAGGTGTTTTCCACATGATTCCTGGTCATGTCCTTGAGAAAAATACTCGAAACCTTTATTCGTTTTTTTCCTTCCTCTTTCAACAGAAAATACGTCCACACGGTCGCTTGTACGGTCGGCATTTTGAATTCAACGCTTATCCCGGCCGCAATGCTACTTGTCCTCTTTCCAGCTGTTCCAACAAAAACAATGGTCCACGCGGTCGCTTTAACTGTATTTCTAACCGTTTCTTGTAAAGGATCCGTTTGTGTAGCAGTTTTAACCAGTTTCTATGGTAGGTTCTTTGTTGAAGAAGGACAATTTATCAAGTACACACCCTCCACTTAGGCAGCCATTTTTTTCATTTGTTGACCCCTCCTCCCTTTGGCGGGCTGGATCTTCCGGAAGTCAACCAGTTTACCGGAAACTGTTTCCGCATAGTCCGCATAGTTTTTGAAATTAAGATATCCTAAAGGCGTGGCTGGGAGACTCCCTCTCTGTCCTATTATGGCTCTTGCCAGAGTATAATACCATCAACTGACCTGATACAACTCTCTTTGACTCTAAAGATGACTACCGCACAGGTTGTCGAAACGTCAGTCACTGTCAACAACAACAGTACTGTTCAGGACTACCTTCTCTCGGACGATCATGTTACTTGTGAAATAGCACATGTTAACACTTGAAGAAACTAGTTTGTACAAATATATCTGTATATCACTAGATGGTCATTCAACCTTACAGAAGGAAAAATTTACATGAAAGCAAATAAAAATAACCCTGACCCTCTTAAATAAACTCTGCAAAATTGCTAGTGGGAAGAAAGTTAGGCAGCGCATTAAAAACAACAACAACAACAACAACAAAGAAAAGAAAGAAAGAAAAATAGTAATTCTCAATCGTTAGACCATAGCTAGTTGTTCTTGGTTCAATAAGTGAAACCAGACGTGACCATTATGCGTTGACTTCACCGCAAGGAAAATAAATTTTTAGACTGGGCGACATTTTTTTCGCCTGTTGGTGACCGTATTAACTGGGTTCCACTGTAGTGTGGTTGCTAAGCCAATTAAAACCCTAGAACTGAACTATCATCCAATGCTCCAGTTTTTGTAACACGTGGAGCTTGGGAATTATTCATCTACACTCAAGATTTTGATGAACACGGTTCGTTGTTCCGTCGTTTGATATGTATGCTACGAGCTTTCGTCAGTTACTACGCTTCCTTCTTTACTTTCTTTTTCTGAGAAGTTTTGTAACCGGGGAAGAGGACAGGATTGATCGCCTCGATATCATCATCAAGGAGGAAAACAAATTTCCATGGGAAAGCATAAGACTTCCGCAGACTTTATTTCCTTTGAATTACAACATCAGATTGGACACGGACTTAAAATTATTCTATGTAAAGGGAACAGTTGGTATAACAGTCAAGTGTGCAAAGCAAACAGCTAATATTATTCTTCATCTTAGAGACATGAATGTCACGAATACAGCAGTCTTTGAGAAAAGAAAACAAGATGTAGATGTTTCTGATGATGTGCCAGATGAAGAACTAATTAAAAGGTTAAAGAAAGGACAGCAAGATAGAGAATTGAACGTCGTAGGAACGATGAGTGATAAGACTCTTGAAATGTTTCTTATTAAAGTAAACGAGGAACTTATCCCAGGACAAACTTACATGATTCACATTGAATTCAATTATCCCCTAAAGGATACTCCGTATGGGTTTTATAGAAGCTCCTACACTGCACAAAATGGAAAAAAAAGGTGAGTGAAGCGTCGTTAGTAAAGTGTTTGATTTATCTTTCTACAGTGGAATCCCGTTCTCGTGAAGAGTATCATTGAGATACTTATGCCCTCACCATTATTGAATTTTACATCTGTTCGTGGAATGAAAAACCTATGACATATGATATGAAAAATGAAAAAAAACAAAAACAACAAAAACAACAACAACAACAAAAAAAAACACTCCAGGCGGATAGAGGCTAAAGGAAGAGGTAGCCAAATTCACTGATGCAGCCTAAGAAGACGGACCAATACAATATACCAATGGCTTACCTTAGCTAAGATAAAATCCTTAGTGATCGCTGATCAGAATCAGAGGCAGCAAGACTAATTGTCACAAAGTTACTCATACATCATAATTGGTTCTTAATAAAACATCAACCAACCTTCTGTAAAAAACATTTTTCCTCTTTCATTTTTCAAGTCAATGCAGCAGTAAACTACCAACAGTTATTTGGTCCTTTTTTTTCTGTATTTGTCTTTTTGATAATGCATGTTTATTATTTAACAATTAATGAATGAGGCTCAGTATCCACCACCAGCCACGGACACTGAGGTAAATAATTGTTTTAGTATATACTAAAACAGTGAGATAATTGAGGGCAGAAATGGCCCCGGTCGTCGCTTTTTCTTGCGGACAAATAAAACTTTTGAAGGTATTTGTTTAGCTCTTGCGGGGAAATTTCTTCAAAAGGAGTTGTGAATTTTTTTGTATTTAAAGTCATTCTGTAAAAAAGATTATTAAATTTAGTTTTAAACTTATTTATGAACAAGTCAACTAAATAAAGTAACACAAGACTTCAGCTTAATTTGCATTTGTAAGCAAAAAACGTTTTCACCGGTTTTATCGATAAATAGACCTTGGGCGCGATCCATTCAACCAAAATTTCCGGAAATTTCGGTCCAAAACTCAAGGGATCGGTTCGGTCCAACCGGAAAAGTTTCGAAAAAACAGGTCCACCTTTTGAGGTTGTCCTCTTTTCCCGGTCGGACTGGGCTGAATTTTGGTTGAATGGATCGCGCCCCTTGTCACGGTTTTCGACGCCATCTTGACGAGTAGGCAAACGCGTGCGAAATTACAGTGTTTGTATGAGAATCTAATTTCGAATAATTTCCGTAAAATGGCTGTTCCGAAAAAATATGATTTGTAACCTAAAGCTTCATTCCTAAGGATTCTACTGAAAAAATTTGAGGGCGTTACATGCACGAGTAGACCTAGAACCACTTTTTAATTTCCTATCCATTTGTCTGTAAGAAAGTCCCCTGAAAATTACAGACAAATATATGGAAAATCTAAAGCAAGCCTCTGGAGAAATTTAGCACAGGTACGCCCCCAATTTTTTTAGGTCAATCCTTTGCTTTGTAGCCTTAGTTTACAATTGATATTTTTTTCAGAACGGCCATTTTACCGAAATTATTCGACAATAGATCTTATTTTCATACAAATACTGTAATTTCTCACACGTTTGCCTACTCATCAAGATGGCGTCGAAAACCGTGACAAGGTCTATTCAAGTCAAAAAGACAAAAAGCTTTCCCTGTTAAAACTTAAAAACTGAACTTCATCTTCTTCGTGTATTTCGGGAACAGCTTGCTTGATTAATTGTGAAATTTCGTTGTTTGCTACAGCGTCAAACGGGGAAGGCATTTTGGTCGCAACTTACGCGAGTTTGGAGTAGCTCGCTCGCTCGGACTGGAACCGGAGTTGAATCGGTGAATAGTGCAGGATATTCGCTGATTGAGTGGCCAATCAGAGCGCGCGGAAAACAATATCCACTGTTTTAGTGTATACTAAATTTATTTATTTTTTTATGTGAGCACATATGTATTACATTAGAAACAGTAAAACAAATGCACATTAGTTCAAAATTAAAGGCTAAAAATTAATTACAATCAAGTGGTTAACGAGCAGAACAAGTTTACAAAGTGACTTAACGGCTTATGACCACAATAATGATTGAAAAGTTGATTTCTCAATCAGTCAGTCACACAAACCGGCTTGGAAGAAAAAAATCAGAGTATTCCCAGAAGAAGTCGAACTGTTACTACTGAGTCCAGATACTGTAACCAATAAGCTACTGAAGACTCAATGGAACCAAACTACCATGTCTAATAGGTTCATCTGACAAAAAATCCCGAATCCTGTCGGTATCGTCGGTATGTGCTTATTGCGCTATGATATAGATGTGATGGTGTGTTTTGAGCCTGTTGAATACATGAGAGAGATGACAAGGCCTGATTTTTGTCTTTCGAACCGCCTGTGCAACTGATTGAAAGGTCATCTTCTCATGTATGTGTATAAGCTCATTAACTGGTTCAGTTAATTTTTGCCAGTGCAATCACCTATTGAAATTAAAAACGTTGATCATCTTGTCATCAATAATTATGAAAAGTATGTTATCTAACCATTAAATGTTTTTAGGGTTACCTCTATAGGGTACTTCATGGATCAGGGCTCCGCGTTTCTTCCTCTCCCGCTCAATAGCTAGTCTTCTTGAGGCACCATAAAAGCACAAACTCAAAAGAATGAACTTTCCTGCATGAAACCTGCTTTAATACTGAGACAGAAACCAGTCATTGTTTTCGGTCAGACGTTTTTATTTCTAGCCGCACTCACTATTGCAATAGCTAGCCTACTTTAAGGGTTGCCGGCGTATCAAATTCAGAAACTTCAAGGAGTTCAGAAGTCTCCTGCACGTCTTGTGTTCGAAGAAAGCAAATTCCGTCATATTACACCAGTGCTAAGAGCCCTGCACTGGTTACCCGTCGCGTATCACATTTACTGGCCTTCCTGTGCCATGCCCAGTCATTAATCCCGTTTAGGTTGTCTCAGCTGAAAAAAGGACATTGTTAATTACTAGCCCAGTAGCCTAGAACTGAGGCGTTGGGTGTTTCCATAAATAATTTTTCTCTATTTTTGCAGCTTCTGTTAAAGGCGTTCTAAATTACTTGATCAATTGAAACTGAGTTATTTTATTTCAGATACCTGGCTGTCTCGGTTTTTGAGCCCATTTTTGCCCGACGGGCTTTCCCCTGCTTTGACGAGCCTGCAATGAAGGCTACGTTTACGGTGACCATTATAAGAGAGGGACAATACAACGCTCTTTCTAATATGCCTAAATATAAAACGGTGAGTACTCACCTACATGTATACGTATCTCATAGGAAAGATTAACAGTAAACTTCTGTTAAGGTGAAATTAAATATATATTTCTAGCCAGATTCCTGATAACGTTATCGCCCAATGGACCTTTTTCGTCGAACAGTTTTATCTCCAAGTAGCTATTGCCTTTTGACGCTTTTTCACTCAAATGACTGCAAATTTCGTCAGGTTGGTTTTCAAAAAATCGTCTAGATATATATTCTAAATTTCGGCATCATCGTTCTAAAACTCCCTGCCGTAGCCAGACGAGAATTATTGCGAATCAATGTATAGCTTTCCGTAGCTGAACTAGGCAAAATTAAATTTATTCCCTTACTCAGTTTTAAAGCCTTTCTGAATCACCACCACCACTACTAACACCATCACCACCACCACTTCCACCACCACAACCCCCATAGAACTCTAAATGTGGTGTTGGTGATGTTTTGCAACAAGGTAGTGGCGACAAAAATAGAAATGTGGAGATGGTACAGGGATATCAGCTAAGGAACTCGAATGTTAATAATAATAATCCTTATTTATCCATCTTTAAAAATGACATATATTTTTGGATTTACAATAATAATAAAGTTAATTAACAATTATTCCTCGAGCCCGAAGGGACTCTGAATCAATAGCCCATGAGGCCGAAGGCCGAATGGGCTATTGACTCAGAGGCCACAAGGGCGAGAGGAATACCGTATTCACCCGCGGATAGGCCGCACTTTTTTCCCGAAAAAATGGGACCCAAATTAGGGTTGCGGCCTATACGCGGGTACAAGCGTTTTGACACCTCATTAATATGCAAGAGATCTCACGGTCGTACACTAAATTGGCGTTTTAATGTTCGCTTTCAATTGTTACTAACTTACAACACATACAACTAAACACTAAGTCCATATCTTCGAAGAATCTTGGATTTTGTCTTTAAGTATTCTGTATATAAAATGTTAGCGAAAAGGCGTTTCAGTTTATAGTTTGAATATTTTCACGTTCATGTAGAAATTATTGTCAAAAATAAATTTGACTTGATACGCATTAGCTGTTGTTGATTTCCAACTTCGGTTTATTTATCCCGGTACTCGACCTCACTATTTTTTTTTCCCATGAAAACCATTGAAAGTTTGGGGTGCGGCCTATACGTGGGTGCGGCCTATCCGCGGGTAAATACGGTAATTGTTTTAGTAAAATCCAACTTGTTGGTTAAAAATACCCAGACAAAGCAACTTGCATAGCTACAGTCCCAGACAAAAATAGTTGGGACAGTTAACGCAAAAGCCGTTTTTTCCCTTCCCGTGCTTTCCTTTTCTCTCCCAATGTTGTTTATTGCCATTCAGTCGGCAAACGCGATTTGAGCCGCCAACGTGTTTTTGTTTCTGTAGCAAAACTGGCCGCCACTGTTTTGCTTCTAAAGTGGGCTATAACATATAGCCTAGTTGTATCTCAACCAATCGGAAGGCAGCCTCGATAATAGACCACTAGTTGGATTAAAAATATACAGATCATAAAAGGAGGAGTAAGTCTTGCAGCTCTTGCCATAAACGAGTTAGTATGACGTCTTTGCGTTCCTGACTTTGGTATTGCTACTAAACCTGATTTAGAAGTAGTATAGGAGGGACCGAATTATCCTTATTTTTGCGCAGGAATCTCATTAGCGTGCGCAGGAATAAATTAACGTCGCTGACGTCATAGGCTATTGTGTTGATCTCATGAATATAATGCGGAAGAATAAATTAGTGTCGATGACGCAAGAGTCTTTCGTCTTTATTCATAGTGCGGTGATTGTAGAATCTATTCTATCTTCCAAATAAAAGCGCGCTCTCCGTTCAGCATATTACTCTTGCAATCGCTTTGCTAAGGAAACAAGTTCGCTTGCCTAACTAAAAATTCGGTTATAAACAAAACTCAGACGCAAAAAATGGAGCTCAAACTCTTTATTTCAATCTATTGCAAACAGTGCTCTCTTTATAAAATTACTTTATCTTGATGTCTTGTTACACGCTCTGTTAACCAGTAGTAATTTACATCTGACTCATGCCTCTTTTGTGCTCTCGCAAATTAAACAATCATGCTTAAGTCCTCTAACAAAAAGATAAGGTACCGTTTCATACACAATTGTTAGGTCTATTGAAAAATAAAATATTCCACTGCAAAGTGCATCGACAACCGTTTAATTAATTTGTTATTGGTCTATCGAGCATTCGTTTGGTTCTTTTCTAGGATAGATCTTACGCTGGGATCGTCCTTGTGTAAATAAATCCATTTCGATTTTCCATTGCAATAGTGTCTTATTTTCACAGGCCAGTAATTTCCATACGAGTACGATGGAAGATACGGATCATAAAGATGTCTGGCAATGCGGTACATTTCCGTGATCCCAAAGTCGTTTGGTAGGGTTTGGCATCGGGGCCCTCCTTGCATATAATTTTGTACAACGGGATAGGCTGCTTCAGACCAGACTGCATCAAAAGGAAATGGCCGTGACCTTTTTACAATTGGCGGGGAAGATTTGACTACAGGAGGCGATTTTACTGCTTATCTAGCTTCGCAGGCAATGTTTTCCTCGTAACTGGTCGTTTTGACGGTTTCGACCGATTTTGCGGAGCTGTTAATAGTCGGATATCGACGACAAGAGCCGAAAATGTCACTCAATACTTGCTTATTTGCCACCGTGTCCGGTTTATTATCTACAAAGATGTAACCGTAAGGCCTCTCTGTTTCATGATAATAAGCTGTCATGAATCGTTGGCGATTCTTATCAAACATACGCTCAGCAACAATTCCGATTTGTTTCCGATCGCTAGGACTTCGGAAAAGAGCCATGTACTGTGCATTCCGACTGATATCGGTGTTAAATTTTCCCTTGGGGAACATATTCTGAAGGAGCAGTATGACGCTGGCATTTCTATGGCGACCTTGGGTAAACAACCGAGAAACGATGGGGCTTTCGATCGCTTCTGCCATTAGGTCATCAAAGATGATAACGTTGTTGTATTTTGGGTCAATTTCTCGCAGATCTTCTTGAAATGTGGTAAGGCCACGAAAAAATTTAATGTCCTTTCCGATCGCTGATTTCAAAGCTTCGTATCTATCTTGCCACTGACTGTAATACCATAAAATGCGACGGGGCTTGTTGGTTTCGTAGACAATACGATCTCTCGTTAGAATCTGTTCTACGAAAACTGTTTTCCCTGATTGACTTGGTCGAACCACAAGGAGTGAGAGCTTATGGCGAAACATAAAATCTGGATAAGACTCGGTTGCCAAGGAAACATCACGGGAAAGCTTTACCTTCTTCGCAGTAGAAGAAGTTTTCGGCGTTTCGTTTACTGGTCTTCTTCTTTTTCTTGGTTCACATATTTTTCTCGTGGAACTAGATGAACAACGAGGTAAGTCGACGCTTGTAGAAATATATTCTCTTTTTGATTCCCAAGAAACCTTAGCCTCTTTTCACAGTCGTGTTTGTCTTGGTCCGGTTAAGTCATGGACAATTTCAAGATGAGAACTCAAGTTGGACACACCAGGTTTGCCACATAGCGGACAAATTCGAGGAAACGTTCGAGTCATGACTTATGAAAAATGACTCACAGTTAACAGAATCATTTCATATATAGTTATTTTACAATGGTGGGGAGTACTTAAGAGAATTCAGGGGTACAGGAGGGGTACAGGAAGGGTACAGGAAGGGTACAGTAGGGGTACAGGAAGGGTACAGGAGGGGTACAGGAGGGGTACAGTAGGGGTACAGGAAGGGTACAGTAGGGGTACAGGAAGGGTACAGTAGTGGTACAGGAGGGGTACAGTAGGGGTACAGGAGGGGTACAGTAGGGGTACAGGAAGGGTACAGGAGGGGTACAGTAGGGGTACAGGAGGGGTACAATGATAGAGTACCGTTGTGCTTTGCAGCCGTGCCTCCATCGATAGCTATAAAAGAAGTAAGCCGCTGTTTCTGATTCAGTCAGTTCTTAAACCTCGTGCAGTTCGGATCACAATGTTCAGCAATTATAATCATTTCGTTCAAAAAGGATATGGACACTTTGAAGATGATGACGACGATATTGAAAGCTCACAAGAAAGCGAACAATCATCTCAAAGTTCTCAATCTAGCGAAGAAATGGACTCTTCCGGAGAGGAGGAGGAGGAGCATGTAGATCCTTGGTCACGCATTCAAAATGAAGTTTGTAATCGCCAGGAAGCCCAGCTCGAAGCTCTGATCAACGAGTATGAACAAAACGGAGACTCGCCTGAAGTGGCCCGCATTAAAGCTGAAAATGCTTTGCTTCCAGTATATAGAAAGGAATTGAGAAAAGTGTTCTTAGAGTTTTTAGAGTGGATGCATGCCATGAAGAAAGATCCGACATTCCGAAAAGTGATGGAAACCCGCCAAGATCTCAAAGACACAGAAGGATATGACTGGCCGGAATCAACAGAACTTGCCATCGATAAGCGGAAATTCTTACTCAATCGATTGTTTGTCAAACAAACTGTTCCCGAAGACTAAGCCGGAACTCTGTCTATTCATCTATTGTTGTAACACTTTGATGGTTTTGTTATCAATAAATGTATTTTTTAACCGAAACAAAGGTGTAGTCTGGTTGTAGCACGCGCGTATTAATCCCACCATTGTTTATATATAATTGAGTTGATTCCCGTGGATAATTTATGCGACAAGCGTTCATGTTGGCTCAGTGTATATTAAATTAGTTTGCGATGAATAATAAAATACAGTTCGCTTGCGTTCGTTTTGTTTCGAATGATACAGGTCTAAAAGGAAAAAGGCCAACCTGTTAATGGTTAACGCTCGATACCACAGTCTAGAAACGTTTGAAGGTTGAATTATATTGACAAAACAGAATCAATGGTTTTGTAGAATAAAAATATTTATCTTTGGTCACAGTGAATAGTTTTAAGTCGAGTACTGTTTTCGGACCGTTGACTAGTATGTTTGGAAGCTATCCGCTCAAAAATATTGTTTACTGGAGTTTGTGACATTAATAAAATGCTGAACGGAGAGCGCGCTTTTATTTGGAAGATAGAATAGATTCTACAATCACCGCACTATGAATAAAGACGAAAGACTTTTGCGTCATCGACACTAATTTATTCTTCCGCATTTTATTCATGAGATCAACACAATAGCCTAATGAGATTCCTGCGCAAAAATAAGGATAATTCGGTCCCTCCTATACTACTTTTAGATCTTAAGTTATAGCTGGGGCTGTTATTTGGCTTTGTGAGAAATATTTGATTTTGGCTGGTTAATATCATGCACAGTTCTTTCTAATTCACGCTCTGTCGCTACGGTTATTAATGATGGTGCTTCTGGCGGAGGCAATCGGTAGAACTAAGCAAAGTAATGGTGGTGGTGGAGGAAAACAATGGAAAATGTTATTAAAGTTAAAAAAAAAACTACCTTTTATTAGAGCAAAATACTAAAGAAATAAAAGAGGACATTAGCACATTCAAATTAAACATCTCGCAAACGTCTCAATATCTTCACTAGGCCGTCATTCCGCGAACTAAATCCACGGAATCGATTCACTTGAAACCGTGCGTTCTCTGCATAACTCGTTTGATGCCAAAAGAGTCTGAAATTGACGTCTAAAAATAATCCTATCCAGTGTACTTGTGACACTAACAGGCCATGTATACTACTAAATACCTTATTCACCTCGTCCGTTCGGCCATTACAGGGAAGACCTTGATCGGCCATGAAACACCAAGGCCTCAGTCTGAGATTTCCCTGTAATGACCTCACTTTCGGTTAATAGGTGGTGTTTAATGAAATCCTGTGAACACAAATCCAACATTTAACATTATAACTTAACAACTTGTGTATCATCTCTCCTTTCCAGGTTAAAATTGGAGAAGATTTATACGCTGATCATTTTAAAGAGTCAGTCAAGATGAGTACTTATTTGGTGGCGTTTGTTGTGAGCGACTTCAAGTCCATAGAAACTAATACAAGTAGTGGCATCAAGGTATGCGACTCGAATCATAACTTGAGCTTAAAAGAGAATTGAGAGAAACACGTACGATATTGAAAGAATTAGGTGATATAGCTATTGTCGGAGACGTTCTCGGGAATAGAAGGTTCTGCGATCTCAAACGCAAATGTTTGCCAAGTTTTCCCCTTTGCTTAATCTCGAGATTTCTTCAGATTTACTGTCAACGTACAAGGAAGTAAAATTATTGTATTTCCGTCAGGCCATGGGTTTTGCTTCTTATTGGACATTACTATACCACGAAATAGCGAAAAGAAACACTGAAACACCGAAATAGCGAAATGAAACACCGAAACAGCTAATGATTTTCTTTTCGAACCAAGAAACTCACAAAATTGATAGTTGACAAAGCTCTAGCATTCGCTGAGACTCATGGATAACTTGCTTGCAATTCAACGACTAGGCAATCAAACGGGGAGAATGAAAAAGTGCATGGAAATATACCTGGACATACAGGAAAGAAACCCCGCGCCGAACTTGGCCAGTTGGGGAAGAAGCAACTCAACAAATGAGAGATCGATCATATCATCACCTCCACCCATATTGTTGTCTCGAGTGGAAGGATTGTCCCTTGCACTTCCAAGCCCACGGTACCCTTTGTTTAGCTAGTGTAGTGTATTTTTTACCCGGAGGGTACTCAAGAAAGTTTTTTATGGGAAGGCCCCGCCACGAGGTCCAACCCTTACCCTTTTATGTACTATTTTTGACAGAAAAGGCACCCCTTTCGTATACCCTCTATTGACAAATGGTAGCCCTTTTATATACCAAGTTTAGACCTTTCCGTCTCATTTTACTGCTGAAAATGCACTGTCTTTTAAATACAAATAAAAGGCACAAAACCAGAACGTTTCCTCAATTCTTTCACAGCCGTGATCTGTTTGTCCTTTAGGGCCCTTCAGACGAAAGCAGAGATTCCCCACCACTCCATTATTTTACTTCAACTAGTAAAATCCCTACCATTTCATAAACATGAAGCCTGAAAAAGATACTCCTTTTTGTCGGAACCCCCCTGTTGAGGCCATATGGGAAGGGGGGGGGGGGGGGAGAGGGAAAACAAAGGGCTTTATCGTCAATAATGATTTCCTTCTTCTGACACATGCGGCTAAAATCCCTGACGTGATTAGTCTCCCTCGCAGCCGTTTTTTGGATGTCACCGTGACATCCAAAAAACGGCTGTGAGGGAGACTATGACTTGATAGGCAGTGAACTAATATGCAGTGTTCCACTTTAATTTCATTGTTTTGTTTTATGTACTTGTAACTTTTTGGCACTAATTGTTACACTGTTTCACGGCTTAAAAAGAACCACTCTAATGTTGACCAGTTTTAACAACTCAGCTTGGAGAAACTTTTCACCAAGCAATCCCACGAATAGGGTTGGCTGTTATCAGGAGCAAACCTAAGCCCAGTCTCCAGCTGTGGGTGTTTCGATGCGCCTGCGGTACTTCTTACCTGGGTGGGGAGTACCACGGGTGCTTCGAGGTTAAGTTTTGGTTAAGATTAAGATTTGGTCCGCGCATAGAAGCTATATCAACGAAGATCACAACCCACCTAACTTATAATTTTTAAAATGTTAAACCATGAAAGAGTTTCCTCACTGGAGCAATATGTTAAGGTTTTCAAAGCTTTCAGGTCAGCGAAGATGTTATACCTGCCACATTTTTCTGAGACAAATGTATGGGGTTTTCGTCTTGTCATGAACGGAATTTCCGAAATTTCCGAAGATTTTCCGAAAGAAAAGCGGAAAGCGCAACATCAACAACAAAAAAGTTACCATGAGGCGTGACTTGCGAACAAGCAACAAGGCGGCGTTGGGTAGATATCTGACGCAGATAAACTGGCCTCTGTTGTCCACTCCTCTGGTGAGCTGTGAAGAGAAATGGCAAGTCTTCCAAGACGTCATACATTCAGGCCTTGATACCATCATGCCTGCCAAACCAGTCAAGATCTGCTCGGCCGATGTTCCTTGGATAAACGAGGGTTTGAAATCTCTTATTATGAAGAGACAAAAGGAGTTCTGACTCAGCTCAGTTTAAATACTTTCATAACCTTGTCAACCGACAAAGGAAAATCTGCAGAGGGAAATACTACGAGTCAAAGATCCAACACCTAAAAGGAGAAAACCCGTAAAGGTGGGGGAATGAAACAAAACGCCTGTGCAGCCTAAAGACCTCCCACAGCGATTTAGCTAGCCAGATTAACATCGAAGGATTCTCAGAACTGCCTTTCATAGAGCAAGCCAATGCCATCAACTGCAATGCTAATTAGTATGTTGCACAGCTGGTCCTTGGGTACGGATGGAAACGGAGCCACCGTAGGAACATTATTATTGGACTACCGTAAAGCGATTGATTTGATAGATCATAGTATACTCGTTAGAAAGTTGCGCAACCAGTGTAAATTACCAGATAGCATTATCAACTGGATTATAGATTTTTTATCGGACAGATCCCAGCGGATTAAAGTTGGATCAGAATGTTTTTCTGAATGGGGCCCAGTCCCCGCCGGCGTACCACAGGGTACCAAACTAGGCCCTTGGTTGTTCGTCCTAATGATTAACGACCTTGATACGAACGCACAGCAAGGAAACATGTGGACGACACCACGGTGTCTGAGGTAGTAGTAAACGACGGAGAAAGTCACGTGCAAGCAATTATAGCTAACAGAGTAATTGAGTGGTCCAACTAAACGCCGATAAGTGCAAAGAACTCAGGATCTCCTTTGCTAAAGAGCAAACAGTCTTTGATCCCGTCATCATAGAAGGAAAGGAGGTAGAGTTAGTCACTACTACAAAGCTACTAGGCCTTACAATAGCGAGCGAACCAAAAAGGCTAGCAAGAGACTCTGTTTCCTAACTCAGCTGTTCTACGTATTTCGTGCGTGAGACCTGTTATTGATTATACAGCACCTGTTTTTTTCAACGGTCTCCCCCAATACTTGACGAAAGAGCTGGTACGGCTCGAGAAAAGAGCAATATCAATAATAACCTAAGGAAAGTGCAATTCGGCATTAGAGGTGGGGTTAACACCCATTTTGGAGCATTATTACGTACGATGTAGCAGGCTTTTTGATAACATTGTCAGTGATCCAAACCATGAATTGAAGGTGCTCCTTCCACCAGACTATGACAACTCACGCTATAACCTAAGACGACAGCGCCTTTTTAATATGCCAAAGCTTTGCACGAACAGTTTTAATAAACTATCTATCTATCTATCTATCTATCTATCCATCTATCGAAGACTTTCAAACGTCGTCGAAAATGCCCGAAGATGTTTCAACGACCTTTGAGCACTTCTGAAGCCATTTCATTGGCGACGTTTTAGCGTGTTGAGATAAAGTTAAGCGCCTTTTTGGAATATTTTCGGGAATATTTAATTCATTTTTTGTTATTAACCATGTGTTAAAGAACTATTCGTTCAGATTTGTGAATCAGCCATAAGAAATTGTCCTTGATTCGTGAGATCGATGTCTTGAGTCTGCAGGCGTGAGACTAGTCTGAAATATAACCCATCTCTTCGCCTCAACCCCTCAATAGGTGGCAAGGCGAGAGAGAGACGCTTGCAGTCCGTAGTTGGGTGGGGCAAAGAGACGGATGCAGGAGCCCATGGGCTCCTGAAGGATGACATTTCAGACTAACGTGAGACTCACGCATATTAAAATGGGTGAGGGGTCGCACGCAGATGATGTGCGGCCTTTCACCCATTAAAACACACTGCCAGCAGAGCCCTTTTCAGTTCGCCAGCTCGATTTTGGCGCTGCATAAATTGAGTAAGATCTTTGTTGAGCATGCAGGGCTAATAGCAAGGATATAGTTTCGACCCAGGCCTAACAGCCGTGCCCTTGCTACAGAGGGATCGGTTATGACCATCGGTTTATCAATAAACAGATGCTCGCACTTGAAGAAACAAGTTTGACGAGAGAAAGCAAGATTGACTAGTCCACGAAGTTTGGTCTGCGGCGGCCTCGAAGGTTTCACGTGATTCAGGCAGAGCCTCCTTCTCCCCTCCTTCAGAAGAAGAAGAAAACAAATGGAGTCTCTGCTCGCAAGGTGCCCTAACTTTCTTCACTTTAAAAAATATTTTTTTAAAAAATAGCTCTTTCGGTGTTTCGTTCGTGGTTTCGCTGTTTCGTGGTTTAGTAATATCTTTTCTTATTGACGGTAACTAGAACGTCAAAAAAGCAATAGGCATAAAAGCAAAACAACTACGCTTTTTTGTACATATCTTTGCTGTCAGAGCGTGAAATTGAGTTATTTGCGTTTTAAAGAAGGCCGCGGAATATTTTTCTTTCTGAACTTGGATATGGCTCTGACGAATTCAAGAGCAAGAGAGTTCGTCTATATTTTACAAAGTAAGTGAATTGTAATAATCGTGAAGAAGTTTGGAAAAACGCTAATTCACTTTTTCAGTGGACGCGTTTTCGCCGCCGTCACCGCCCTCGAGTTTTAAGGTTCTTTTCGTTTCCCCGATAGTGCTGGAAAATGAGTGGAAGAGAAAACTTCCGTTTTTTTCTACGTCGCGTTAACCCTATTCAGCCCCTCATCAAAAATATGCCCAGATGTTGGAAATAATGATACATTATAATTCTGACGGTGTAATTTTGGTGGCGGTATCGTAAGCAGTTTTGAAATTAAAGAGGAGGGCCCCCGAAGCCTTCCCGGGTCGCAGGAACCATAAAAGAAGCGTGGTCTTACTGAATATAATAGAGTTAATTTTGCCTCACATGGGAAAGACAAAAGATAACTGATTATTTTCTGTTATCTACACAGGTCCGTTTGTGGGCTCCCCCGTCGCAGATCTCCCAGGGTTCTTACGCGTTGGACATCGCTGCAAAGACTCTTTCAAATTATGAGAAATTCTTCAAGATACCGTTTCCTCTTCCAAAGGAAGGTAACCAACTGACGTCAGCGTTCAATTATATTAGCAATCAGTGTCTGCTCCTCGCTAATTTCAGAATACTAAATTTAGCTGCTAGTGCACCTAATAGGCTAAAGAGTGCTGCCTTGGTGTCAAGAAACAAGTTGATTGAAAATCCTGTATTCTAACAAGACTTAGGTCCAGTTCAAACGTCGTGCTTCTGCGGTGCCGAACTTAATTGTAATTTGGTTCGACTGTAGCACGGCAGGAAAACAACTTTGATTCAGACGTCGTACCAGAGTCGAACCAAATTCAGGATTTACTGATGCTTCGTAACAATTCTTCTCCCATCTCCCCGTGGGAACGCAATCTCGCCAAAATACATTAACATAATTTATGAATTTTGTTTAGCGCGGCAGAAGCACGACGTTTGAATCGCTGCCGTGCCAGAGCCGTGTCGAACTTAATTGCTACTTAATTCAAAAATTTGATTCAGACGCCGTGCTTCTGGCGTGCTTTTGTCGAACTTAATTCCTGAATTTAGTTCGGCACGGTAGAAGCACGACGTCTGAACTGGGCCTTGTACCTGTAACGTATTGTGTCGTTCCGTAAGGCGTAAGAACAGATCGTGCTTCAAAAATTTAACAGACCTTTTATTCTGCCAACGAAATACACAAAAGCATGTGACAACCACTGCAAGAGTGTGATGCAAGTGCACGTGGTATGACGTCATACACCACAATACCTAACAAGGTACCGTACAATTCTGAAAATAAGCCCCGGGGCGTATATTTTTCAAAGGCCCTTTTTGAGGGGCTTATTTTTGGAGGGGCTTTTATTCGGAGGGAAATTTGCGTTTCAAAATCGATTGGGCTAGCCTTATAGTTGGAAGTAAATTTACCGTTTTTGCTTTGTTTTACTTCGTATTTGAGGGCAATTTCCAAGTACAAGCCCCCGGGTGGCTTATATTTGGAGGGGCGATTTAACAGAGGGTTTTTTGCGTTATGAGTTTGGAGGGCTTATATTTGTTGCGGCTTATCTTCGAAATTTTACGCTATATAAAGGCAATTGGCGCGCAAGGAATCGTGTTAAAAATCCGTTGCATTGTGGTTAAAAAAATCCAGATACATCGTGGGTAGAAATCAAAACTTTTTCTTCGCTTCACGCTCGCTCTCGCGGCAACAACAGGGCGTAAACCTAATAAAAGGTTTAACGCCTCCAAAAAGTACTTTTAAAGCGCGTATTATTACGTTTTGCTCTTTATTTAATACCTAAGATATTTCAAATAGATTTAGTTTCCATGCTAGTAACCTCTCCATCTCGATGTCGACTGAAGCGAGCCCTGCACCTCGCTTTCGCGTATCCTTAACGGTGTCGCGCGTTTCATGATATCCCCCAAAATTGGATTGTGGAAACTAAATTTAGACTTCGACAGCTATGCTTTGAGTTCCCTAAAAGTGCTGTGTGCTTTACAGTACTAAAAACACTTGTTTCGTAAGTTCACGCGACATGGAAGGAAGTAGAGCCCCCCACACAGCTAGCGCTAGGGCTTTGTCACCCGTTCTTTCGAAGAAAGAATTAACGCATTTCGAAATGCTCAAAACGTCTGCGTGGGAGGGTGAAAAAGGCAAGACATGCGTTAGTAACTTTATTGGTGGCCAGCCATGAATATCCTGTCGTGTCGATTCCTATTAGTAGGGTAT
>CALNXK010000099.1:1250000-1275000 GCA_942486035.1 Porites lobata
CATTTTTGTGCGAGTGTTTGGGGCTCAACTTATCAGTCACATCTTACACGTTGATTAATCTTCACAAATGGATTATTAGAAAAGTTTCCAGGAGTTCGTCTGATGAACATGCCAATCCCATTTTTGTGAGCTTACGAATCCTAAAATTCGAAGATATTATCAAACTCCAAATACTGAGGTAAATATATGCAACTCTATAGAAACGGCCTTCTTCTAAATAGTTTCAATGACATGTTTATGCCTTAAACTGTGACTGACATTCATATAGCACTAGAAGTAAGAATCCCTTCCGTTTGCCTTACTACAGGACAAATGTATAAGGAAATTTTCACTTCGTCTTCAAAAGCCCAAAATATAAAATTCCCTTAGCTATGAAATTCAAAATGCCTAAAGTATTGCTTTGTTCAATCCTTAACTTAGTCATTTTTTCTTGTTAAAAGCACACTTTAGTTCTCCCAATGCTTGTGTGTAGTTTTTTGCTTCTTTCGCTTTTTTTTCTCGTTTATTCTTGCATGATTTTCTTCTCTCCTTTTCTTTTTTGCTTCTGCACTTAAACATTCAGGCTTTTCTATTTTATCCTATTTAATGATTATTTTCTATGTTCCAAAGAAATTTTGCGTACTTGGAGTTAAATTGCCGATGTCAGTATTCTATTTATTAATTATTAATTTATTTATTAACTAGATAACATAATTTTAAGGTGGTCCTATTCACAAGCCTTATTGGCTTCCTTTGGTTCCCTTGCCTCATCTTTTTTTTACAAATTTTATAATTATCTTAATGGAATAAGTGCCTGAAGTCCAATTATGTTGTTTGCAAAGCAAAATGAAGAAGAATCAAGTCACTTTAAAGTTGAAAACAGTTTTCAGGCGATAGTTCTGGGTTTTGCCTGATATTTCAATGTCACATAGTAGCCTGTCATTACACTACAATGCCTTAGATCACGTGCAAAGAATATGAGGATGATTTTACCTAGAAAAGTGGTTTTTTTTACCAAATGAGCTCGCCGACAAAGAACATGCATGTATGAGAGAATCGTGAGAGACATTTCACTGAGTTTTAACGAACTTAGAGTTGCCCCCTTGTGATTTCTGTGAAATTTGTACCTCGGTTTTTGAAAACCGGGTTACGAACACTTTCTATGGCCCCCGAGCTCAGTCTCCCTATTAACAGGGTTCGACTTGAGAAAGACCATAGACCATCATGCACCTTGTTTACCCCCAAAAGTTTTGCATAACCATTGTCTTCGATTTTCTTTGCGACGACTGTTATACCTACCAGAAATTGGAAGGAATCGTTATACAAAATTTGGCAGGGGGGTGGTTAAACAAGGTGCATTATGGTCTATGTGAAAATGGTGAATTGGCACGCTGGAGTGCTGGCACCGATCTCAGAGAATTCTTTTCGTCCTAAGTGGGGAATTCTGCTTGTTTTCGTTTACTTCTGCCCTTAGCTTTTAATCGTCTAAATCTAGCCAAAATTTCATTCAATCAAAAAATAGCTCAAAAAGGTAGTGCCATTGGTTCAATAAATATGGGGGAATTTTTTTTATGATATTTCGAGTTTTTCTGAACGTATAAAAATTAAGGGAAATGCTAAAAATTATGGAAAATCGAAAGGTTTTAAATTTGGGGGAAGTTGAAAACTGTCAAGAGAATAATTAGTAGACAGGCACCAGACAGTGCATAACCAAAACAAAGTGCCTTTAAGCTGATTAGCGGACCAACCTTATTATAGGTATACCTTCTCTAATCTAATTGAATGTCTTTATTTGTTGTTTCAGTTTTTACAGAAGTTTTGATGGGAGCCAAAAGAATGCACATATGGATTCTCCAGATCTTTAGGATTTTTTTAACATACAATTATTTTCTTCTACCTAAGGGTGCCTCTGTGATCAGGATGATGGGGAATTTTCTTGGCTCTGAAGGATTTACTACCGGTCTGGAGTCATATCTCAACAAATTTGCTTTTGGAAACGCTGACAGTTTTGATCTATTCGAATGCTTGGCGGAAGTAAGTTACAAGGGATCCCGAATAAAATACCCTAAACCTTAAAGTGAGGTAAAACATTTTCTTCCTCTCGTCTGTACTTATATTCGCTTATACTAGTTTTAAGTCGCTGCCAAAATTAACAGTTATTTGACAGTTAGAAAATCTATATTTTTGGTGAAAAATGTCTCTGTTTAGTTTACATGACGCCTTCTGACCTTTGAAAAATCGAACACTTAGTTTGTCTGAGTAAATGTTAAATTTACAACAGTAAAGAGATTTAGAGGCTGACGGTTAGAAACAATGGCCTTTTGTCAGTTTCCCTCTGATGATCTGAACTTATCTTTTGACCACTGGCAACGCAGCAACACAGACAATCACCCAAGGATATCTTAAATCTCTCCCTGTACAAATGTTATTCGCTTGTTGTTTTTTCCAGCGGTTGTTGCTATACGCATGCGCATTAAAAGCCGCTTTGCTCGTGAGTGGACCGCCATATTGAAACTCGCGTGTTTGATGTGGTGTGTTTCATCTAGTTAATCTGTTCGTGTTTGAAACCATCGACCGGTTTCTGCATATTTAACACTGGCGACGAGGATGAGATCCACTAAAGAAGACTCAAACAGCGATAAATAGGGGCAGTTAATATCGAAATTCAAGGGATAAGTCCCTTTGCGTGTAAAGGGAATTCGTCAGCGTTGGCACAACGTTGTAAGAAATGGCTTTAATAGCTTCAATACTTTATCGTCGCCAACGGAGAGGTCAACGACGCCCAGAAGAAAGCTTTGCTACTTCAAACAGTGGATAGATAGAGGTTTAAGAGTTGTACAAAATGTTAATGGACCCAGGCCACGAGATATTTTAGGAAGATAACGCTACCGAGTACGAGAAAACTGCACGCACTCCAAACGCGTAACCAAACGCAAAGAACCGTATGTTAAGACATGTTTTCAGGAGCATGACACAACAAAATGAAGAGACAGTCGACCAGTTCATCGCTAGACTCAGAAAACAAGCACAGAAATATAATTTCAACGACCCAGATGTTGACATCAGAGATCAAGTAATCGATAAATACCGATCTTAGGTTTTAAGAAGGAAACTTCTGGGAAAGCAAAAACCAGACTTTGAACAAGGTGAAAGAGGTTGATGTAGCAATGGAGGCCGTAGACCTGCAAGCTAAACAAATGAAAGAGCAGAGCCTTGAGTTAAAGAAAGAAGGGCCATTGTTTGTGCATAAAGTCGTTCAGAAATCTCCCTTTAAATCTCCTAAGAAGTCAACCAAGTGGTCTGGTAACGGGCGGTACTATCAGTGATCAAGCGGGGCATTATGGTCGTGATAAATGTTGCTCTTCTCGGCAAGTAGATTGTTCAAAGTGTAAATGGTAGATCATTATGCAGCTATGTGCAAGACTGAAACAAGAGGTGGAGTAACAAACTCTTATGCACCTATCAATGTAAATCCCGGGGGGGGAGTGCGGGCAAGGGGAGGGGATTTGATGCCTGAGACTATCCCCATGTCGGGCTTTTGATCGTGAAGCGACCCCGGGGTCACGACATTTGACTTTGACCAATAGAAGCCCGGTATCAATTCAGAAGCGGTTACCAAGTCCGTCCTTTGAGGCTTTCTGAAAGTCATGCTGTTGGAGAAAGGTATGAAGTTTTCATTTGTTTTAATCGCCATAATCCGATACTTTACACTGTCATCTAAACAGATAATGTCTATTTTGAGAAAGTTTTTATCTTCAAGTTCCCATCTGATTGTAAACCTCGATTGAAATCGAATTTTACCATGAAAGTCAGAGGATTTTTCACGGGTCACTGATCCGACCTGTTCCCATATGTTGAGCAGATGTTATAAAGCATCTTACGTTTCATTAATATAATAGCACGGTCAATCTTCCTGGAGTGATTATGTTGTTCAAAATAAGAGATGCTAGTGGAGAGAGTGGAGAGAGTAATTTAACGGAACTTACGTTAACCTTAAATAAAAGTAGTAAGAACGTACTTTTGAAATGTTCGTTTATTCGTTTTAAAAAGTACTATGGGGGCTTTTTTGACACTTTTGATTGACCTTTCGTTTCCCCCCCTGGGGAATTTGATCAAAAAATTTTAAAATTTGTCAAATCCCCACCCCTTGCCCGCCCTCCCCCCCCCCACGGGGTTTACTTTGATAGGTGCATTACGGTGATCTTAAGCGGGGAGCTGAAATTGTCAAGTATTTGGAATAACTGGTGGTTGATGATACAAGTGATGATGATGAAGCATAAGGCCTGTTTTAAGCTGAGAATTCCAAAAAAAAGGAGGTGCACTAATTAGTAATGCTAGACCAGATAAGTTGTGAAATGCAATTGGATACAGGTGCCACGGTGTCTATCGTGCCCAAGAATCTGAACGACAAGCAGTTAAATCAGTGGCTGTTGCAGTGCACCAATTAAGTTAAAGGCTTACAATGGAGTGTAAGTCCCTGTATGTGGGAGGCAGGTTTGGTTGCCGATAGTGTATGATCATGACGAGCAGAAGAGTTGAAGAGGTAGACCGTCTGGAAAGTGAAGGAGTAGTTAAGAAGGTGGAGCGTAGTGACTTGGCTTCGCCTATTGTGTGTGTACTAAAGAGAGACGAAACATTCGTATCTGTAGAGATTTCAAGGTGCCCATTAACAAGGTTCTTCTAGACAACCCATATCCATTACCAGACACAGAGGATGTATATTCCACATTAGGAGGTGGAACTGTGTTCAGCAAGACTGATTTCACACCCGACCTATCCACGGTACGGCAGCCCTTGCGTCAGCTGTTCCGGAAAGGAGTGAAGTGGGCCTGGACAGAAGAGTGTAAAGAGGCGTTTGTGCCCAGCAAATATGAGCTTGAGGCTGACATGGTGTTTGTGACATATGATGAAAAGAGTAAGCTGACTCTGGCATGTGATGCCTCCTCCTACGGTGTTGGAGTTGTGATTTTAGATGAAAGAGAAGAGCGTCTCATTGGAATTGTTTCGAGAACAGTCTCCAAGACTAAAAGGAATTACTCGCAAATATAAAAGGAAGCCTTGGGAATTGTATTTGATGTCCTGAAGAAGAACTGTATGGTCGACCTTTCCACCTGGGAAAAGACCACAAGCCATTAGTGACCATCTTGGTTTCCAATACAGCAGTACTTACTTTATCAGCTACTAAAATGCAGCGTTGGGTCGTCATTTTACAAGCGTACAATTATTAGGCGGGGTATTGCTCATTAGCAAAGCATGCTAATGCAAATTTCTTGTCACGTTAGCCCTGTGACAACGAGCCCATGAAAGAAGAGGCAGAAATCTTCTTCTTTTCAGGCCTTGGTGAATTGCTTGATGACGCTAAGGAAATCAGCAGGGACCTCCAAAGAGTGCCTGTGTTAACAAGAGTTTTAGAGTACACCTTGACTGGATGGCTTTATCATGAAGTGGATGAAGAACTGTTGTAAGAGCAGATCAAGGATGTGTCTTGTTAGGAATGGGTGTAATCATTCCACCACCGTAAAGGAACCGACTACTGCAAGAGTTACATGAAGAGCATCCGGGTATTGTTGCTATGAAAGCTGTTACACGGAGGTACTTGCGATGGCCTAATTTGAATACAGAGATTGAGCTGATGGTAACGCATTATGAGGTATTCCAACTAGTACGAAATGCACCTCCGAGAGCACCGCTGTAACCATGGAGATGACTTACTTGAGTGTGGCAGAGAATACACATTGACTTTGCTAAAAGGGATGGCAAACATTTCCTTGGTCCAGTTGACAGGCACTCCAAGTGGATTGAACTAGCAAACATGACGTCTGCTTCAGCTAAGAACACTGTTGACCAGTTCGAGTGCGGCTTCCAGCTTATGCACTCCCAGAGGAAGATGTGTTCGACAACGGGCCCCAGTTCTTTGTGAATTTCCTCCCTATTATCCATCGTCTAATGGTGCAACAGAACGTACAGTCCAAATCCTAAAGCAAGCATTACAAAAGGAGTCCCGAGGTGAGAAGAGATGCACAGAAGCGATATTTAAAGCATCAATAAGCAAACTGTTTGTTCCGGCACAGAGACACGCCCATTCTGTAAGAGCTGTGACACCAGCGGAACTTAAACCGTAAGCCTCGCACCAAGTTTAGTGTCCTAAAACCTAAGATGGAAGTGTACGTTGAAAACCAGCAAGGTAAATAATTAACAGCAGAAGCATGCCAAAAACCGTGTTAAGGTGCGTGAACTGTCTGCGTGTGATTCGGCGAATGTTCGAAATGTCGGGAGGAGTAAAGAATAAATGGGTCCCTGCTACGTTAATCAGAGGGCTGGGGCCAATAATCTATCTGGCGAAAGTAGGGTGGCAACTGCGTTATTTTCACATTGATCACCTGCTGCAGACTGAGCTTGTGAACCTGAAGAGATTTTAGATGAAGAGGGTTTTGATAAAGTGCTTCCCAAGGAGCAAGATGTCGCAAGGGTTCGCTTACATCAACTAGCGGTTCTACCAGTCAGCTCACGTCAGCAACGGAGCAATCCCGTAGGGATCCTGGATAGACTCCTGGTCCAGCTCCAGTACAAGCCTCAGTGCTTAATAACAAGATCTCGAACTGTGGCTTAGCGCAGCCATCAACTCCAAACACTGAGACCCCTGTTGGAGCCCGTAAGCTTTAGTCTACCCACTCGGTTCTAGCCCTTGAAGTGGATGCTCTGTCTTGAGAACCAAGTCACAATGTGTCAACTCCCAGAGCTTTGCCAGAGCAAAACTGAGCGCATATATCCAGTCGGGGAAAGAAAAGCACCAGTTAAGCTAAATCTGTGACATGGACAGTAATAGGAACTAGCTTTGTACAATCTCGGGAGACATTTAGTTTGCCCTTGTGTTAAATTGTTGAAGTTTCAAGTGACTTATTAGCTTTCCTAGAGTTTTCATTGCAAAGCAGTGTTTTCAATGGTTTAAGGATTTTCACAGATTAGAAGGGGAGGAAGTGCAATGTATTTGATTTCTCTTTGTCAGCGGTCGTTGTTATACGCATGCGCACTAAAAGCCGCTCTGCTGGTGAGTTGACCGCAATGTCGAAACTCGCGTGTTTAGTGCTGTGTGTTTCATGTAGTTAAATCTTTTTGTGTTTGAAACCATCGACCGTTTTCTCCATGATTTAACCATTCAAATCAAACAACACAGAGAGAGACTAGAGAGAAGCGTTCGACAAAACTAAGCATAATTACATAGGCACAGCTTTAAAAATAAGAAATTTTTGTCGTGTTATTCTCACAACGATCTTCTGATATTGAATTAATACTACTAAATGCTACTTGGGTCGTCCATAAGCAAACTGGCATCAATGTGAAAAAGGTGATGGACACTTGGATAAAACAAATGGGATTACCGGTGGTCACTATCACGCGGGTGGATCAAGAGAAGGCAAGAGCAGATCAAAAACTATTCCTTATCCTCCCTGGTGCGAAGCCCAACCAGAGTTCTCCCTTCGAGTAAGTGACATCAACTTTGCTGATCTGTATGATGAGTCAAGCGTTTTAATTTAAAAGAATAAAGTTATTAATACCTATTAAATATTTTTGAATTTAGCTTCGTAGAATGTGATTCAATTTGGTTACCAAAAAATCCCAGAAACTCTAGAATGTTCAGGATGGTGTTCCAGATCGAATTGGAATTTGAAAAAAAAAATTTTCTTTGTGGGGGAGGGCAAAAATTAGTGTTACTGCAGGAAAATCTCTCGAAGCAAAGAACAGAACCAGCATCAGGTTAAGAAATGCCTGAGAAAATGGCAAGTGCAAAAAACAGAGAGGGAGGCTACACGAAAATGCCAAATTCCCCTTCTTATTTTTCCTTATTTTTCTTTCGTCCCCTACCTCTATCAACGCATGCCACGCAGGCTGCAGCTGTAACAAACTCAATCAGCACATATTCCATCTCCGGGATGCGAACACGGACTACTTGGGACGAGACGAAGCCTCTTACCACAGCTTCATTCTTGATATCCTCGATACGTAGCAGCGAATATTTTTTCTGAGAAACGTTCATACACGAATTACACAGACACACCAAATATATGTCAATGTGCCGATCTGTAACGAAATATTGCAAATACAACGATGATAAACGTGCTTTTCAGTGGATAGAACATACCACACTTTTTTACCCTGACAAACTACTGCACGCATTGATTTACGTCCATTGAAAGTAATTCAAGGTCCGCTCATTTCTAGTTATACCTGGAATATACCTCTAACGTACATCACTCAGAAGAACAAGGATGCAGTCAATGTTTGGATGAATAGAGGACCTGGTAAGGGCTTGCCGGTTTTGCTTGTACTTGTACGTCTTATGCCGCGGATACCCGTTCATAAAATGTAAAATTTAGATTAGTTAAAATTAAACAAAAAAAAAAGAAAACGAAAACTGAAGCCTTAAGTTAATGAAACAGAAAACGGCCACTTGAAGTTCCGAAATGCCGGAGTGTATTTGATGCCATCCACGCCGATTTCATTCAAATCTGCAAACTCTCCTCCGCGATGCATGAAGCTATTCAAGACAGGTCTCTTAAGACTCGCATTTTTACAGCGACTTCGAAAAAAGAAAAGGCAAAGATGTATTGTTATCGGCCAATTAAAATGAACAAACTGTACCCGTCCAACCCTGATTTTCATCGTTTTATTGTAGCGTTTAAGTAATATTGTAAACAAGAACTAAAATCCAGAAAAAAGACATTTAAACCTTATCAAGCATTTGAAATCTATTGCAGCTTCACTAAACTGGGTCTCCTCTGATGGTTGGATCAAAGCCAATGTTGATCAGATTGGTTATTACCGAGTAAACTACGAAGCGGAGAATTGGAAAGCTCTATCTCGTCAGTTAAAAACTGACCATAAAGTAAATATGTTGACGTACTTACTTGTTTTTTATGGAACAGCTTAAACGCCGATCAATTCAGCCTTAAAGAATGTTGCACTTTCAAAAGGGCTGTTTCACCGCCGTCCTCTGTCTGTATAATTGTTTAGTGGGTTAATATTACCAATAATGCGTCCTTTTTTTCTCCAATAAACTTGACGTTGAGGAGAAGTTTAGAAATACTTGAAAAAGATCATTTCACGACTTTTAAACAAATATAATTGTATAATATTCCCAAAGCATTACATAAACGTTAAAAAAGACAAAAATGGACATAGAAAAACTGTTAGCGAGCTAACCAGTTTTCAAAAACCGCATTTCAATCTGTTTTCGTCTAGTCAACTTTGGCCTTTCCTTTGTCCTGTCATTTAACGCTTAATTCGTTTGTATTTGCTGTGTTACTTAAACATTTTTTAAGTGTTTTGAGCCGTTATCTTTTATATTTAAATCAGTTTGTTTGCATCTCTCTTAATGTTTTGGAAATTACTGGACACTGAGCTCCTTTGGTCAGAAGACTCTGTTTTCAGTCATGGTTTTCTGGGAGTTTTGTCCCGCGCTGGACTCTGGTCACGTCGCTAAATAGAACGGGGCCGCTTGATAGAGGTTCTACTGGCCCCGGTTGTTCAAACGTTGGATAGCGCTATCCACCGGATAAATCATGCACTATCCAGCGGATAAATAATGGGGAAACTAATTGCACTATCCACTGGATAGAGATTTATTAGGTGGATAGCGCTATCCAGCCTTTTAACAACCGAGACCAGATATTTTTATTCCCATCTCTTCATTTATCAGTTCGTGTTCTATCATTATATTCTCATCTCTTTTCAAGGAAAGTTTTTAAGGAAAGATAAACTAAACTCTAATTTCGCCAATAAAACGAAAAACAATATTAATCTTGATTCAAAAAAATAAATCTTAAGCGAGCACTTTATACAGAGGTCAGCTGCCTAAGAAACAAAGGTTTGACTTTATAGTAAATAACTAGTTTTAACTTTCTTCAGGCGTTGAGCGCCGTTGACCGGTCAGGATTAATAGATGACGCTTTTCATTTGACCAGGTAACGTGCCGATTGTGGCTTTTCCTACTCTTGTAATAACAATAACTAATAAAACTACTTTCTTTAATATTCCTCCCTCCGATCGCGCATGGAATCTACATTGATTTTCTGTATTTTTTTTTTCACATTTTTCGTCTTTAACTACTGAT
Organism: Porites lobata; assembly: GCA_942486035.1. Classification (NCBI taxonomy): domain Eukaryota; kingdom Metazoa; phylum Cnidaria; class Anthozoa; order Scleractinia; family Poritidae; genus Porites; species Porites lobata. The sequence goes on from CALNXK010000099.1 coordinate 1,260,091, forward strand.
AGTTGTATACTGAATGTGTTTCCCTTATCACTGTTTAGGGGCAATTTGCTGGCTCAGAGTATCCCTTTGGATTTGACAGAGTATATCATTCACGAAACAGATTATGTACCATTGAAAACATTCATACAGAATATGAATTATATCGGCAGCAACTTATCGCAACGCAAGTCCTACGGTTTGTTTAAGGTATAGCTATCACAGATGTGGTAGATTTGTTTAGGTTAGGTTAATTAACCCTTTTAGTCCTAAGCTACGAGCGATCAACATCGATTTTCTCCTTACAATGTCAATAAATCATCAAGATAAAAGGTTTTGGGAATTGTTAAAATGGCGATCACCTAAATGATTTGACAGTTTATCAAAACAGTTCTTTTAATTAAAATTCTTTAAAGAAATATATGGAGTTCAGTAAAGAGAAATTGCATGTGGCAAATTCAATGTCGTCGTCCTCTCACCAACATTCACCAATTTCACTTAAGAGTGTCAAACTGTTCTCGACGAATATACTTATTCAAACATGTAGGACAACCGAAAATAATAAAAACGTTGAACGTCTTTTGCTATTGTAAATTATAAGACCGATCCGGTGTATGGGTTGGGGTTTTAACAGGTCAGTCTGAAAATCGGGGAATAAAACCTCAACTTTGAGCTAAGAAATGTAGTATTCTGAACAATTAATTGAGATATTAAATTCGAGAAACTTAACACGTACCTGATAATAAGTTTAAATTCATCAATAAAATGCGAAGAAATAGGGATCGGGGAATTGAACAAATTTATTCAGTTAGTTAGAATTCAAGTACCTCCGTTCACCCTTGTTCGCCATCAGGAAAATATCAGATCACCACTACATGGGCACAGCTCCATGTAATTTCTAGTCTGTAGATCTCTTCATCTCCTAGGGTCGGTAGGTAACTTACGTGTGATTTATTACTTTTTGTTGTTGTTGACTAGAGCTACATGCTGAAACAACTTGATCCAGCTATAAGGCGGCTCGGATTGGAGGACAAGGGATCGCACTTAGAAAAGTAAAATCTCTATAGACTTACACTTCCTTATACTACTGTCGGTGATATATGAGCTAGAAACTGGCGATGCATTTCTTGTCCTTTCAAACCTTGTATTCATAAACATGTACTTTTACACAAACAAGTATTTATGTAGATTACTCCACTAAGTCGTAGAAATACTCGATACAAATAAAGAGTTAAGAGCGAATGCAAAATTACTGAAATAAAGCCTTCAGAACGTTATTGAAGTCTCACGCACTAAACGACCATTAAACGGTGCCATGGGAAGAAATCTATTTACTTAAGCACTACAACTTTCGTTATCATTTTCTCTTAGTTTTTCCCCACAACCAAACCACCGACCACCACCACCACCACCATCTCCTCCTCCTCCTACCTCTCTTCCTTCATCTACATCACCACCACCACTACCACCACCACTACCACCACCACTACCACAACCGCAAACTCCTCCTCCGAAGCTGTTATTTTACTTTTTATTTTACACGGTCAACGCCTTTGTAGTTGGGTACATACCATAATTCATTGGCCGAGAGAAGGGAAGGTAATTGACCTAGACGACCTGCATTGAAGTTTGATTATGGTACAGAACAGTGTCATTGCTTTTCAGACTTTTGCGGCCATCTATTCTTTCCACGGCGTGCGATTGTTCAGACCAGGAAGTTATCTTTGAGGTTAAGAAGATGTTTCAACCCGCTATGGAGGGACAATAGTACGTACATGTATCAACACCTAACCAAGACAAATGAACGTAACATTAACGCTAAGGAGCGGCGCTGGAAATTCGCGAATCTTTATCCTAAAGTGCAATTATCCTCACTTTGTCAGGCATAAGTGGCGAACTTCTTCACGCTACCGTGGTAGCAAAATGTCAGGATCACAACGATAGGGAGCTACGATAGCGACGGAAACGAAAACCGCAAAGAAGCAATAGGTTTATATTACAAAAACAACAACTTGGCTCGTGATCAACCTTTTTTGTACATTTCTTTGCCGTCGTATCACGACTGCGCGACTGCGACTATAAACCTTCCTAATTTCACGCGCACGCTTTACCGAGTATGTGAACACAACACAAACTGAATTTATTTTTCTTTTTCTAAACTAAGATACGGTCCTTTCGGATTGAACTCAAGAGAATTTCGCCAACGTAAATGAAATTAAATAAGATTGATGAAGTTTGAAACACTTTTTACCTGGGCGGAGCCCCAAGTGAAAGATTCGCGACGCTTTGCCAACGTAAATGAAATTAAATAAGATTGATGAAGTTTGAAACACTTTTTACCTGGGCGGAGCCCCAAGTGAAAGATTCGCGACGCTCATGAATGTCCATAAGTTTCTTTTTTTGGGACTGCGTTTAATGTCGGGTCGACGTTCCGAAGGCCAAAAATAAAGTGGGAAACCATCTAAGTCATTGCACAACTTTAACCGCTGACCTCCACGTTGCCAAAAACGACGGACGTGACGTATTTGGATATCTTGGCGAGGATGGGCAATTTTTTGAGTTTTCTGTTTTTTTTTTCTCATTTCACCGGCACAGCTTTCACCGAATATGAAAAATATTGTTTTGAAGAATTTTGTAAGACTTTGAGTTGTCTCTGTTTCTGAAAGGTTTTGACTGGAATGATCTTTAGAATATCAAGGTGTTTGTATCATGCCCGAAGCAGCCATCAGTCCTTGACAACGTCTACCGTTTACATTACAGCTTTTTCAAGGGAATAAAACGAAAAATAATAGCCATTCAACATGCAAATGCTCACGTGATTTGATTCAGACTGATTTGTTGTCATTTTTTGAGGTCTTCGTTTTCTCATTTCCCTCCAAAGTAATAATAATAGTAATAAAGTTTATGCTCTTGGACATAAATATGTTTTATGTCCTTCACAGAGCTCATAACCCTCCCCTAGACGCCCGGGCTAAAACGAGTCTGAGTCGGGCCCAAAACATAGTTATTCCCGTGAACATAAACTATATTGTTTTAATATAATTCTAGTCTTAGTTCATGCACCTTGTTTTCTTTTTTATTTATAGCATTGCATCAAATCTCCTTCCACTGGTTTATTCTATCGGCGTCCGTGAAGGTGGTGTGAAGGAATGGGATCAAGTTTATGACAAGTATAAGTCGACAAATATTGCCTCGGAAAAGAAGATTCTTTTGTCAGCCCTTACATACACCAGGAATCGTCAAATGATTGAAAGGTAAGTAAAGACTTTTCGATTGTGAAATCAGCAGCAAATCCTAATTGATCAGAACTTCCGAAGGCAGATTTCTCTAAACTAATTCTATTTCTCACTTTGGACTATTTTCTGTATATCTGTCTTAGTCGGGCCTTATTTGTGTTTTGTAGATTACTTTTTTTCATAAAATTCTTATGTTCACCTGAATGCCACTTTGTATCTACAATCAGGATTCTCGACTATTCATTGGATGACGACAAAATTCGCTCTCAGGACACTATCACTGTAATATCCCAGCTGGCTACCAACTCTAAAGCATGGCAGATGACCTGGAATTTTGTTCGTCATAACTGGAAAATTCTTTACAAAAGGTATCGGCTTATCGTTGATTTGCAAGTGATGTAAAGAAATTTTCTAATTTAAAATTATAAAAAAACCTAATGAAAGTATTTTAGATATGCTTCAGCATGTAACTCGTACCTGCTTTTACTTGGAGAACTAGCGTTGTATTATTTGGGTTTTCTGGTTAGCGAGGGCAAGCGTAAGACGGCGTGGAGCGCGCTTCCATCTCGCCCGTTTGGCACTCCACACCACCCTCGTTTGCCTGAAAAACACAAAAATATGCCTTTATGCAGGCTTACCTATTTTAATTTACATCAATGGTGTCCGCGAAAAATCATCTACCTGAACAAGTCTTGTATATAAAGCCCCCGAGCATGCGCAATCACTACTTTTTTTTAAAAAAGAAAAACACTGTGATTCGTTCCTGATTCGTTAGTTACCGAGAGACAACGAAGCGGTTTTTGCATAAGAACCTCTATAAATTTTGTTTAACTTTTCGCCGGAATATTTTATATATATCTTATTTTTCATTGATCCTTGACTGCACCCTCCTTTTACCTTCTTCTTGATCTAGGAGGAGAAAAGGAGCCTCTGCCTGAATCGCGTCAAGCTTATGAAATAACCGAAGCCCGAACTTCTGGACTATTAAATCTTGTTTTCTTCATGTCGTCAAACTGATTTTTTGAGCGTGAGCATCCATTTATAATTATTGATAAGTCGATGGTTATAACTGAACTAGCTGTATCAAGGAAATTGAGATGGTGTCGAGATCTGCTCGCAGCGATGCACATGTTAAAAAAAATTTGCTAACAAACAGTAAGCTCTATTACCAGCCGCTGTTCGGGAAATGAGCCTGCGCTCCTTCCCCTAACAGACGGCTGGACGCATGAGCTTGTTATTGTCAATTACCACCAAGAAAGGCGTTGCCTGCTCATATCGAGCATGCAGCATTAATTAATTTTTCCTGGAGCAGATTCAAGAAAGGGGATTGATGTGGCTTGCGATCGTGTTTTAGATCGTTTAAAAAAAAAGAAAAAAAAAAACGAAGAAAAGAAAAGAGAAAAAAGAAAAGTATTAGCTTAAAGAAGCTGGCAAATGGTAGGTATGTTTTTGAAATTCAGCCAACTGGAACTGGATCAATAATTACAGCGGAAACCCGGTAACTCGAACCCTGAAAGGAAACGAAAAACAGCTCGCAGGCCAGTTAGAGAGCAGTTCGAGTTATCGGGGTAAATTTCAGTGAAATTTTGATCAAGGGAAAGAAAATTAAGTTCGAGTTGACGGGGAATTCGAGTTATCCGAGTTCGAGTTACCGATGTTCTACTGTATTTTCTAGTGTATATGAACGATGGTTTTTGACAGCTAAGGTGAAAGAGACGACTGTCAAGTCCATCGGTAATCGGTATTTGTTTCTGCGGATTCTCATGGCGAATACCACAGCGACGACGAGGCAAAGCACAACATGTGTTCCGTATTTAATGACATTTCCCATTTCTGATGTTTCTTAATAACGCATGAATTAAATTTTGAATTTACGTCATAGACACGATAGGCCACTCAGGCGACCAGCGGTCTCTTGTCGGGAAGGACTGAAATCGACCGAAATCGAGCCTAGGCAAACAGCATCAAGTCCGTCGCAGTCAGTTTTGGCGAGCGTTTATATATGAGAAAATATTAACCTCTTTGCCTCAATCAAAAGCGCTTGTGCATGCGCTAAATGTCTCTCTTTGACCGAATTGACCCGAGCCAAAGTATTAATATGAAGAAAAGTTGGCCCGGCAAGAAGGGTGACGCTGCCTTTACAAAAGGGTGTCCCGGCTGCGTCGCTTTTCATGCCGAGTTCAGAAGGACGCGCGAACGTACGGTCACCTGACTGCCAAAATTTCTCGGATGGATATGAAATTACCAAATTTTCGTAACTATGGGGATCCAATCGAACGCGCCTGGAGCTCCGCTAATAATTCACTACTGTATCTTTTGTCTTCGTCTTAGGTATGAAAGTGATGTAGCGCTCTCATCCTTGATTACTTCCTTGATGGCCAGTTGCAACACAGAAACCCAACTCAGAGAGGTACGATCAGTGTTCTTAAGCATAAGATTACTTTCAGTTTATCGCAAAAAACGTCTAAAAATCTAACACTTACCTTTGAGCTTTTTTTCCATAATTTTTTCACATGGCGCCATGAAGAGCTATCTGGTACTGAGTTTGAGGTCTAGGCGTCTGATTTTGTTGATTAAATGTGACGCAAAAAGCCCACATAAAGGTGACTTCGCCACGAACATTTTTTGTGATAACCAAAGGAACTTTCGACACCATTTGACACGGCATGCATGATTGTGGAATGCAGTGCCAAATTCTTTAAAAAAGATTGAATGTGCACATAGTTTTAAAAAGGTCTTAATTGACTTGTATGCGTCTTCTTTACTCTCTTCCTAATTGTTGTAATTCTTACTTTTTGATAACTTCGTTTTCACAATTTTTAATTGTAATTTTTACTTTAGTTGTATTTTTTAATTGTAATTTTCAGATTATTCTATGTATATTTTTAATTGTAATTGTTAGCTGTTTCATAATGAGGGCCATAGGTTTGTCAATTTGCTGTTTAGCGCTACCCTTTTAAAATAAAGTTTGTTGATACATACTTACATTCATGACTCGAAATGTTAACAGAAAAGTAACACAAATGTTTCCCATGTAAGGGAATCCGGATTACGGAATCCGGGGAAGTTTTGCTTGTGAAATCTGGAATGTCGAACTTTTTTTCTTGTGGAATATGAAATCCTGGGTTCTGGAATCCCGAATACAGCTCAAGGAATCCAGAATCCCGCTAACGATTAGAATTCGGAATCCAAGTTCCACTGACATTGAACCCGGAATCTAGTACCGTGAAACCGAGAACCCACGGCGTTGAATCCAGATTCCAAGACCAGCTTGGATTCCCTTACATGGGGCGATTCACGGCTTAACATTACCTTGAAATGGGAGGGTATTGAAAAATAATTTGGCCTTTTCTTCATTATTATGAAATTCCTTACCCTGGAATAAAAGTGAATAGAAAATTATATTTGATTTCTTTCCTTATGTTTATGTTTTAAGTTCACGGAATTTTTCAAGGCTTACCCCTCTGCTGCGAACTCGTATCGTCAGGTTCAGATGGGAATGGAGAAGATTCGAGCAAATATCATGTGGCTTAGTGAACATGGTGACGAAGTGACGGCTTGGTTAGCACGACACATTTAAGACTGAAAGACCTTCAAGCAATAAAGACGTCCTAAAATTTAACATTTGTGGACTTCTTTGATCTGACGTTAATCTTAACTCTAAGACGTTTCGGTCGGAAAAACCAAACGTTATGGGGCGAAAGCCACCCAGCAGTTTTGCAGTTTTTGGCGGCTACTGTTTTCTGCGATATTGCTTTCATTAAGTTGAAAATGGATCAAATTGCCCTCGTTAAGCACTTTCAACTTTTGAATTTAGTTTGTATATGTGGGCGTGGCTGTAGTTATACTGGTTAAGTTGCATGCTGACGAGGGAAAACGTAAACAATGAACTGAGTGGAGTATATTTCAGTAAGTAATCGGGCGGGTAATTTAAAATAGGCTGAGCGCGTGGCACTAGGCCCATTTGAATTTACCATCCCAATTACCCCTGATTTTACTACACGAGGTCCTGTTATTAATTAGATAGATAGATAGATAGATAGATAGATAGATAGATAGATAGATAGATAGTTTATTAATAACCGATTTGCAACTAAAAGTTGAATTACACGATTATTTACAAAAAATTGAATATTGATAATTACATTAAAAAGACTACAAGTGATTTAAAACAGCAAATAAGGACACTATATATATGTTCTAAAAATATAGAAGAGGTTTAAAAATCTACTAAAACCGTTCAAGCCTTAAGGGCGTTAAAGGTAATAAAACTACTACGAAACCTGTTCGTCTTAAAAGCTGGCTTAAACTTCCGCATATTTCGTAGGTTAAAGGTACATGAGTTGCGAGCAGGAAGAAGTTCATGGAGCTTGTTCTGTTCGTTCTGTAAAACATTCTTAAATAGTTTATCAACTAGTTCTTGGCGGCGGTCTGAAAGTTTAGTGAGGCCTGATTCAACCAAGGCCTCATTATATGAGCAAAGAGGAAAAATGATGCGCATAGCCCGCTTTTGTACTCCTTCAAGTTCGGTGGAGAGGTACACGGGGAGGCCGTCATGAAAGACAGGACACGCGTACTCTGTGATCGGACGAATACAAGTGCAGAAAAACTGGACTAACTCACGGGTACCAAGACCAGAGCGTTTAAGCTGAGATAAGCTATACAAGCGCTTTTTAGCTTTCTTAATAATGGAGTCAATGTGACAATTCCATTTCAAATCATCTAAGCCTAGATGTTAATTGTTTCAATAACGAAATGCGAGAATCTCAGTATTGGAATATCCAGTGAATTAAGTAAACAGCCCCTATACCTTTGCAACTTATAGCTTCCTAAGCGAAAACATTCGTTACACCTTCGGTTTGTTGAATTGATGACAAGCGATATAACATGCTTGAAACAAGCACTGCAGTGTACCCTGAATTAACTTATTTAATTTACATAGATTTACAGACTTTGCAATGTTCTCGTATCTTAGCGAATTTTCGTCCCCCACTAAACTGAGATCAGGCTCTACTTTTATTTCGCTTGGTAACTAGATTTCTGGCGGGCAAAGCGAATCGAAAAGTCATGCATTCGGTACAGTAGGCTTATGTATTACCTGAATTAATTGTGTTTGCGGATCGAATATTAAATATTGATGCTTGTGCCTCGAAAATTTACATTCACCTGATCACAGCAGGGACATCAGATGGACCTTGAAATCAACGCCAGGGCCTTCGCGGCCATATACATGTACTATGCATATTAGTTGGCACAACAAAGGCGTCCCAAAAATGTGGACGGCATTTGCAAAAACCTTGTCGCGGACAAGTGCAATAACCAAATGACGTAATACAAATTAAAAAACTGAAAAGACACTGATCATGAACAACACCCACACCTAAAAAACAATACATGTGCAGCGCTCTACGATTTGAGCTAACAAGCCAACTAGGAGCAGGTCGTTGAATTGGTTCGTATTAAACCCGTGAAAGGATGATCTTCTTTCGTATACTTCTTCACACCGCAGTGCTCATACATGATTTTCATATGTTCATAACTTCAATAGTCTCTGTAACAACAAGAAACGCCCCCAAAACCTCGGTATACAGCTTATAAAGTGTCGCTGACCCCCTCCACCAAGAATAAGTCTGCGGGCTCGCATTTTGCTCCCCCGCAATTACACCATGGAGCCTGGGAATGAAATATAACCCTTACTTCTGTTGTGCACTTTTTATCAGCACTCAAGGTTTGTTAAACACTTTTGCAAAGGATGATACATGATTAAGCTACGTTTGTAGCAGCTAGCTTGGCATTCCTTTCCTTTTGTTTGAAATGTATGCTCGAAGCTTTCGTCGGTTACTAAGCTTCGTTTTATACTTTTTTCTGCTGGGAAGTTTAGTAAAGCCAAGAGAAAGTGTGACTAATCGCCAAAGGATCATAACTAAGAAGGAAGACAAATTTCCATGGGGAAGTTTACGACTTCCACAGACTTTATTTCCTATAAAATACAACATAACGTTAGACACGGACTTAAAAACATTCCACGTAAAGGGAAAAGTTGGTATACTCATCAAATGTGCAAAGCCAACAGCAAATATTATTCTTCATTTAAGAGACATGAACGTCGTCAAGACAGCAGTCTTTGAAAAGAAACAAGAGGATGTAGATGCTTCCGTCGACGTGCAGGATGTTCACGAGGACGACGAATTGAATCAAAGAAGTGAGAAAAGACAGCAAGATACAGAATTGGATGTCCAAGGAACAATGAGTAATAAGACTCTTGCTATGTTTCTCATTAGAGTAAACGAGGAACTCGTCTCAGGAAAAACTTACATGATTTATATTGAATTTAACTATCCCCTGACGGATAAACTTGTAGGGTTTTATAGAAGTTCTTACACTGCAAAGAATGGAGAAAAACGGTGAGTGAAACGTCGGTTGCGTATCTTATAAATAAACAACACCAATGATAAGAACTATGCATAACAACAGTTTTGTTAATGAGGAAAAAGCAGAAAAAGATGAGGTTAGAAGAGATCAAAATATATCAGTTTCTTTTAACAATTAATTTTGGAAATTTCAATAAGAAAAAGAAATTTTACTTCATGTTTTGATCAAGAAAACAATTGCACGTCAATTTTTATCTTAAATTTTCTCCTTTTAGGACACATTTCTTGGCTGAAATACGGTTGCCTCGTGAATTTCTGCTCTGAGCATATGGCATCACGGTTGATAAAAACTCTTCTCTCTTAATGTATAATTCAAACACTATGCCTAACGTTTTTATATAATATTATATAAGGTTTGGTTTTGATGAAACTGTTACAGCAGTGCTGTGTCGATGAGGGCGGGAGAAAAAAACTGAGTCAGTATAGTAGTATAACAGTCGTAATTATTTCATCCCAGCAGACAAGGCGGCTGGACTATTACTGAAACATATATTAACCTTAAAAAGAATTGACGTTTTTGAAATGAAGTGATATTGATATTTTCAAAAATTATCATGGACGGAGCACAGAAAAAATAAGCCAATTAGGCAGAAACTCAAGGAGGAAGATCAATGGTTAGAGAACTTTTATAAAGAAACAAACACGCTAAAGTATTTTCGAGCCATTTGAAAAGAAATGAGGGCTTGGGAAATATCATGTTGACAGGAAAGAGAAAGGTAAAGGGACATATGGGATGTTTTGACACATCACAAACAAAAGTTGGAAGATTGGCCCTCTGATAGAGATCGTTTTCGCTGCACCGTCAAAGTGCGACTTCCAGTAGGATATCCTAAGCAGCTGGAGGTAGCAATCGACGCGTTGATCACTTTTAAACGAAGAACCCAAAATACTTTTGGTTCTACACCGGTCGCAATGTAACCACTCATGACTAAACGAGGTACTTTTTATTTTATTCTAGGTACTTTGCTGCTTCTTATTTTGAGCCCACAAACGCCCGCTTGGCTTTTCCCTGCTTTGATGAGCCAGCAATGAAGGCCACGTTTACTGTGACAATAATTAGACAGGGAGAACACAAAGCTCTTTCTAATATGCCTATAGAAAACACGGTGAGGGCTTACCGATGTACGATCTTATGCATAGTTCCAAAGTTCTTCAATATTTGTCGTCTACAATTCATGTGAGAGCAGTTAAACCACAGAAAAATTCTTATGAAGGACTGATATCCGTCTGTTGCTTACTTAATTATTTCCCGGAATATTCAATCGAACTAATTATATGGAACAAAATTTAAACGTGCTCAATGGGACTTAATGCATGGATTGAGTTCGGATTAAGTTCGGTAATCGAACATAATTGAACTCGCATGAAAATCGCTAAATAAGACACAGTCGAACGTTCTAAGTCTCAACGATTGATTGGTAAAATGAAGCATCTGTTCATTAAAGGAGAATTACTTGTAAATGACAAAATCGATGCTTCCGGTCTAAAAAAATTCGTCTTCCAAGCATCAAACGTTTAAGGCAAAAACAAATGAACATTGATCCGGTTCATTTTTCTTTAAGTTTGTCTTTCTTTTTAATTGGAATATGTACTAGGGTTTTAGGATTTTGTTGAGTTAATGTAATGCACAGATGAAAATTTCTTTCCCTGGATTGATCTTTGCGTAATACAAATCAATAAATATTATTATTATTATTATTATTATTATTACATCCGTTCCTCCTTTTGTATTTGCAGTGTTATTTATACCCTCGTTCACGGTTATGAACTGTTTTTTTTAATGTTTCACTCAATTTGATGGCAACTCGCACTGTTTAGTGAATTTCGATACATTTCGTGACGCAGCTCCTTTAAGGGAAGTTTAACTTTAAAGGGTGCATGCGCATGCCGACGTCTGCCTCTGCATTTGCAAGGGAACGTACAGTGGCTTTAGACATGTTCGCAAGCTTCGGAATTGTCTGGGAAAAGGTTATCAAGAATGCTTTTTGTTGTGAAAATGAAAGAACAGTTCTATGTTCTGAACTCATTTCGATTTGACAGGGTTCTCTTCTCCGAGTTGTAAGTGAAATATGTTTTTTTTTTCGTTAGGGATGCACGAGCTATCATTCATAATTTTTACGGGTGCTCAGTTGCCTAGGCTAGGATTTTCATGGAGCCAAACCAAATTGTAGAATTGAACGAATTCTAAGCACAATGCTGATGGCAGTTACAACACTTAAAGCTATTTGGTGAAGTAACTGTTATCATAGTCTGTCATCTTCGAATAATAGGATTAAATCTCAGGTAACCCGGATTCCGGAATCGGCGGGGAAATTGTTGCGTGTGGAATACGAAATCCGAAAAATTTCCCCCTGATGTGGAATCTGGAATCCTGGGTTTTGGAATCCGGAATTCAGCTCAAGGAATCCAGAGTCCCGCTAATGATTGGAATCTGAAATCCAAGATCTACTGACAAATAATCCGAAAACCAGCATCAGGCCGGGAATCGGGAATCCATAGGGTGGAATCTAGAACCCAAGACGTCGACTGTCTTGGATTAATCTCATACTGGGCGATCTGGTTGCTTCTTGTTAAAATTTACCTACTTTCCCTCGGTATTAGTTCATAGATCTTGATATTGAAATCTGATAACTATCCTAAGTCCAATCCGCAACCATGTCTTTAAGCTTGCCATCACAAGCTGCAGCAATTTGTATTCCCTCCTTTTTCCAGGTTCAGGTTGGAAAAAATTTATACGCGGATCATTTCAAAGAGTCAGTTAGGATGAGTACTTATTTAGTGGCATTTCTGGTGAGCGACTTCAAGTCCATACAAACTAACACAGGCAGTGGCATCAAGGTATGTTAAACTCAAACATGACTTAAACCAGAAAATGAAGCTGTTCAGTTTTGAAATGATTTTGGTCAAAATATACTTTTGAGTACCCTAAAATTAATGTAATTATAAAACTCCCTTAAGGCCTACAAACGCGCCAACAGCAACACGTTATTTATTTATTTATTTAATCACTTTAACCATGTGGTGCAGAACACACAACAGAGCGGGGCTTCAATTTAAGTGTGTCGTTACAGATAACCCACCCAGACCAGGAGAGGTTGACCACACCACCGAGGTCTACGTTTTCGCTCACTGGTGTTGGTTCTTTTACGTCCCACAAGAACAAATCAGTGTAAGTGCTATGAGACGGGACCTACGGTTTTTCCGTCCTTATCCGAGAAGACTAGAAAGTTTAACCGTTTACAGATGTCATTGCAAAGGCAGCACTTTCTCCTTAGTTATCCGAAGACCCTGAGTGTTGTTCCGGCCGGGGTTTGAACCTACGACCTCCCGCTTAGCAGACCGGCTCTCTCCCAGCTGAGCTGACCGGGCGGACTATTTATTGAATATATAGTTGATATTGGCCGAGACTTTCCTTAATCTGGTGGAAAGAAATGCAGTCTAATCCTCTCCTGATATCACATGCTAGAGTTTGGATTCTTCATCTTTTATGTCAAAATACCTATCGAGATCAACGTTTACCGCTAACGTGGAAGGATGAGAATTTCTTTGCCATTCTGCCATGCGCATGCAACATGTTTTTCTTTCTATCACCCGATTTTTAACTATCCCCTGACAGACATGGCCTTTTGTTTTACCATTTAAAATTGTTCTTACCGTGTTATTTGGTTTCACAAGGGGGAAAATGAACGACAATTGCGTAATTTTTATTTGCTTCTTATTTTCTTAGGTACGTTTGTGGGCTCCTCCGTCGCAGATCTCACAGGGTGCTTACGCGTTGGACATTGCTGCAAAGACTCTCTCAAATTATGAGAAATTCTTCAAGATAAAGTTTCCTCTTCCAAAGCAAGGCTAGTAAACACGTTAATAATAATAATAATGAAAATAATAATGATAATAATAATATATAGATTTAGCCAGGGCTAAAAGCGAAGCTCTCGATAATAATTATGGTTGAAATCATATAAAGCTAAGCCCGCGAAGGCAACGCCGGAGAACGGTGAAAAACAACAATTGGTATAATAAGCAAAATTGCAACTTTGCACATGCAGCACACTTATTTTTCACATTTCTTTGCCGTTGCTTTTCAGACTACAACGTGAAACTTCAGAAACATCTTAGTTACACGTTCAAGTTTTGAGAAAATGTCGTGCGTGTTCTAGTTAATTTTTTTTTTCACGGTCGCTCATTTTCACCTTGCATTGGTGGCCGCTAGCATTTCTCATTTTGTCACCGCCGCTACAAAATTTTCATGTTGTATTTCCAACAAAAAAAAGTCTCCTTTGTTTTTTTTTTATCTCTCGCTCTAAATCTTTGTCGCCCTTTTTCTCGTTGAGCTTCGCTGTCCTTCCGCCTACTTCCTCTTTTTATCTGTCGTTTTCTTGCTCTATATTCCAAATTTGTGGACGTGACAATTAACCTAGGCTTAATACTTTAGACAACAGGGATACAGAAACAATTTCCACCTTCCGTTTTCGTCTTTATTGACTTTACAAGACGCCAGTAGCTATGTGATTTCCCGCGAATATAACCTCGAGTTGCATTTGGGTTGCGATACTGTTGACTGAGTTATTTTACATTGGTATGCCTGTGGCGCGGACGGATGGTCGGGCGGGCGGGCGTATGGTCACGTGGTTACCAAATTTTCTCGGATGGGTAGATTACTTCATTTTCTTACCTATGGTGCTCCGCTGTGCGCGCCTCGCGAGCGAGATTTCCGCTAAAAACTTGTGTTTCAATAATTTTGTCATAAGTCAAACTACAAGAGAAAACTCGAGATTTTTAATGGGGCAACTCCATTTGATGCTTCTAAACTGGCTATTTGGTAACTTTTCGCCAAGACAAACGCAAGTAAGTTGCATGTTTTGGACTCCCTTGCAGAATCTTCCCTATCTCTCCCCGAGAGTTTGTACGGGCGGCCGTTCAAACGCTTACGTAATAACCATTTTTTTTCGCATCGATGGGTTTCCAATGACCCCTATGCATGTTTCCGTCAAACGAGCAAATTCCTCGAATTCACATTGCAGAATTGTGAAGTTTTGCATGAACGAATCCCCAAGGCAGTAGAGTTAAACTAAAAAGAACAACCAGGCTTGGTGGTGCAAATTTCCTGTGACTGATCAATTCAATTTTAAGCTCGTGAATTGTGACGAAGTTGCTTAAAGATTGTCAGGTCAATGCCAGCGAATAAGTCTCCCGGGATTGAGAAAATTCCGGTGCGTACAATCAAAGATAGCCTTCCTGCTACCCTCCCGATGATCACAGCTTTA
>CALNXK010000099.1:1282500-1392500 GCA_942486035.1 Porites lobata
CAAAATACGTGCCGGTGAAATATTCCTCGTTTAAAAAATTAATAAAATTTGACCATGGAGTTTTCTCTTTTGGGTTAAATTAGTGGGTAAGTTTATCGAGTATTTTTTTTTTCGGATCATGAATAAAATCGCAAACCTTAAAAATTAATCGCTAAATGGTAGTTTTAGTTCTTCATAACTGGATCCTGCCTGTCGAATTTTTTCTAAGTTTTCACGCACTAGGCGTAATTGACATTATATTACCAGTTTTGGAGGAATCTCAGTAGCTATTCAATATAAGTATATCTTAGTTTTATTGATTTTTCAGTGGTTTGGAAATCTCGTCACCATGAAATGGTGGAATGATCTTTGGCTCAACGAAGGCTTTGCAAATTATTTGGAGAGTATAGGGACGACCTTTGTTGAGCCAGTCTGGAACACTATGGACCAGTTTATCCTTACGGAGCTTTACGTTGCTTTCAACTATGATCATTCAAGTTTCTCGCATCCTGTGTCAGTGGAGGTGGAAGATCCTAAGCAAATAAAAAACATCTTTGATGCTTTATCATACGGAAAGGTTTGCAATTGCGCAATAAATAATTCAGTGTAGCCAATCAAACCTTTGTGTAATAACTGATCATGATATCCCTCTTATTGACCGAGTTCTCGGTCCGGACAGTAAATTACGGACCGAGCTTTTTTTCCATTGATTTGTGGCCCAAGAGCGAAGCGTGCGGACCATAAATCATTGGCTGTTTGGGCTAACTGGAAACAAGTACAGGGCGCCCGATGTGACAGTCCTTTGAGGGGCATAAAAAAAAAGGTTTTTATTGGCTTACGAAAACAATAGCACATTACAAAGGCTTTCCATGAACGTAAAATCAGACATGCAAATGCGCCATGTTGAAAGCGTTTATTTTGTTTATCAAAACTAAGAACCGAGACAGTGTTCTGATTTTGTGATTTCTTCATATTTAAAAAACAGTAAACTCACATTATATTAGTTAAATTTGTCAATAGAAGGTATAAGAAAAGGGTACGTTTTTTGTGAAAAATGGTACGTATAAGGGTGAGGGGTTGAACTTCAACCTTTGAACCTTTCTTGAATACGCCTCCCCCCTGACATAAGTTAAATCACCTCACTTTAATTTTGGACAAAACCTGTAAATTTCTATGTCGGTTGGCGAGATGGTTACTATTTGACAGCCTATGTACTGTGTATATTCAAATCGTTTGTTAATATCACATTTTTCACTCTTCTTTATTTCGAAATGTACCTTTCCCGTCAGTTTATTCGTCTTAAGTTTATCTTTTAAATAAGAAGATTAGGGCGTATGGAAGGCTTTCTCTGCGATACACATTGACCGTCGCCAGATTTTCAGGAACTTTTGAGCGCCAGACGTTTTCCTTCTACCATAGGGTGCCTCTGTAATCCGGATGATGAGGAAATTTCTTGGGTCTGAAGGATTCTTTTCAGGTCTTCAGACATACCTCAAGAAATATTCTTATGGAAACGCTAACACTGATGATTTATGGGAATGCCTAACTCAGGTAAGACAGTAATAGAGACGACAAGTCGTTACGTTACATTGCCATGATAGCAAAGTTTCAGGCTGACAACAAACTGGAAACGTCACTTGAGTGAATTCGCACTCTTTCAAACTTCATCGAACTTATTCAGTTTCATTTAATTTGTCAAACGTGGCGAAAGCACCGTACCTAAGTTTAGAAACTGAAAAGAAAAAGAAATAAATTTTTGTGTTCTGTCGCCTACTCCATAAAGCGGGCGCTTGGAATTAGCAATTTTCACGTCGCAGTCGTGCTAAGAAATGTTCAAAAAAGCGTAATGCACGCGCAAAGTTGTTGCTATGCTAACACAAATCTATTGCTTTTTTGCCTTCGCCGTCGTCGTTGCTTAAGTTCCCTATTGTTGTGATCCAGAAATATTGCTACCATGGTAACGTGACGTCACACTTCTTTTCTCTGTAGGTCACCCAAATAACACAGACTGAGCCATTGGCACTACGTAAAACACTTAACAAAACATTTTCCTTGTGGTTGCATGGCGCTTTTCCTATCTTTGAGACGTCATCAAACATTCACATATACAAACCGAGTTTAAGTAATTTGGCCGCCTTAACCCTTAGAATCCCAATATCCACAAACATTTTCTCATCTAGAGAATTGGTTAAGTACCACTCAGTTTATCATCTACTCTTCTTCTCATCTACTCTCATCAGGGATATATATTCTGATTACATAGTGATATCATCAATAGAAAATACATATTTGACACTCTTGGGGCTTTAAAAAAAAAAAACAAAGGGTTAAAGAGATTCATTGTGGGGCCACGTAGCCCTCAGAATCTGATCTTTTCACTGGCTTTTTACAACACGGCTGCTAGTGTTTTTCCCGCCAGGGGCAATGTTGATTTCATCCATCTTTATTAGTTTTATTAGCGTAATTAGTACCCCTCCCCGGTCCCGTTTAGTCCTAAGAGTGACCAAGATGCTTTCAAATTTTATGAATTTCTCTCAACTAATTCTTTAAGGAAATTTCTGAACATGGTAAACGGTCGGGATATCTGGACATCGAGGCTCAGTAAAGGGTTATAAACGACTCGTTCTAAGAACTTTCTTGCCCGTCGGAGTGTCAAAAGTGTATCGTTTGGAGCTTAAAAAAATACCACATTGTCACAACATTCCTGTTGACAAAAACAGTAAAACATTGATCTTCATCCATAGCAAACTGGCATCAATGTAAAAAGGGTGATGGATACCTGGACACGACAAATGGGATTACCGGTGGTCACCATCACGCGCATGGATCAAGAGAAGGCGAGAGCAGATCAAAAGCTATTCCTTATCACCCCTGGTGCGAAGCCCAACCAGAGTTCTCCTTTTGAGTAAGTGACGTCAGGTTTTCTAATCTTTGTGATGAGTCAAATTTTTAAGGGTTTAATTTAAAGGAATAAGATCACTTTCAACGCATATACTGAAGATCCAATAATCACTGCAAAAACAGGCCCAAAATATGTCACTTTGTAGCTCTGTGCTCTCAAAGAACTTTTAAAATGATGGAAAAGTGTTTCTTTATGCATGCCAATCTTCCGTTTCCTTAATTCAATTTACGCTAAAGTATTTCTTTTAAAATGACTTTCACTTTCTTAGTTATGCATGGAATATACCTCTAACTTATATTACTCAGAAGAAGAAGGCTACAGTCCAAGTTTGGATGAATAGAGGACCTGGTAAGAACTCCTTGATTTATGAATATTTGTGCTTGTATGCTCACAGCTATATGTAATGCCTGCCCTTTCATAGCGTTTTAATTGCAATCTACGGCGTAAGGGGTCATCTCAGTTTTATTTTCAAAAAAGTGTTAACCAAAAAGAAGTAGCTAAACATGGCAAATTGAATTGTTCTACACTGAAGCTCTTTGGTCATCCACACTGGGGCCAAACTTGCCAAACTTTCCTCAAGGATACGCGAAGATACCTAAGGTAGTCATGGGAAACTGACTTCTGTCTGATAATGGCAAAATCTCAGGGAACTTTTCTTCAAGTTTTGTGTCCAGTTTCCGAAATTTTGCCAATTTTTCGGATTTTAAAACCAGGGTCTCCGCGTCAGAGATTTTGAAACTCTCTAGTACCATTCGTACTGTCTTACCGCCAAGAACCATGGAACCAGATATAGTTCAAGTAAAATGCACCAACCTCAGGCAACCACAGTAATATCTATGAATAAAAAAATCCAGATGAATAGACAAACCTTCCAAAAATATATAAATGAAACGAAAACAACCACAACTTATTCCTCGAAATCTTTTTCAGCTACACTAAACTGGGCCTCCTCTGACGGTTGGATCAAAGCTAATGTTGATCAGATTGGATATTACCGAGTAAACTACGAAACAGAGAACTGGAAGTCTCTTTACCTTCAGTTACAATCTGACCATAAAGTAAGGACTAATATACATCCAACAGGCAGGTTATGGAAAACTCTTGTTAATTCAGATTTTGAATATTTTTTTAGGAATATATTGACCTTTTTAATATTTGTCTCACTGACAAAAAAAGGAGTTGTCCAAAGTCTCTAGATGTTCTAAAGGTTTCTTGAAAATTTGGACCCAAAAAAGGAGATAACTAATTAAAGGTGATAAATTACGGGACAGCACTAGAATAAAGGAACCAAAACTAGGAACAGTCGAACCTATATTAACCGGCAAAATACCGCAGTCCCGGTGGACAAAGTTGTTAGTAAAGCATAAAATAGAACCTCTATTGGGTATTTAACTTTTGTTGAGCTGCCCTTAACTTGCGCAGTCACCTTGCTAGAGGGCATAAGACACAGCGAGGCAAGAAAAACAGCGCGATTACGTCAGTGAACGCTAATTAGTCATTTGAAATCCAACTAAAGGTTTAAGGTTATGCAATGCAAAATTTGGCGGGGGAAGGGAGAGGGGAGGAAAACAACTGAGACAGAAGGTGTATTATGGAAGATGCACAAATCGGGGCAAACTTCCCTCTGCCAGGATTATTCTGGATCGTTTGCTCTCCAGCAAGGTCTTTAATTTTAACAACATGTAATAATTTAACTGCAAAGAACCATTACTCACGAGTTTACAACTTTGTTTGAGGCCTTGAGTGCCACTGACCGGTCAGGATTGATGGATGATGCTTTTCATTTGGCAAGGTAACGTATGTTGTTGTTACAATGGCTGTAGATACAGATTTATTTATTCATTAAGAAAAAACATGATGATTTCTTCAACATCTCCCTTTTCTCACGGCTTCTATTTTTATTGCCTCATTTTGTTCCCTCAGTTTTTCTCCTCCGTTGGTTGCTTTTTTAGCTGTACTGACTTGTTTGCCTCGGTATCTCTATCTAGGAGCAATCTGCTGGATCAAACTATCGCTTTGGATTTGACAAAGTACATTATTCACGAAACAGATTATGTCCCATTGAAAACATTCATACAAAATATGCTTTACATCGGCAACAATTTAGCACTACGAAAATCTTACGGATTGTTCAAGGTAAAGATGTGAATTTTTTACGTTTAAGTAGTTAATTATCAGGTTAATTATAGTAAATTTCTCCCTTATCCACTTACTCAATCTAAATTGTTAGGTTGATATTTCGGTAGTTAATTGTCGTTAATGAACAAATTAGGAAAGATTCAGACTAGTGCCGATTTTGTAAACAATCATGTAACTTCAATGAATCATGGGCTGAAATGTTCTAAAAACTATGGTCACAAAATTCATTTGAGATGATTTATTCATTTAAAGCACAAAAATTGAACGTTTTTTGCCAACATGCCTGTAAAGCCCTTCTCATATTAGTCCTGATAGATCAGTACTAAAAATTTGCCGAAATCCCAATTATGAACTTAGTTAGAAAAACTGTTTTTTATCAAGAGAATATTATGGAATAGAGAGGGAATCTTAGAGCACTGACTGGGATATGTGATTTCACTTAAGTTATTTTTAGAGGTTGTAATTAAACGGGTCTAAATCCTGAAAACGTCTGAAAATTTTAATCAAGTCTAGAAATCGATCAACTCCTCAAAGCAAAAAATGCAGAATATTTGTAACTTTGGTGAAATTCACATTCTCCCAAGTAGGGCTAGACGTTTCCCTCTCAGTTTCCCATTCCTCATTAATTAAGGTACGGTAAAACGGGCAGCAAAAAAACGTGCAACTTGTTTTGTAACATGGCTGCAAAACGAGTTGAATAGCGATATTGTGCGTTCTACCACTTACATCAAACCGGTCTTGCAATAAATAAGTTGGTTGCAAGGGTAAAACAAGCCTATTTAACTCGGTTTGCACCAATGTTGCTAAACAAGTCACTCTTGCACGTTATTTGTTGCCCGTTTTACTAGAGCTTTAATGGGTTTGGAAAATTGAGCCCCTTTATAATAAGGTGAGTAATACTAGGCGTTGCTTCTCGTTGCCTCAGAGGTACATGTTGCAGCAGCTTGCTCCAGCTATTAAGCGACTGGGATGGGAAGATAACGGATCTCACCTGGATAAGTAAGAAAAGGAAAAAACCCTTTCACTCCATTAATACAAATGTGATTTCTGAATTATGTATAGCCTAAGAAACACATTTTAAGCACAATGTTAACCAATCAGAAGCACTGTCCAGATCTGGGTAGTGACGCGTCATCAGTATGGAATTTCTGCGCTCGTTTCTCAGACGTCATTTCGCGGGAAACCAGTGGTGACGTCGCGAAGTGTTGCCTGTTTCCTTAGGTTAAATAATGTACAGACTGAGAAAATTGACTGCATGGGTTTTGTCATACTACCATGTATCTGTTTATGAATTGTACTCATAAACTTATACAACTTTTTGCTGTTGCGTGAGTTTTCAACAAACGCAAATTAAGGTAGCTAGACTTGTTTTTAGGGTGGCTTTCTCTTAAATTCGAGTATTTACCTCATCGGCATTAACAAAGATATCAGAAAGAGGATACCACATGCATTAAACTTTTATTAGTTTGCAGCTTGTGATCCATGTTTTATTGACATAGGAGTAGCAATAGCAACGTAACGACGCCATTACGTTTTTTACATGCCTTTGTATTTCTCGGTACCAAGAGCTTTTTTAATTTTGCTTAACGGAGCTTTTACCTCCTTTAGTTGCCTCGATTATGGCGAAGTTTAAACATATTCTGTGGGAGGGTTTTGGAAATATTTTGAAGAACGCTTTTAAGGGTCATAAAAACAGTGAATAAATAATTATGCTATCGACATAATTGGCTAATATCTAGATAAAAAGATGAGGCATGGAAATGCGGTTTCATCTCACAGTGGTTTTATTAAAATAATTTGAAACTGTATACTATACTATATAATGTATATTATAGGGTCGCTTCGGCCGATTGCGAGAAAGAAGAATTTGATTAGTGTGTGTTCGGCTGCTTTCATTACCATTTTTCTATTTAATTTGGTCCATTCCTACAAATGTCACGATAATTTTATAAACCGCTCCATAATTTTTTTAAAAGCTTGACAATCCCGAGAATAGGTCATCAATTTATATTGCCTCCAAGTTCCAAGGACATTGAAAATAAGGACAGCCATTAAATGGGTCTTCAAATGTCACAATTTTCCCCACCCCCAAAGATTTGGTGGGTTAAAGTGAACGTCCTCATTATTCACTGAGATATTGTTTTCAAATTTCATATTCACATGCACAACTTTAAGCAAAAAAAAAAAAAGAAGCTAATTTGCATTCCAAGGTTTTGGTCATGGTTCCCAAAAATACAGCCTGGCTGTACTTATGTGGATTCACCTGTGAGTGCTATAATAAATGTTTATCTAATACTTATTTGGCTTTTATTTCATTTTTCATTTTCATTTGTCGTAGGGTGCGTTTAAATTAATTCATATTATTGCTATAATTGCTTTGCAGACTTCTGAGGCCATACATTCTTTCCACGGCTTGTTATTGTTCAGACAAAGCAGTTATAGCCAAGGTCAAGGAGATGTTTCAGCTCGCAATGGAGGGTCACTTGTATGTATAAAAACCCTAACTATTTTTCGCGCCATGTAAGGGAATCCGGATTAAAAATTGTGGCCTTCCCTGCTCAAGTTTTTAACCCTTGATAAATCACTGTTCTTCGCGTTTTAAGCATTACTTGTGCTCTGTTAATAGATAACCAAGGATGAGAGGAAACAGGGCTGTGAGCATCCTGCCTATGAGCTTCAGTTATTCCGTTTTTTTTTTTGCAGCATTGCATCAAATCTCCGCTCCCTAGTTTATTCTATGGGTGTCCGTGAAGGTGGTGTGAAGGAATGGAATCAAGTTTATGACAAGTATAAGTCGACAAATATTGCTTCAGAAAAGGCGATTCTTTTAACTTCCCTTACATGCACCAGGAATCCTCAAATGATTGAAAAGTAAGGCTTTATTGTAAACACATGAAGAAATTATTTTGAAAAGAAATTTTGGATTTTCTAATTGAACACAATCACGAGAACGGGTCTCACCACGCTTAAATCAGTGTACCCGCGAGATGCATTTTATGAAAAAGATAGTGACACGAACTTCATTTATGGATTTCACGTTCTTTTCGAAAGCTGCTAAATTTAAAAAATAGACAACAATTTTCTATGATCTATTCTTTTATCATCATTTCTAGTATAGATAATAACAATAATAACAATTCATTCAAACTTGAGGGGAAAAGGAATTGTACTCAAATAAAAACAACAACAACGCGAATAGAAATTTAAAAAAGAAGAAGAAAAAAGGTACAGTACTAAAAACAAGAAGAAAGAAAAGGAAAAAATACAAAACAAAAAAAACAAACAAAAAAAAAACAAGTAGTGTACTTAAACCTTCCATCGGGGAAGTAACACTACCTTCTAAGTTACAAAAAAAGTGTTTGGTGCAAAGGGACATAAAATATATGGGTAGCCTTTTTTCCACGAGTGAAGAACGTCTTAACAAAATTACAACAGAGAACCTCTACCACACCAAGAGGCTTCAAGCCTCTTGGTATGGTAGTACTCTGGAAGAAAAAAAAAACATTAAGTTCATGGATATAGATGAAGCCTAACCATAGAAATCGGAGAAACCCTATAGCTAAGGCATTTCATTCGTTAAGACTTGTAGACAGTTTCTTTCAAGCGTCTCCCAAGAACTTAACTTTATCAGAGTAGATTGAATGATCCCGAAAAAAAACTGCGAGTACTGGTCTAACTTAGCGTTGACTTAATAGCTATGGCATCTTTTGCGAAGATTTCGCCAAGAGCTCTTTTTGTCTCGTATGTTTCTCCGTTTTGCGTGCTTGTAAACAGCTAAACGTTTTTAGTAAATTGCAACTAGTGGTCTATTATCAATGCTGCGTTCTGATTGGTTGAGCTACTACTAGGCTATACGTTATAGCCCATTAGTAGCGAAAAGCGCGGGCTTTTTGGGGACAAAAAGGATTTAAGTCTAGCTTTAACTAGCTAAACTTTTTTTATTCTCGATATTTTTGACCAACTAGTTGGATTTTACTAAAACAATTCCTCTCGCCCTAATGGCCTCTGAGTCAAAAGCCCATTCGGCCTTCGGCCTCATGGGCTATTGACTCAGAGCCCATTCGGGCTCGAGGAATAATTGTTAAAAAGGCGCGCGCCATATTGGACTACCCTGCGAGTAGAGGCTACTTTTGTAGCCTCTGCTCGCAGAGTATGTTGGGCAACGCAGAGTATCATGGGCAACGACCTATCACGGCGCGCGTAGCTTATCTTGTTTGTTGTTGTTGTTGTTTTTTTTATGACATGTCAAAAGGACATAGAAATATTATGAAAAAACCAACAATAAAACAATCACTGAATTCCGCTTTCGTATGATGTGAATCTCGGAGGCTTTTATCCACCTCGGCCTCTCCTCTTTCTACATATTTTTTTTTCATCATATTGTTAAATCGACTATAGCCTTAGACCCATCAGCGCCCGAGGAATCGCGCAGTTTTATCTGGACGTCCCAGTAGAAAGCATTATTTACTGGATGTCTAGTTTAGTTTCTTAAACGACATCTAGTTTAATCACTGTTAATGAATGTTTAGATAATGTCTTAAATATTTCGAATATACTTGGCGTTTAAATCGGTCTTAATTTATCATCTTATTATTCTCTTTCGACGATCAGTCTTTTTTTACTCTTTTTATCTCAAGCTTATTTTGAAATGTCTCTTTGTCACTTTTTATCTAGGACTCTGAATTATTCACTGGATAAGGACAAAATTGGTTCTCAGCAAACTCTCACGGTAATATCACTCTTTGCATCTAAACCCGAAGCATGGCGGATGGCCTGGGACTTTGTACTTCGTAATTGGAACTATCTTTACAAAAGGTATAAATGGTATTAAACACATTACCGCCGGTTTGCCTTTGATCTAATCATAAATTTAGATTAGTGATCAGTACTTTCTGAATTCTCAGTTTGATGATGCGAACTGAGACACTTGTCTTTTCTACATTTCACTTTGATAATTCGGTTATTTTTTTTTGGTAGTGCGCTTGTGACTTTTTAAAACCATTCAGGTCACTCGAGAAAGAGTCGCTCTGGTTATTAAAAGAAAGCGAAGACATAGATTTTGAGCTTTTGCTATCTGAATACTTCATGTATTGGAATAAGTATCTGGGTGTCAATCGATGTTGAATACAGTCGGTGATACATGTTGCTCTTAGCCGCTCCAGTAACTTGAAACGGAACACCACCATAGCGACTCACTACGGCATGAAAATGCACACGGATCTTATCTTGACCAGTCTGTATATTAACTTATTTTATCGCAGTAGTTCTTGTCTTCAAGAGTTTATTGGTTCCTTCTTTGATCGTTGATTGTGTGAAATGAAAACCAGTGATACAAAGTAGACTCAGGCTATGACTCATGAAAACTATCTTCCACACTAGTGAGCACCTAACCCGAGACACCTAATCATGTGCACATGAATCTTCAATTCCAGCTGCTACACGTACAGCTCCTAATTACTGAGTGACAACTAGCGCAATGCACAGTTTTTATTAAAGCTAGTGACGTGACGTTTGGCACTATAAATGTTGTTGTATCTGATCAATTCCAATGACCCTACAATATCTTCCTCTCAGGTACGGGACTGGAAATGGCTGGTCAAACTTGATTACCTCCTTGATGACCAATTGCAACACAAAAACCCAACTTGATGAGGTAAAATCAGTATTCTAGCTAAAACGTCAATATTTGAGTTTACCAATTTAATTTATCATCTCTATGCCAATGTCCTACTAAAGTACATTTTAAGGTACCACCTTTCTATTATTGAAAGAATATTGAACAGATTATGAGATCTCTCTAAAAAGTCAAAAGTATTGCAATTTCTGGACTCTCCAAGTGGCAAGCAGCAAAAAGTGCGGCCGTAGACATCCCCTCAACTTTACTAACATTTTCAGAAGGTTAAGTTGAGAACTTTTTACCAATTTCACCGGTGTTCTAGTTTTATCCATGCATGTAGCTTGAGAGGGAAGGTGAGGATTGCTGACTATTGTTATGCAATTATGTGATATAAGATTGTTTCCCTGAAGTAAAAGTGCAACGGAAGCTATGTTTTAAAATTTAACTCCTTCAATGTTTTTATGTCTTCAGTTAATGGAATTTTTCAAGGGCTACTCCTCTACTGCTCTTGGGTATCGTCAGGTTCATATGGGAATGGAACAGATTCGTGCCAATATCATGTGGCTTAGTGAACATGAGGAAGAAGTGGCTGCTTGGTTTAAACGAATCTTTTAACTAAATCGTTCCTGTGGGAGATAAAGACAAACTTTGTAGGAGAATGCTGGTGTGTAGCCACCTGTACGTACGTACACACGTGCGTACCAGAAAATAATAAAAAGAAAATCAATAAAATCAAACTTGTGAATAAGAAAAGAAACGCAAATGAATGACTAGATAATTATTTTAAGAGCCCGATTGCTTTTTTGATTTTTTTTTCTAAAACAACGCACTGTTCCTTTTAACACACCCGAATGTCGGTTTCCAGTGAAGCAAAGCGAAGCAATTTATTGGTGGACTGAATGTTCAATTTTACATTTAGAGAAACGGCGGGAAGATAGTGCGCAGCGGCAAGCTGGGTGGTATAAGGCGTGAACGCCTTGTTTTACCTGCGCATGTCTTAGGATTAGAGAAAGTAAGACAGGATTACGTCAACAGAGTGTGCTTCTCTTAGTGAAAAATCAATGAGGCGAACGACGGCAAAATATCACTCACTTGCTTGCTTACTAGCTTGTTGCATGGCTTTAGCCGCGTTTACATTAGGGGCGAAATTCTTTCCGGCTACATAAATGTTTCCAGATTTATTCCATTGAGGGTATATATTCCAACAAATTTTCGCAGGCGCTCAAACTAAAAACACATTCGGATTCCCAAAAGTTTACACACATCGATGAACATAAGGGGCTTTGGCAACGAGGACGACGACGGTAACGAGAACGTCAAAACAGCTGCAATAGCTAAGTTTAATAAGTAAAACAATAAATTTGCCACGTATAGCATTCTTTTTTGGTACATTTTTTTGCCGTCCCTGCACGAGCACGACGTGAAATTGAACAAACCGCATGCTCACGAGACTCATTTGCATTCAATAAAAACTTTACAACACTTGACCAACGGACAGAGCAATTGCAAGTATTACGTCGTGAATAGATTCAAGTTAATCGAAGTTAAAGAATCTGGATATAGAAGAGCTAACTATTAAAATGGCGAATTGCTTGTTTGCGATTTGTCTTGCTCACAAATGTTCTTCTTTTTTTCCGACCACTGAAGTATTCATTTGTCTTAAAGTAATCAACGTTTTCAAGCAATAGAATTCGTGGACCGACCCGTTCCGGAAAAGCTCGACATCTTTTACATTAATCTTATCCAAATGTTATTCACAAAACATTCATGGCGCTCTGGAAAATGTTATGTTATCGGTCACGTTGCGATTCTTATCCCCAGTTTCCACGAGTCCATGACTCCCCTTTTGTGGACTAAAAACGAAGAAAAGAAAACGGCTTGCAGATTGACTTTCGCTGCTATTTGTCCATCGCCAAAACGACCGAAAAAACAGTAAAAACAATGCCGACTAAGTTTCCTCCTTGATGATGATGTCATTACATTGCGGAAACCAAGCGATATATACATAGAAATATCAGGCCGCCCAAGTTTGCAGGTCGCTATGTACCACGCGCGACAAACTTAGTATAAACCTTCACCACGCGAGAGCCTTACGGCAATCACCTGGCAAGGAATAAATACATTGAAATACATTTTGAAACTTCACTAAATCTGCACTTTTTATTTTTCTGTTTTGTTTTCCGCGACATTTATTTTATTCGACTGATTTAAATTCGACGTCTAAAACCAAGTCGTGCTGAAGTCGAGCCAGCTTAGAACGGCAGTAGCACGACGTTTGAAACGGGCCTCACTGATCGGTTTTTTTTCCGTCACAATTTGTGAATTACAGAAGAAAGGGATTGTTCACGGTCAGGGAACTCCCAACATAATGTCGTTTTTGATGCTCCTTTCATGACTAGTATCCTCTAATGACAATGGTCACATGTTCTTAGGATTATTGCGGGTAATTTTTCTTCAAGTGGTTGCACCGCGACAACCGGTGGGTCTATGAAACTGTTAAATTATTATGGTGTTGTCAGTAAACGCCCACTTGGGTTCAAGTTGGGGGT
The DNA here is from genome assembly GCA_942486035.1 of Porites lobata. NCBI lineage: Eukaryota > Metazoa > Cnidaria > Anthozoa > Scleractinia > Poritidae > Porites > Porites lobata. The sequence goes on from CALNXK010000099.1 coordinate 1,295,687, forward strand.
TCCTTTCTTCTTTTTTTTTCTTTTTGTTTTTTCTCTGTTTATGTTTTGGTTAGAGGAAAACGACGTAAAACGGGGGACTCCAACCCCAACCACATGTGGACGTCTGACTGTCACCTTGGTTTCACTTACACTTTACATTTTTTTTTGTTTGTTAGTTTATTTAAAAGTGACTTTTATTTGCTGCAATATATTATCACTGCAGGAGATATTCATTATAAAGAAACAAACAATTGTTTTCCAACTCTTTTTTTTATTAAGCTGGGTCATTTTTAACTCAATGTTTTCCTACAATTTAAGTTAGCAATACTTGCTCATATCAGGATCGACAAAACTAAAAATGACTTTAAAAACACTCTTTGTAATGGTTATGGCTAGACATCTCGTTTTAACGAGGCGTAATCAGCAAACTTTTGTCATTTCCAAAGCTGGTGGATATTTCTTTACGCTCTGTCAACCCACTCCAAGCGCTACTTGTATGTATGAAAGTGTTGGCTTTTCGCCCTCAAAGTTCTATCTAAAAACAACTTCTCCCATTATTTACACCACTATCACTAAGTTTCGAGCTTCCAGAAACATTCAACAGGTGCGCCATGTACATGAAAATACCTACATTACATATATGCCTAATTATTTACATTGAAATTCACGTAGAAATTATGCAGTCCATGCTCTAATGTTTGTGAACTCTAGCGTCAGTTTTGTTGTACATACGTGATATTCCACGATCCACAAGTTAGCGCAAACTTTGTCGACTCCATATGACTCCAGCACCTGGGCCTATGAAATAATATTTGTCAATGGACCACGACACTACTGAACTGCAGTTCAATTGATAAGAAGATAACTGGGTATAGGTTTTAGCTTTACCTTTTGTCAAAGAAAAAATGACCGCGGAATATAAAGCCATTCAAACCCGAAATCCCAGGTCCAAAAGTTTGTATCTCGTTACCTTCTTCCAAACAACATCCCGAATCCCGACCCGCGACAAAAATTATAGCATCCCGGAGAAAAAAAAAAAGCTTTTCATTAGTTGGTTTCAGCTATTTGTTTCAAGCCTTGTTTATTTACACTGGATTTTGCATACAGTCGAGAAGTCACTGAGAAACTCGCTAAAGAAATCGATTGATGTTACGGTAAGCAAAGTAACCAAACAGACAGTTAATTAGTTTTTTAAAATTGAAACTAGGGAAAATTCAAAACCAATCTTAATTTTCTTTGTTGACCGGTATGTAATCCTCTTTGCTAACAATATCGCAGGTCATGCCTTTGGCAATGGAGTTTGCAACATTGTTTCGACAGCAAAAAATCTGTGCCCGTCTCAGTCGAATTTCAGTACAGTGTATGGGCATTCATGATCACAGGCTGACAACAGACGCTGTGGAAAAAAGTTCAGGGGATTTTAAGGTAAGAGGGAGTACTAGTTAAGGTAATAGCCTATAGCATGAAGGTTTGTTTTTGCCCTGGCCTTAACCCAGTCAACAGTAAGACTTTGTCAGTAACTTTTTTTGATTTAACTTTGATGTATTGCTTTATTCATACTTGAAACTAGGTTTATCGATCACTTACACTGGGGAATAGTACAAACGACCTTTATGATGTACCACTTACTATATAGTCTTATAATAAATTAAGTAACATTACGTAACTTGAACTTTGCCGGTTAAATTTCCAGTTGGAAGAAAAAGAAACTGTCAAAAAAATGAAGTATAGAAGTGTAAATTGCGTGCCAGAAGTAGCACACCGATCTGGACTGGTTTACCTTTTTCTTGGATGTTAAATTAACCTAACCTAGACCTAAATTCCACCAAAAAAATTCAAACGGTCATAAAATCGTGGACCGTAGAATGGAAATTCATTCTTTCGGTCCTTTGTCGATGATACAAGGGAACAAGTAATCCATGACGTACTTGATTTACTATCTAAATACCCGGAGGGGGTGGGGGGGTACTCGCTATAATTGCTTATAAGTAGAGGTTCCACCAGAAAGCTAAGCGGTACCTTTTTCATTCTTCAGGTATATCAAAGGGTAGGGATTTTAATGGTTGAGGTATATCAAAGGTTGGCAAATCTGTCATTTCGGTCTGTAATTAAAATGACCAAAAACTGCCACAGAAAGATTAAAAAGTCGAGAAAAGGTCCTTGTTTTGCGATTTATTCATTTTTTAAAGACAGCGCATTTGTGCTGTTAAAAGAGATGGAAAATGTAAACTAGGGATGTGAAAAGGGTATCACCTATCAATAGAAGGTATGTGAAAGAGCCACATTTTCTATCAAAAACGTTATATAGGAGGGCAAGGGGTTGTACCTCGGAGCGCCGCCTCCCCTTATAGGACTTTTTTTAAAATACCCCCCCCCCCCGGGTCTAAATACGGCGTCTCTAATAGCCTACTTTGGTATACTCAAAGATAAGAAGACCTGTAAAGGTAATCTAAGGTGGAACATCTGTGCGACAGGTTACAATTTCCACTCCCGCTGTTTCAAAGGACGAAATATTAATCCAGTATTTACATATTAACTTGTGCTGATCGATACAAACAGCAAGACTGTAACTGAGGCTCGAATAAAATCCCCCTTATCTGTTTAAAGCGTCAGGCAGCCGGATTATTACCACCCAATCAGAAGAATGGAAGTAGTATAGAACAAAGATTTAAAGGCTTCCTTGATTAAGTAAATAAATGGATTCTTGAGTGCTTACTAAATCCCATCGTCTGTACTCTGATCCGTGGAATTTGACCTGTATTATATCCGGAGCGAAAATGGAGTGCATAGTAGACCCAGACCCCTTCGGCCAATTTAAGTTTTGTTTGAAATAGTTTGGGTCAATCATATTGCTAGAAATCGGCAAAGCTGTTAACATGGAACTTTCTGAGCGAGAATCCAAAAAAAAAAACAAAACAAAACACATGGAACGTGATGGTTTCTGCATCGAGAAAAAAAAAAGTTTTCTGTTTGTATTCCTTGCTGTATCCTTTATTATAGACCACTTTAATCCATTATAGCTCAATTCGTCCGATTTGTAAAATCAAAATTAACCCAAAATGTTGAGTTAGTTTCCTTTATGTTAAGAGTCTAACGCTTATTCTTTTTTTTTCCTTAGGTACCATACAGGAATAGTTACAAGCTAGAAGACTGTGATAACCGAAGGAAATGGGTTGAACAGGTCACCAGAAAATCTTTACCAAATGTTGGTCAATGGCTGGATCCACAGGGAACCCATGGGAGTCATTCCACTGAACGTTTGGCGGGGAATATAGAAAACCTCATTGGATTAGCTAAAATTCCTTTGGGTGTTATTGGCCCGCTTCTCATCAAGGGTGATCATGTAAATGAACATATTCTATGCCCTTTTGCAACAACAGAAGGTACACTTGTTGCATCTTCCACCAGAGGAGCTACAGCAATGACCAGGTAATTTTAACCGTATAAAGCGGACCTCTCGCTCAGCAGAACAGCAGGGTAAGAAAAAAAAAATTGGTTATCAACATGATTGCATGCAATAAATTTTGGTTCTGACAAAATCGTCCGTTTGTACGTTCGCCCCTTCACTGTTAGCGGATGTGAAATGTCTTGTAGGGCGGCCATTTTTTTCAGCTCAAATTTGCAAAATATTAAAATGATTACAATTTGGACAAAGAGTGATCAAATATCTGTTAAATAAATTTACTTTGCAGGGGGGCAGGAGTTTCCTCCTGAAAGTTGAAAGTTTACACCTATTTCTACCGCGACCTAGTGCAATGATCTACAATTTCGATTATTTTTGAATAATTATGTACCAGTTGAGTGTTGGTATGGGACAGTTTGAGCATGTTATGGGAACTTTGAGTAAAACGGGTGTATAATTCCGTTATTCTAGGTGCGGAGGAGTCAGTGCACGAGTGATTCAGCGACGAATCATGAGAACACCGCATTTTGTTACAGACTCCATCCAGCAGGCACAGACGTTGTCATCCTGGTTAATTTCCCACTTTGAAGAACTTAAGTTAAGAGCCAGTGAAGTTAGCCAACATTGCAAACTTCAAGCGCTGGAACCTTGGTTTGTTGGTCCGTTTCTTCTCCCTTTTTTGTGTGTGATACTAGACTCTTAACGGCTCAAAAAATTGAGAAAAGCTATAACCTCAATGAAAGTACAAGTTATAGAAAGTAAAAATGCTTGATAAACTCCTTTATTTGCCTGTGACCCCTTCTTTCCCTCCCTTTTTCCTCTTATTTCTTTTTAGGTCGAAATCTGCTGATGGAATTCGTTTACGATTCTGCTGATGCCGCTGGACAAAATGGTGTAACTGTAACCACCTGGCACGCATGTCAGTGGGCTCTAAAACAGATCGCCAAGGAGCAACCGGATATCAACATCAGGGAGTTTTACATTGAATCTAAGTGTAGTGGCGATAAAGGTGCACTAGCAAAGAATTACATTAAAGGTCGTGGAATTGAAGTTCAGGCCGAAGCTTATATTACAGAATCTGTCCTGCAAAATGTCTTAAAGGTACCTTGCACAATGTAACACCCTTGCTTTATTGTAAGTTTCTTTTTTTTGCAATCCCTGATCGAGGACACGGTCGGTTGTTACGATTTTCTTTTTTTTTCGTAGTTTATGTATTTGATAAATATTCTTCAAAAATAGCATTCGAAATCCCTCGAATCCTTTTTTATCCGCTCTGACATAAATATTAGTCAGCAATTCAGGTATTGGCTTCACAAAGTCTTCTAATCTTCCAACCTCATTTTCAAGCTCTGCAATGTCAAAAAAGCTGAGCAGTGGTCTTAGCATGACCTCATATGTGTCATTCTCCCTAGTTTTCTGTAATAAAATTGGCTGACCATAAAAAATTAGGACTTTCACAAGTACACTTTCTTATCAATGTTTTTAAACAAATTAAAATTTGGAACTTCATGTACATTCAGAGATAGCGTGCCCTGATGAGGGACAGTCTTCTAGATTTAATTAGAACTGCTTCGACCATGTCTAAATGTAAGTCAGAACATTATCGCCATGTTGAGCTTCTGGCTCTGTGATCAGACCACTAATGTTAACATGCAATATACTTTCCTTTCATTTGCATGCCCTTCTTTGAAACTCGGCTTTGTATGAAGAAAAGTTGAACTGGTAGTGGTGGAGAAAATGTTATACAAGTTTGTAGGCACAGATCAGTAAATATGTTTGTGTTATGCAACATTTCCGCTATTTATTTTTTCCTTTGCATAAAAGGTAGATTCCTCTACCTTGAGCAGGTGTTTTCACGCTCTCCAGATAGGTGCGCAGAGAGCTGGTTCGTACTGTGCTAATGTGTGCGTCAGTAATACAATTGCTGGGATATCCGCTGCTACGGGACAGGATTTGGCGTGTGTTCATGAGAGTTCCTGGGCCATGCTTGAGATAACAACAGAAAGAGAAATAAAAGTTGGTGGTAAATAACAAGTATTTGAATATGTTAGTCTAATTTCAAAGCTAATTCATCGTTTGTTATTGAAAAAAAAAAAAGAAAAAAAATGTGGGAAAACGGTGTAAAGATAAACGTTCTTGTGATGGACTCTACCCGAGGAAATGGAGCAAAGAACCTTGTTTCAGTTTCCAACCATCATTTTATTACATTAATTTAGATGGTTAAAAATCCTTAAATTGTCGAATATATAATAAACAAATAAATATCGAACTTTCGTATTTTTAATTAATTTTTAAATATTTTTCTTAATTGTAATACCCTATTTACCAGATCAATTAAACACCGCAGATGGAGGCAAAAAAACGCTCCATATAATCAAAAAATATGCCGCCTTAATTCAGGGATTATACGAAAAGGCGGTGCAGCTTTGTAATCTACACCATCCAGAAATTTGCGATTTTATCTCATCAAAAAAGGAAGACATTAAAGCTTTTTTAAAAACATGTTTCGTTTTTACAAAATATTTCTGATTTGTCAGTGATTTAAGAGGATAATGAGGATAGTGGTCGAACTTTATCCCCTCCACACCGTCCCCAACCAAAACCACAACTATCCCTCGTTTGCTGCCGGAAATGCTACATTTTCTGCCCTCCGAAGATCTGAGTAACCGACTTCTTTTGCATTGTATGAAATCGGCTAAGAAAAAGACGTTTGCTTGTAACAGCGAAATACGTAAAGAGTTGAAATAAACGGCGCCCTTGAATAAACCTGTCGTCGGAAACGCTAAAAATTAAAAAAAAAAAAGCAAAAAGAAAAAGGCCGTGGCATTTAATCGAATTAGTTGAAAAGAACGGGATCCGGGAATGCAAAAAGGTAAAATTAATTCGGTCTATCTAACGAGAGAATAAAACTTAAACGTCTTCCCGGTTGCTCCAATATTAAAACATTATAATTAGCATGACCAATTAATTCCCATTAATTTTCTTCTTCTCCTTTTTATTTTCTTTTTACCTTTGAAAATAACATTTCGCTATATTGCAATAAGGTGTAAATAGAGACGTTAACACATTCATCTAACGTTCTTTATTCCTAAGGAACTGAGTCTGGTGAGCTATACGAACCGGGGATTTACGCTAGCCTTGTTGTTCCTTCTCTTCTTATTGGAACGGTGGGAGGTGGAACAGGGACACCAACTGCAAAAGAATCTTTGAGGATGATGGGTTGTTTTGGAAAGGTAGGAATCTTGCCGTGCAAGTAAGAAAAGAACCTTTTGGAGGTTTAAAATCTCTAAGGGGGAATTACAGAATTCGGCGAGGAGAGGACGCTTAATCCCCCAGAATTCAAATTTATTCTTCCCTTAGCCTCCACCACAAAGCTGTTGGCCACTTTGGTACCTGAAAAATCCCTAGCGGGATTAAGTATCTAACTCATTCATGGCACGTTCAGTTAACGTATTCCAGCTTACCTTTCCGAGGATAGTGGGCAAACTTTGTGTGAAATCGGCTAAGAAAAAGACGTTTGCTTCCAGCAGCGAAATACACAAAGAGTTTCTGAAAAAAAGTTGACTTGAGGAGTCATTTGGCCTGGTGGAGTTCATTATAGAATATCTTGTATTTTTTTTCACTAAGTTGATATTGCAAATTTGCCAACGCGAAAGGATTGAAAAGCTGACACCGCTCGAAAAATTCACCTGTAGTTCTTTGGTGCCAAGGGAAATTTAAAAACAAACAAACAAACGAAAAACAGATTGAGAGTATATTCTTAATGTTCAAAGAAATCCATTTCCTCCTCTATTTCAGGGTCGTATCTACAGATTTGCGGAAATAATTGCTTCATTCGCGTTGGCCATGGAACTCTCCACTCTATCAGCAATAGCCAGTGATAAATTTGCAAGTGCACACGAGCGATTTGGAAGGAACAGACCAGAGTATAATGAAAACTAGCGTACGACAAGTTTGCACGAAATTTGTAATTCTGTAATCATTAATGCTGTCAAGTTGCAAAGCTCGTGAAAACTGTAATTTCACCTTCACAAACTTTGACAACGACTTATTGGTTCGAGCGGCTAACTTTCTGCCTTAGGGCCTGTTTTGGAGCTGTGGGACCCCAGGTAGGTAAGGTAACCTGCTTAGGTGGGGTAACCTGCATGTCCATATAGGCTCTCATTTTAATTTGATGACGTTTACATGATAGGTGGGGTGATCCGCCACATGTTACCTCACCTATCTGGGTCGCCACCTCCATGTAAACAGGCCCATAATTGATGACAATACAAGACGAGATAATATTTTTCATTCGGAATCTTATACCAGCTGGTAGATAAACGTGTTCCAGATTATTCATACAATATATCTAGCCGGATTTATGAAAACCGCACCAGCTGGCTTCTCGAGGCCACACACCTTAAACCGACTCAACTAAGTAAATATTGCCAAGAAACTCAGCTATTACTCATGCGGTTCTCTTAAGGTGACTCTCTTCTTGGTTCCTGATTAGCGAAGAAACATTTAAAGTCCATCAAAAAGACACTCTGCTTGAGACTTAAGCAAGTTCTAAGCAGAGAATTCAAGGCCACATCACCCCCCTGACTTTCTCCCCCACCCCAGCCTAGCAGGTGTTTGAGAGGAATGCTTTCATTGGCCGATGGGCCTTAAACATTAAAAGAATTTGACATGACAAACTTAAGGCAGACATGACGAGTGCACTGACTCTGTCACAGCAAGAGTAACGGACAGTAACAGGCTTTTGCAGCACCCTCCCCTCCCTAGGGATTGACATGGAGGCCCCTTCCCAACCCATGGCGAGTTAGCTCAGGGACTGAGCTTGACAATGAGACCAACCAGGACAGCAAGCCTCCTATGTTTTTTCTCACCGCAGTGACCTTTTCACACAATGTACAAGGAGACGGTTACTCAGGTCAATTAGAATTAAGTAGCCATTATAAAACTAACTGAGTGCAACCATTCCTTTTTTCCCTTCTCATCCTTTCTTCCTCCTCGCTCTTTCTTTTTCTCTAGGTTTCCTCTCCTTTTCTCCTTTTGTTAGTGTGATTTTGGAGCTTATCGAGCTCAAAAAGCCTAGTTACTTCTGACGCCTTTTCACTCAAATGCCTGCAAATTTCTTTGGGTTGGCTTTCAAAACATCGGCTAGATAGGTATTTTAGGTAATTTAAGTCAATAGTAACTGCCCTCCGTACCTGCAAAAAAGGCTTACTTTTCGGGTCCGAAGTCCGGCCGCTGGTTCATATTAAAACACCACTTATTATGTGTGCTGTGCGCGTGAAAAAAGGAAAGCACGTAACCTCAATGGGGCAAAACCGTGAGCCCACCATAAGGTCATGTGATACTGGTCAGCGGATACCCTGTTTTAGCAGCTCAACATGAATGTGCAATATCATTCCACACTACCTTACTACCAACATTTCTCGAATGGATAGAACCAAAATTTTCTTAGCCATGGGGTTACGCTATAACCTACTCCTCCCCCGAAGGACTGACTCCTGACTCCCTCCCCCCTCCCCTAGAGTCGGTTGGGTTAGCGTTCGGTCGTACGCTGACGTCATAACCAAATTTTCTCGGATGGATAGATTACCAAATTTTCTTAGCTGTAGTTATACGTTCACGCGCGGCGAGCCTCAGCTGCTAGTCGGCGGTCGAGTATTCATTTTTCCTTCCCGTTGTATTTTCAAAGGTGTCTACTAGTTCTCAGGCTCAAATCAGGGGAAAATATAGGTAGGAAGTATGGTTAAACTCTCAGAGTTCTAATTTGATTGAAGTAGGGAGTTTTTTGGGTATTAAAAACTAATGTCTCTATTCTTCGTGTTATATCATTTAATGCTTTCTGGACATTTTTGTGGCTCGGAAATTCAGCATGGGATTTTTTAATCTGGGGGTTAAATTTTGGTCTAGGGATTTTTTTGAGTTTTGTTTGAAGTCCAACGGATTTTTTTTTTGGTTTTGATTTTTTTTCCCCATTCGATCATCCCTGTCACTTAAAATCCGGACTACCCCCTCTGGGAACTTGACCCCAAACCACAGTCCGCTGCTAATAGTTCACCTTGTCGGAATGCAAATGTTTTATTCTTCGTTTTCACTGTCACGCAATGAACACGGCACAAAAAAATAAATTGGAAACCGTTCAGTGGAAGAAGCCATGAAAATGAAATGTTATAAAAGACTAATATATAAATAATTCGTCCAAATCCTAGGTCTTTGTGGCCCACAGTTTTCTGAGTTATTTGCCGAAACATTTCACGCACCTTTGTAGAGCTTTGTATGGAGACGACATATTGGTGGACAGAAACTGTCCACCAATGTTAGACTACGAGTAGTCCCCCTATTTTTCCTCAGGGATAGTAGAGTGAGCGAAACGCGAGTGGGCGTGAAAATCACCCCACACGAGAAAAGGCGACACGCGTGTCGCCTTTTCTCGCGTGGGGTGATTTTCACGCGCGCTCGCGTTTCGCTCGCTCTACTATCCCTGAGGAAAAATGGGGGACTTCTCGTAGTCTACACCAATATGGCCGCCGGAAATCAACAAAAACATCTGGAGTCCACTTTTTCTATAAAAGCTCTTTCTTTTCACTCGAGAGCTAGCATACGTGCGCACAAACACATCTTTTAATACTTGAAATGGTTAAACTGCTGAAAATCAAGAGAAGAGACTTTTTTCAATGAGACAGCATTCCTATTTTGGTGTCACGCACTGTGAGAACTCGGAAGTTCAAATTGTTGTATTTTCGAAATGAAACATGCTTTGGGGCTGGAAACTTGTACAAAGATTTATTTTCTATTTATCTTCAACCTAAAACTCGCTTTTCTTTGCAATCTGATGACGTCACTGTGAAAACCATCAATTAACGAACCCCAAACGTTCTCGGTCTCTTGCCACCGCAGACTACTCGCTGGCACCAGGGTACTTGCAATTTATGGTGGTATGGGGAGCACTAATGTCATTGGCTGTTGGACATGTTCTTAAAATCTTGATCAGATCTGAAGTAACACACTTATGTCACTTACTTAAGACAACAGGTTTGGGATTGCGTTACAGGGGTCGTTGACTGTTAACGCCAATGATCGGCTATCTGCGTTCCTACCAACGTTCCGCGAAAAGACCATTAGCCCGCGTAGTTCAATGCAATACAGCTGAGTCTGTTACAGATTTAAGATTTTTTTTCAGTAATATAAACTAGAAACGACAATATTGACCGTTTTATAACTCAAACTAACTGAAATACAACATCCTCCCTGCGATCGATCAAGCTGAGCGGAAGTCGTAGTCATTTTGTAAGACGCCGCTGACATATCGATGACTCATTTGGTTCAAGTCGACGTTATTTAGTGCTTTCCTCCACTACAATCGACTGTAGCGAAGATACAGTTTGTGCTTCAAGAGCTAGTGGTTAATTGATTGGAGCCGTTGAGACAAGATCAGACAGCGGGGTCGTTCAAGTGTAAGTTGATTTACATGTTGTGCATTCTTTTATAAACTGACCACGTCACGCTACACACATTCACTGAGAAACTACAAAAGTTGTTACCTTGTGGGAAAAATCAGAAAAAGAACAGACAGTTAATTGAATCTATATTGCGAACAGTCAAACCCAATCATTGTTTTCATTGTTGACGAATATTATGTCCTAAGTCTCCTTAATGATGTTACAGGTTATGGCCGTTTTTGCGACTTCGTCTCGACAGCACAAAGTTTTCCTTAATCGCAGCCGAATTTCCCAACAGCTTATGGGAATTTATCGTAAACTAACAACAAATGACGTGCAAATGACCGCAGATAACTTCAAGGTAAGGGAGACTCTGTTACAAACTACTTTGTTTTAAGTGTTCGTCGGACGCGGGAAAACACCCACGCTGTCGCGATGAACAAATCTTGATTATGGACATTCCACCTGTCATTCCATGACATCACAGGAAAAAATAACGGATTCCCATTTTTGGATATTTCAGGGTATTTAAAGAATACCCATAAAAATCCCAATTTTGGCAAAGTGAGACAAGTCCCAACCAGGGAATTCCCAACCAAGTTCCCTGATTGGGACTTGTCTCACTCTTCCAAATTTGGGATTTTTATGGGTATTCATTTAATACCCTAAAATATCCAAAAATGGGAATCCGTTATTTTTTCCTGTGACAGGTTTTAAACATCCTGATCGATTTCTTGTCTAATGTTCGATGACAGATTTTATGCCTTCTTAATACCTGGAACACACATACATGAAAAATATGCGGGCTGTGTGATTATGAAGCCTCTTCAGCTTTTCAGAAAGGTCATACACTTTCCACACTTTACATTGCAATAAAAAAAGTGAGGCTCAAAAGACTATGAGAAACTGTTAATAATACGTTAAAATATTAGAAGGGATAAGAGGCCACATCCGTTTAATGGCATTCACACTTAAGGTTTGGTGGTTGTAGATCAAGTCTAAGGGATTTAGCTTATGATACTTCTTCTACAGCCTAGTTTGTTTAGTAACAGAAGGTTTTTCTGACAATTGTGATGACGTGAAATTACGTCGTTGTGTCAATCAAGTTATGTCTTGATGTTGGAAGCGAGAAGTAAGTACTGCACATCATTTTGTGTAAGTTTTGTGGCTGCATCACAAGGTGGGGGGGTTGGGGGGGTTGGGGGGTTGGCTCCGAAGCCCCCTCTCCCTCCCCGTCACAGGAAGCAAAAAAATGTCTGGTCTGAATAGGGTTAACTCTCTGACTATTATTTTTTTGTTCCTTAGGTACCACACAGGGATAGTTACAAGCTCAAAGACTGTGATAACCGAAGAAAATGGGTTGAAAAGGTCACCGGAAAATCTTTATCCAATGTTGGTCAGTGGCTGGATCCTCAGAATAATCGTGACAGTCATTCTACTGAGAGTCTGGCGGGGAACATAGAAAATCTCATTGGTTTAGCAAAGATTCCTTTGGGTGTTAGTGGCCCTCTCCTCATTAAAGGTGATCATGTAAATGAACATATTCTATGCCCTTTTGCAACAACAGAAGGTGCACTTGTTGCATCGTCCACCAGGGGAGCTACAGCAATGACCAGGTACCTTACTTTTAATGTAATAATAATAATAATAATAATAATAATAATAATAATAATAATAATAATAATAATAATAATAATGATGATGATAATACACTTTATTTAAAGAGGGTAGCACAGAATAGTTACAGAAACTAATAAACTTGTGGCCCTCTATTCAAATTAAAATTATAACAAACATAAGATTCCGAATTTACAAAGTCTAAGTACAAAATAAATAAAACTAAGAAGTATAGAAGTTCTACATCAGTATAAATGAGTATAATAGCTAATGATATGGCTAGTGAAATATATACAAGAATATGATTAAACTATGAAATGCTGTAATTCCTACTGCTCTTTAAATAAGATATTTCGATAATTGTTTTTAAAGGATTCTAGTGATACTGCCTTTCTAAGTTCTAGGCTTTTCCAGAGTTAGCAAGTAGTAACTGCGAACGTCCTACCACCTTCGCTCACCCGATTAGATTTTGGGCAAATAAAATTTATATTACTACACTAAGTCCAGTTACACGACTAGGTTGCTGACTTTTGAGTCTTAAGGAGTCTTCAATATATAAGGGAACTTCACCCTTAATGAGTTTGTATGCCACACAACATTTAGCTACCGTAAAATTCCGAAAATAAGCCCCACCATGTATAAGCCCCTCCAAATATTGCGTAAACCGGTTACGCAAAAAACCCTCCGTTGAATTGCCCCTCCAAATATAAGCCACCTGGGGGCTTGTACTTGGAAAATTGCCCTTTAACACAAAGTAAAACAAAGCAAAAACGGTAAATTTACTTCCAACTATAAGGCTAGCCCAGTCGATTTTGATACGCAAATTTCCCTCCGTCGATAAGCCCCTCCAAAAATAAGCCCCTCAAAAAAGGCCTTTGAAAAATATAAGCCCCGGGGCTTATTTTCGGAATTTTACGCTATGTTCACTTCTTCATAAAAAGGAAGCCACTGTAGACTATTAAAAAGCTTAACAAGATTTAGATTTAGCCGAGGCCAAAAGAGAAGCTCTCGATGGATGCTTTAAGAAATGTCTTCCTCAAGTAATTCAACTTTTGCTGGAAGCAGAAAACAAGCTAAATTCCACCTTTAATAATTGGACCTGAGCCCGCGATCAATTGAGACCAAAATACTGGTCAACGAATAACTTTAAAAAATACGTCATCTCCATGAGTTGTATACCTGAGCCCGCGTTGTAATGCTTGTTATGTTAGTAAAACCAGCCGACATTTCTCCACACGAGTGCGCGAGCACTTTCTTTCCGACAGGTCTTCGAACGTTTTTAGACATCTGCAGAGTTCAGAGTCTTGTCGAATATCCTGCGCACCGGATTGCTTCGAGATCCTGGACTCTTCAGGTACTGCAGGTTAAGGAGTCTGTGTTCATAAAATGGGAGAAAGCCGACCTCAACCAGCAGGTAAAAGACATAAACCTGACTCTCTCCCTGTCACGTGGCTAAGCGGCACTAATTTAAACTTTGTAGTACGCAATATTACCAACAAAATGTAACGAACTTTGTAACATCGCGGCGAATTCAAAATATGTAACACTGAAGATGACGGGTGTACCGTCGAAACATGTTTGGTAAATTAAAGAAGGTTGTTATGTTTGTACGGCTATCTATATTGTTGCTGCTATCTAGACCTTTTGGATCAATGACCAATACCAAGTCAAACACAGATAGTATATGCCTTAGACTCTTTAGCTAGTTTTAAAATGTGACATTTGACATCGGTTTACATGTAGAGCATGTGTGGACCGTCGCCGGGCGAACGCTGACGTCACAACAAAAATTTCTCGGATGGATAGATTACCAAATTTTCTTAGCAATGAGGCTCCGCTCCCGCGCGCGTGGAGCTCCGCTTAAAACGTTATCAAAGTGTTTGAACATGCTACCAGTCATACACCACTTATATAGCTATTATTATTAGTAAGTGACATTATTATTTTTCTGGCTTATAGCACATGTCGTACATCTTGCTGACTACCGAGACGGTTTTGGCTAAAGAGATTGTGTAAAACTCTGTTACTGCAGGTGCGGAGGAGCCAGTGCACGCGTGATTCAGCGACGAATCATGAGAACGCCCCATTTTGTTACGGACTCCATGCAACAGGCACAAGGGCTGTCGTCATGGTTAATTTCTCACTTCGAAGAACTCAAGTCAAAAGCCAGTGAAGTCAGCAAACACTGCAAGCTTATAGGACTGGAACCTTGGTTTGTTGGTTAGTTTCAACATTTTAGAAATTACGATCACTAGAATTCGCCCAAGATAATTCTCAAGAAATTTTGTTGTTGAGTTATTGGGTTATTTTTAATCATAAACAAGGTCAACGAAATTACGTTGGTTATATAATAATCTGTTACAATTAAATGGGCCCGGCCGCACTAGGCAAATTTTATCTGTCCCACGCTTCCTCTAGACAAATGACGGCAACCGGCGAGTTTCGCTTCCACAAAATTTTGTCAATTATGAGTTCATTTTGAAATGCATTAACGTAGAACCCATGCCATGGTATATATGCGATCTCGCCCAGATTTCCACTCCAAAAAAGCTGCATTCTCCAATAGCAGAACAACGTTAAATATTGTAGCTGTACGATTTGTATTAGAAAAAAAAAATCGATATTTTGGTTGGAACCGCAAACGGTCTGTCGCGTAGTTACTTGATCACTCCTTGATTTTCGTTGGAGCTCTTACCTTTCGTTTGTATTGTTACGGTTAGGTCGCAATCTGCTGATGGAATTTGTTTACGATTCTGCTGATGCCGCTGGACAAAATGGTGTAACTATAACCACCTGGCACGCATGTCAGTGGGCTCTAAAACAGATCGCCAAGGAGCAACCGGATATCAACATTAGGGAGTTTTACATTGAAACTAAGTTTAGTGGCGATAAAAATGCTGTAGCAAAAAATTACATAAAAGGTCGTGGACTTGAAGTTCAAGCTGAAGCTTATGTCACGGAGTCTGTCCTGCAAAATGTCTTGAAGGTACCTAGCATAATTTATTTTACTCTAGAGGGTGTTGTTGATAACTAGTCGCTCACCGTTGTAGTTAGTGTATTATAGAATCTTATATGGAATGTACACTAGTATTCTGTACCCCCGTCAATAATAAATGCTTTGCAAACTGAACGAGCTGAATAAACTCTATATATAAATTTTATCATTCTATCATTCTTTTTTTTTTTAAAAAAAAAACTATTAAAATCCTATTTACAATTAATTCGCTTAAAAAAAAAAAAAAAAAAAAACTATTCATTCAAAAACACTATTTACAATTTCTGTCGATTTAAAAAGCACTTAATTTAGCTTTAAAAAAAAATTAAAACTAAGAAAAATTTTTTTTTCGAATTAAAAACATTTCATTTCAATAAAAAAAAAACTGTCAACCTCTAAGATTCAAAAGTTTCTTTCAACTTAAAAAAAAAAAAAAAAAAAAATAGTAATAATAATTGAAATAAAAAGATATATATGATAAAAAACGATTATCCGTTTAATGGCTCCTTCAGCAACTTCGACGTCGATATCAACATTCTTAATGTTTTGGTTTCTGGTCCTAGAGCCTCGAAGGTCATCAACAAAACTGTTGAGGTTCTGGTTCTGAAATGGTTTTGCATTTTGCTCCCCTTTTTGATGGCAATCATTTAAGCATATTCCGCCATTTATGAAGAAGAAATGTTCCATGCTCGATGTCCAGGACTCTCTCTGAAAGACGCTTTTCCGTTCTCATGGATACTTTTGTTGTGGCTCTAGGTCCCTATACGATACAGCATTTGGGATAAACAAAAATGAATATATTGTTATCAGTTAATAAAAACGATTATCGTTAAATAGACCTCTTTAGCTCGTATGTTTTGGTTTCCCATCAAAAACGAGGTTAAGTATTTACGCATAATTTAGCCTTTCCTGATTTCATTGGGATAACAAAACTGATTTTCCAAAACGAGGTTCTTATTTGATATAAATAAAAATAAAACTCATTTTCACAAGAAAGGTTGTGCACTTGGCCTCATTTCGAAAGTGAGGGTTTTTGGAACTCGGAAGTGGCATATTAGTTGTTGTCCGGTCATCACAAAGTTCACGGTTCAGTTCCATGTCAAGCTTGGTTTTTGAGGTTCGCCCCATGTAAGGATATCCGAGCCTTGGATCCTGTATTCCACGCCGTGATTCCAGATTCCAGGTACTGGATTCTGGAGTCAGTGGAACTTGGATTCCGGATTCTGATTGTTAGTGGGATTCCTAATTCCAAAGCCTAGGATTCCGGTTCCACAACTCAAATTTCCCAGATTTGTGATTCCACAAGACAAAAATTTTATCGGAGTCCGGATTCCCTTACATCGGGTGAAATGGTCTTGTTCAACCGCTTTGAATGGTTTTTCATTCAGCTGTAAGGATCGATTACGTTTACGTTTAGTTCTCTTTCTCTTTAGCCGCAGTATATACATTTGATTTTTTTAGTCATATATTCTTAGTTAACACTGTAAGCCCTTTAGCTTTGTAGCTAGTCATTCACGTGGTGCACAACCACCATGCTGATCAAGGGATGCACCTGGGCAGGAGAAACAAAGAGCTCACACCATTTAGCAAGGTAATTTCCCTTGTTTGTCTTCTCCCAGCGAGTTCCTTGCTCTCCAGCATGGCGGTTTTGTCACATGTGAGTGACCATAGTTGCAATGGTCCTATTATCATCATTTATGTGTTTTTCGTTTTCATTCAAGGTAGATTCATCTACATTGTACAAGGCTTTCCATGCTCTTCAAATGGCAGCACAGAGATCTGGCTCGTACGGTGTTAATCAGTGTGTCAGTAATACAATTGCGGGCATTTCTGCTGCCACAGGACAGGATTTGGCGTCTGTCCATGAGAGTTCCTGGGCTGTGTTTGACGTGACAGTGGAAAGAAACATAAAAGTTGCAGGTGAAAGGCTTTGAATATGATAAACAAAATTCACAAAAATTGTTCACGTAGGACATGGTTAACATGATTTATTATTCATTCAAAATATTTCCCCAATTCTGATTGAGGTTGAGTTGTTTTGGTTGTGAAAACAAAAAATGGCGGACATTTCACTCGTTTCAAGAGTAAGAACTAGGCGAAATTATAGCTAAAAACATGGCAAGAACAGCAAGAACACAACTCAAGGGCGACATCTGCTATTTGGAGAATATTTGCAGAGCTGAACAACCCTAAACGTGTCCTATCGAAGGTGAACTTAACATCGATGGAGGTAAGCATGTGTTTGCTTTGTTTTATTTCCAACTAGGAATTATTTTGAATGAATAATAAAACAATTATTGAATTCGTCTTTCGTATCATATGAAGAATTATGGAGATCTTGGAGGGTGTTATCCGCCTCGGCCTACGGCCTCAACGGATAACACCCTCCTCGATCTCCATAATTCTTCATAAGATACTCAGCCTCATTCATTAATTGTTAATTAGTATAATTACATTGATGATTATCAAAAAAATAGAGCGTTATGATTGGCTAGGAGCTTCGCTTCATCCCGCTGTAATCACCGCGCGGTGATTATAACATTGAAAGCTAGCAGTTTTCAAAATGGCAGCCAGATTTTGTTGATGTTTCGGAGTCGGAAATTGATCAATAATTTTATTTTCTCGAATAATCATCAATGTAATTATACTAAAACAATAAGTCGCCTCAGGCGACGCGAATATCGGCGGATAGAGACTTTGGAAAAATGTGGCAATAGCGAGTACAATAGACCTTATTCACGATACCCGCCAATTTTGCACGCGCTTTAGGATTGACGGGATAAAAGCGATCTCAGCGTATTTTAATTGCAGTCTAAAATGTAGATTATTTTAATGAATGTGTAAAAAAATCGTCACTAATCCGCGCTCTCTTTTCCTAGCAGGTGTAGAGTCAAATGAGGAATATGAACCTGGAATATACGCCAGCCTTGTTATCCCTGCACTTCTTATTGGAACCGTAGGAGGTGGAACAGGGACACCAACCGCAAAAGAATCTCTAAACATGATAGGCTGTTTTGGAAAGGTAGGAATCCTTTATTTCTGCTTATCTATCAATTCATAGGATTTCAGCGCAAATAGAATTGCCTGAACAATCTGAGAAAATAAACTCTTGGCTCAAAAAAAAACATTCTTTATCTCCTTACAGGGTCGTATCTATCGATCTGCGGAAATAATTGCTTCATTTGCGCTGGCCATGGAACTCTCCACGCTATCAGCTATAGCCAGTGGCCAATTTGCAAGTGCGCATAACAGACTTGGAAGGAACAGACCAGAGTAAGCAAAATAAAAGAAAAAAAGAATCGTGTGATCATAAAACCCAAACCGCTACATACTTTTTCAAACTCCACAAGCTAAAAATAACTGATTCAAAATCGGTTTGATGATTTGCCGGGGCGATTTTTCGTGATATTTGTGGAAAGGCTTACGGAAAAATTTTCTGTTTCTTCCTTTTTCTTTCCTTTTCCTTTTTTCTTCCTTTTTTTTAAATCCTCCATTTTTAAATTTGATTAGGTCTTTCCTCAAGGAATGCATCCGGGTCAACGAAAACCCGCCAAGTTTCATCGGGGAACAATTAACTTTCAGTATCAATCTTTTGTCTTTGGTTTTTGACGTTTCCATGAAAGCTGTTTTCTTAATAGTTTTTTAGTTTATATACTTAGAAATTGTTTGTTGTATTACTTAAAACATAACTATAAAGGTCGGTACACACTAAGCGACATGTCGCTGCAACACGTGCACTTCGCGGCGACAAATCACCCTGTGTGTACTGGTCGGGCGATAAGTTGCGGGACACGTTACAGCGACAATTCGGCTCGTGTGTATTCAGTAAATCAGGAGATTTTTCGTGAGAATCTTTGTCTCCGCAACAAGTTGCACGAATTCAATCTGATTTGATTTTGTGAGACTCATTGCAGCGACAAAATGTTGTTGCGGAGACAAAGATTTTTGCAAAATTCTGGAGTACGCGCGAAACGATTTGTCGCTCCGACTTGTCGCCGCGACGTGTTTTCAGCAACTTGTCGCCTAGTGTGCTCCTACCTTAAAAGCTTATTCTAACATTTTCAGTCTCGCTTGCTTTAGCGGCGAGACTCAGACAATGCAAGCGTTTCCTTTTTTGCGGCAGTGGGCCCCAATGTGGTCCCAGGCGTTCCTAGCGGAGACCGCGGAAACTGGGGATAAGTATCTCGGCGTGCCGAAAGCCCGTAGTCGAGAGCTTTTCCGGAACGAGTCGGTCCACGGATTCTATCGCTTGAGAGCGTTGCTATTGATTACTTTGGAACAAGTAAATACTTCAGTGGTTGTTAATCGTCCCATGAAAGAGAATCCGGATTCCGGTATCGGTGAAATTTTTGCTTGTGGAATCCGGAACCCGGGGAAATTTTTCTTGTAAAATCTGGAATCCTGGGCTTTCGAATCCGGAATCCCTGTAAGGATTGAAATCCAGAATCCAAGGTTCCACTAAAAGAGACTGGAATCAAGTGCCTGGAATCTGGAATCCACCGCGTGAAATCCAGAATCCAAGACTGTCTTGGATTCCCGTACATGAGTTCATATTAAGATGCGAGGTCGCGTTGCACTTTATAATTTAAATACTTGAGATATCAATGACTTAACCTTTAACTATGTGTCACGGACATGTTAACGGTAGCTTTGTACTTGACTGTCACGCACTTTGTTTACAGGACTTCATTTCTACTAGAATCTACTAGTCTGCAAATTGGAATAGTCTGTTTATTTTTGTAGTAGTTTGAGAAATGTATGTGTGTGTGTGTTTTTCCCATATACTGATTTCTGTGTTGATGTGTCCTTAATGTCATAGATTTGCAAGGTCTAGCCACTTTGCTTCATATTGCCTTTGACTGTGGAAGAGTCCTTGAAATTACAGTATTACCTCGACATCAATTTTCACTTTCGATTTATAATTATTGCATTTTTTAGTATTTGTTTTATAGCAGCTTTATAGTATTCTTTTCATGTCGATGGCTAACAATAGAACACAAGGCATGACAAGGAAACGTCACAAAAGAAGAAGAAGTGTGTCCATGGTGTGGTGTTTCTTTCATGGCTAAAATTTAACTTCATGAAAAAAATCACGTTTAAGCAATCTCATAGTTTTTATAACAATTAATAATTAATGGTTAGCGAATGGGCGCAAATTCAGTTACCCCGACTGTAAGATTATAATATTTTTCCAGTTTTAAAACGTTTCTGACTATGGTATGTACCAAAGGCAGTCAATGGTTACTGTGTAACCTGACCAGCTAGCTTTTTGTTTTTCTCCTTCCGCACACAGTCCTTATGGCTTACACGCGCGGACACAGGCTCCTTAAGAATTAATTGCCTCCTTAGTTCTTATCTTATCTCCAAGCATAGTAGAGTCGACGTTTTAAGAGCGTCTTATTTCTTATCTAATCTCTAAGCAAGTGAGACTTAATGCTTTTAAGGGCGTTCTGGTCCGGTTAAAGCTGTTTAGTTGAAGAAACTGGAATAAGTGAAAGTCCCTGAAACTGGGTCAAAACATTGCAAAATGCCGCCGACAGGTCCGAAGTTTAGACAGAGGACGTAAATAAATAAATGGCATCAAAACAAGACGGCGTGCATTTTGTCCTTTGTCTTAAACAAGATGATAAAATTAAGTGATGCCCAAAACAGGGTAAGTATTTTTGGATTTTTATTGTCCTAAAGAGGGTCAACCTCTCAACTGTTCACCTATAACCACGCCCCAAATATAGGTCGAGTACCGCACCCCACTCTTAAGGGACCAGAGTGTACATGTCCTCTTAAACAGGGAGTCTTCTTCACCTCGGATAGATCCCCTGACCCCTGTGGAACCAAAATCCTGCAGCTGCCCATTTACGAACTTCTACAGGCCAAATTGTCTTATTATTAGGATTCGGCACCTTTGTTTCAGTTCTATCACCATTAATTCAACACTGATTTATTGATCACCAATTGTTCCCGCACCGGTCAATTTCATTGTTATAGATTATTCTTTGTTATTACCAGGAGACTATTATACCCTCTTGTTATTACCTTGAGTTTCAACCTAAAAGAAGCAGAGTTGGTCATTTTCAAACTTTTACATTGTAGAAAAGCCGGAAATGATTTTGTTAACTAAATTCAAACACTTTTTCAAGTTCAAGTTTATTGTTTTGCCATAAAATATACAAAGAAAGAAGTTCTAAATATAAGAAAAACCAATGGCGAGGAAGTCCAATGGAAACCACAAGGCTTATAAGGAACAGGCTCCCTCAATTAATTATTAGGCTGATTTAGCAACAGAACGGGAACGTCAGTTTACGACGGCGCGCGCAAATCAAACAACTGGTTTGACCAATGGCAGAGCGGCAAATTGGGCACCTGAAGCCGCGTTCAGTCCTTTTCGCGCGCTTTTTGCGTCGTCAACTGACGTTCCCGTTCTGTTGCTAAATCAGCCAATTATAAACAAGTATAAACAGAAGTATACTTGCAAAATCAATGGCCGAACTACAGTAAATATTGTGATATATTAGATGACTGTATTAAGCATATAAGTTGCGCTAAAAATGCAAAACGAAAGGGGAGAGCGAAAAAAAAAGGCAAAGCAGAGGTTTAAAAAAATTCTATAATACTATGTTAAGAGAAATGTTTTCATTTTACAGGAAAAGGAGGAGATACTTGCTACATTTTGAATTTTTAAACTAAAAGAGTTAAAAGAATTTAGGACCTTGGCAACCGATTTGGAGATTATAGTCAGCAATGAAATTGAGTCACCCGGTTACTTGACAACTGTACAATTATAAGCAACTTAGTCGAAAGCACTTTTTAATCAACGAAAATGCTTTTTTTTAGTTATTTATTAATTCTTTTCTCATGATGTCTGTTGTGGCCTTCTCGCAATAGTACAGACTTGCATTTCTGGCTTGTCAAATGTCTTATAAAACTAACTGTACTCTCGTAAGCTCATATTACATACTTACACTATTTTTACGAAAAAAATTATAAATAGATTGAATGAAAACTGAAGACATAGGCGTATGGGCTATTTTTTGCCAGGGGGGGCGGTAAACCATTTGCCCAAAAAAATTTTGCAAGTTGCTCAAATTTTTACAAAACAGTCGAACAGAAACGAGGGCCGATGCAACAACATAGGCCGTATCGCCATGTGAAAATGGCTCGATATAGTTTTTCAGAGACTATACCTGCCAAGTTTGAGCATAAACTAGTACGTCACCATAAACAAACATTTGGAAAAATTGCCATCACAGTTGTATTAGATAAAGATGAAAATTTGTTGTGATCAGGGCTGCAATGACATCGGAGTTGTCATAGCAACGAAATGAAGCCATTACCTACTATGCTTGCAGCAATATTTCTCCGTGGGAACTGTTCTTCCAAAATCGATCACAGGAGCTTTTTCTTCCAATAGTCGCGTCGTTGTTCGTGAAGTTAAAACGGAATCTGTAAGAGCGTTATCGAGATATTTTTATCGTTGGAAATACGGTAAACAAAGGGAAAATGTTATCTTTAGAAAACGATTGGCTTTTGACATGCAATTTTACCTCATAGTAGTTTCAATCTTTTTAAAAAAGTGGTTGAAAGATCATGAGATAGCTCCGGCCAATTGCTACAAAGAAGGATTTGATTAGTACGTGTCGTGGCGCTCTTGTTAGCCGTTTTGTAAACATTTCGGTCTACTTTAATAAATTAGTGAATAATTTTTAAACCGCTCCATAAATCTTTTTTTAAAAAAATAAGATTGTTCTCGTAATTCAAACTGAGAATTAGTCAGCCACTTCTTCATTTTCAGACCCATTGCCGGTGCTATCGGTCATACACTGTTCTACGAGCGGAGATGATTCTAGAAAGTTGGGCGGAAGTTTATTCTGATAAAGTTACGAGTGGAAATAGCCCATTGCAGTAGAGTGCCCAGCAATAAAAAAAATTCAGCATATGATACCTTAATCCCTTATAACCATGCAGAAACTCGTCAGGTGCTAGGCAGCCACTGTCTCGTGTCAATGTAATTGGATTATTACGCCGACTTCAGGTTAAAATAGAAAATATTTATCTCTTCAAAATAATAATAAAAACATGCAGACGTCTTTAAAAACTGGCTTTGCCCAAATTTTCTCGTGCTGCCCAAAAAATCTGAGTTGCCCAAAATTTGGGGGGGCTGCAGCCCCCCTCCCCCCCCCCCCCCCGGCCCGTACGCCTATGACTGAAGAAATTTATCAATTGAGCTTAAATATAGACAACAAAGCCTGGCTGAATACATATTTAGCCAAAACACTGATTTTAATTACCGTAGAGTTCCAGGAATTGCTTGAAATATTCACGGGAATTTTTTACCTTCACTTGCATTCATACTCTTCGCTTGCAAAAACGTGGCTTCTACACGAAACAGGATTTCTGTCGGGTTTAAGTTTTCCACATCCCACTTTGTCGATGGTCGAGTGTTCTTTTGGTTTTCTTTCCTCAATTTCGAGGGGCATACTTCAGTTCGAGGCAAAAAGACGATATACAGACAAAAATCTCGAGCTAGGCTGGCTTCGGGAACAGGCAACCCCGGCTGGTCACGCAAGCGAGTTTATCTGTTACGAAGCCACCAGGATTCGCACCAATAGGCCATTTGCACCATGACATCATTTTACCACTACGACCAGAATCCTTCAGGGTTTTGCTTTCTTGTGTAAATTAAGGCTTTTGTTATTTAAACCTCACTGGGATTACAAATTTAAATATGAAAGGAAAAACGAAAAGGATTCTGGTCGTAGTAGTAAAATGACGCCATCGTGCAAATGACCTATTAAATAATAGGTGAGCTTGGCTAAAGAAGCTGATCAACACGCTTCGTCCAATTAAAGTAAATTAGTTGGAAACAATTACTTAAAAAGCCCAACGTTGCAATAAAGTTAGAAAAGAAAATAATAATAATAATAATAATAATAGTAATAATAATAAATGATAAGCATTTAGGAATTGTTTTCTTCCATTTAATTTAAAATTGATATGTGCTGTCTGAGCTTTTTAGCCGCTTCCCAAACTTCGTTTGCAACATTCATTGCTTCATTTTCATTTTTACCATTGAAGGATCCCCGTATTTGCTCCTCAATGAAGGTCTTTGGGTTTTTAAGTAACCTCTGTCCTTTGGTCTCATACTTTTCGACCTCTTTCACTTGAATGAAAATCGAGTTGTTGTCAGGGACGCGATAAGTAGACGTTTTATCATGACGGACAAAACTAACCTTGTTCTGCAGTTCATGTGCCAGTTCAAGCTGACTGCCGCCATTTGCAGGTCTTCTAATTGCAGATTTGAACCTGGTATAATTAGCCGACGCCATAATTTCCTGTTTCTCGTCCTCTTCATCCAGTTTACGCTCGGAGCAGATGGTGATGCGCATGTCGATGTCACGTGACTTTGAGTTGCTTGAGCGCGGGGCTTTGACATCGGCTACTACCCAGTTTATAGAAGGGATTTCTACATCACAGAATTCCAAATTTTCATTGTAATTTACGGTGAGGGTGTGATTCTTCCCGGCCTTTATTCCCACGGTGTATGATTCTGAGGAGGATTGGGGAAGTCTCTCGAGAAAAGCAATCGAACTTGCGGCAACTCTTCCTGAGAACGGCACAAACTTATGTCTCATTAGCTGGGTATTGCGCCTTCCCCGAGCTGACTGGTTCTTAGGATCAGCATTTTCACTCAAAGTTCTCTCGACGGATTCAGCAGCGCTTCCTATAATTAATGAATCAGCGGGTACGTTTTCCACGTAAATACTTCCAAACTCTGCTTTGACGCTAAGCGTGTCAGTGCCATGAACATAGGGCAGATATTCGCGATTGTAAACCCTCAACTGAGAGGAAATGGCATTTTGGAACTTTCTTGCAGCTAAGTCCTCACCAGAATTTAGTAAAGCCATTTCAGCAGTGTTTACTGCAAAGTCTCTACTTAACTTCTTGAAGGTTACACGCTGTTCCTGACTATTTTGGTTTAAAAACAGGAAACGCGTCCCGCCACTGACCGTGTGGTCATAGATGTATGACTGACAGGTGGTTTCCAGCTTCTCCAGTTCATTCTGTACACCGTGCAGGGTGAGGTAATTCCCTGTTGCCTCTAGGATGTACCCAGCGGATCTCTGCGCTAAAAAGGAAGGAAAAGATATGATTATTGTACCCAAACGTGCAATTAAACTTACGAAATGAATCGGTCCTACTAACGTGTGAATGAATGAATTGATTCAGAAACAAAGCATCGAGAAAAATGCTAATAACTGTCTGTAGAAATCAAGGCGCGTTAGTGTTTTCTGTTCTGTCAACCAGTTTTGATATCGTATTCAGCTCTGATTCCGTTGTTGTGTTGACTAAAAGTTGTAAATGGTGCAAGATTTCTTCAGCGATCCGTACTAACCTCAATTCATCACTGTTAATTTGTTTGGGTGTACCAGATCGTGGTGGATTGATAAAGAGAAATTAGAAGTAAAGGAAGTTATCTCTAATAAAGCTTACCTGTGAGAAGTAGAATATCGAAACTTAAGTGTAGAGTATCCCCCTCTCCTTACCCATTCCGCATCAAAAACTCACACAAATAAACAAACAAACAATTCAATAAGAATCATTACCAGGCCGAATTGTTATCAGCGATGACGTCTTCCTAGACAATTTTATTTGAACAAAGGCTTCAGCAAATCGAAGTGCGCCCCAGGTTGTGTTTGGCATCTGTAGCGTTTCTTTCAGCTCTCGAGTATTCTCTGTGTTATTTGAGGCAGTTAGACTATCCAGACCACAACACTGCGCCAGCTCGTGAAAGGCATGGAGGGCTGCGTCAGAGAAGCGACCGCTTTCTTCTTGTGACACGTTTGGGCAAATTTCCTCGCTGCCTGTCATTGGATTCTTAATGTGACATATATGAAGGCGGTCGTCGTCGGCCAACGTGCTGTAATGTTCAAAGAACTTAATCAATGCGTCACCTGGAGTTACGTCATCTTTAAAGCCCTTCAGCTGTCCAAGATCACCTTCCCCGAGTACCTCAGCGTTCCACAGATTTTCGGCTGCAGTTTGTGTAGACGATTCGAGAAGACTAGAAATGAATGGCTGAAGTTCGTCTTTTTTAAGCTGAAAGCAAAATTCCAAATACAAGGTGAAATGCGGGAGTCAGATGAAGAATAAGGCCTGTTTATGATCAGCACTTATGCATAAAACAATCATTTAGACCGACTGGCAGACGTAATCTAAGGAACTACTGTTTACATGATACTGGAATGACTTCCATTCCCGGATGAATTCATTCCATCTCCATGTATTTATTTGCATAGTGTTCACATGATACCGAGACGAACATTTTTTCCCGTACAAGTCGTTCCGAAATGAGTTCACTCCTGTTTTCATTTCGAATGAAATTCTCGTTTTGGTGAGAAATTTCATTCTGGTAAAACTTCGTTCCGAAATTGAAAATCACAAATCTTGTAGTCTGGGGCGAGTGGCGAATAGGTATCTGATTTGGCGCAAAAACCAAGCGAACCAGAACGCCTTAGGCTGAGCCGTTCGATTTTAAGGTGTGAATGCAGTACGAACTTCACTCTGGAACGGAACTCATTCTGGAATGAAAGTCATTCCGGTATCATATAAACAGCCCATAGCCCAAGGATGGCAACGTCTGGAGATCTCTCAACGAATTACTGGAAGTGCGTTTCGAATTTCACTTCAAATCATCAACAATGGTTTTTTAACAGGCTAATCATGGCGCGTACGGCTCAGAAGAAGGATTTCGGCGCTGGCTCGCAGACAGACTTAACTAGATAGTTTAGTTTCGTCAGTGGC
Organism: Porites lobata; assembly: GCA_942486035.1. NCBI lineage: Eukaryota > Metazoa > Cnidaria > Anthozoa > Scleractinia > Poritidae > Porites > Porites lobata. Next base: position 1,322,916 of record CALNXK010000099.1, read on the forward strand.
GCAGCCCACAATAATTTAGCAATTATCATGATTAGTGATATTTTGTTGTTGGAAAGGCTTGGTAATCTTTACCAGAAATGTCATGAAAAAGTGTAGGACGACGTAGCGCTCTTTCAAGGATCTTACACAGCAAATTGTACCTCATTGATAAATCCAGATTTTTCACAGAAGGTGATAAAGAGGGTGGCTAAACTCTCATCTGACAGGAAGCAACCTCTGGAGCTGCCATTAAGGCGTCGGCGGCGGCCCCAGTGCATGACGACCAAGAGAAGATGGAAAAGACGAGGACACCGCTGAACATGAAGAGCGACGTACGCACTTTTCAACATTCTGTTTGTGTCCATGGTGATTAAGTATTGCTGCCTTAATAAACCTGCGCAAAGAATAATAAGTTTTCATTTAATTTTACTCCATTCCCTTTGTTTCTTCTGGTAGGGCTTGGAGACGGACAAAGTGACCGCGGGCATGCAAAATGTGACAACTGCCTGCCCAAAGGACAAGATGGAATTGAATTTTTTTAATCCCTTTTTTGTTCCTTTCACAAAAACTATTTTAAAAGTTTTACGAAGTAGTTCCATCGGAGAGTGGCGTGAGTCAAAAATGAAAGAAATGCCAGTCTTCTTTCTCATTGGCGTCACCTCCTTGCTGTGTCCACGCCTATTAATTTGGTCAGCTCTCTGTTACAGACAAGTGTAGTAAAGAATACTCAATAACGACGCCATGATTTAGAAAACGTTCTTACCTTGTGACCGTTGAAAACGTAACATGGGAGGGTATCCCTGTTTTAGATGTGCGTCACCGTGTCGCTTTAGTGCTCTCTCTACACTCCGTAGGTAATTAAACTGTTCTTCCCTCGTGGCGTTCCACCCACGACCGTGTAAATAGATTTCAATGTGTTGCTGGTCTTGTCGATCGTCTCCTGAAGAGATACTCGTCAGAGACTCGCCGCACAAGGAAATTCGTGGCACGGGTCCGCCCGCCAAAGCCTGGTTTAGCATCCTTTGCAATTTGTCTTTCTCCTCGATTCGCATGTTTCGGTCGTCTGACACATTTGATTTCAAACCGTCAAAAAAGTAAGCTGCTTGGTCCTTGACAAGGTCACTGACTGCATTTAGTGTATGCTGCTGTTGGATGCCTTTAGCTTTTCTTTCTTTCTGCTTGGTGTCCTTGATCTTAGCCAGGATTCGGTCCACGATCCAAGGGAAGCTGATTAACGTGACCTTATTTCTTTGTTCGCTGGTTTGATGATTTCCTCTGATATCACTGGTCGATGCCTTAACGTCAGTGTTTGTGGCTTCTTCCTCGTCCTCCGCTCCGTACGTTACCATGTACCACGCTGATGCCTTCTTCATAACGTCATTGCTAAAGTTGCCATTGTCCTCAAACTCCTCCATTACAGCTTCTTCTCCTCCAAATTCATAATAGAAATCGCGCCTAGTGTTGGCACGCAGAGTAGCAAGACTTGCTAGTATCATTTGAGCCACTTCAAACTTCTCATCTGTTTTGGCAGAAAGTCGAGTATTGACTTTAACGAGGCATCCTGTAATCACTTCTCCTTCATTTTTCAAGCCATAAAAGGACATAAGACCTTCCAACTTTGTGTTGTAGATATTTCTGAAAGTCCTGGCTTCTTCAAGGTACTCTTCGTACCCTGACACGATCATGTCCTTATCAGGTGTGATCTTCGACTGAGATGCGTCAACCGAGAAGCGCTGGGCACGATCGAGGGATTGACATTTACGAAAAAGCTTTCCCAGTATTCTTTGAGAACTGAAACAAGAAAACAACAAACTCATGACATGACATAACATAAATGACAACAAAAACAAATATTCCCAAGAAAACAAGCTTAGTACGAATTTTCCATATTTTGATCTTGTCGAAACATGAAAGATTACGTGTAATTTTTCCAACTAGGTTTTGACTTCATAAATGAACAGAAGATAAATCAGAAGGTAGCTTGCCTGAGCGGTTAGAGCGCTGGACTATCCTGTAATCTGTCAGTGCCGGTCTGACCGCTGCCGAGTTCGATTCCTCAGTCACGCTTGCAAATTATCAACTAGTACCGGTTTGTTTCATCTGAATTTTTTTTTTCAGTATCGATCCCTGAAAAGCCTCATAATGGGAGAGGATAATTAAGTACCAAGGAACCCAGATAAAAATACGCTTTTTTAGTGTATACATGCATATACATGCTTTATTGAACACTTCCCCTTTGGAGCTTTTCAGCGTCAACTACAAAAATGAATTCAAACATATAATGAAGTAAAGTACAAATTATTTAAAATATCATTCCCTCCCATTATATAACAATCCTCCCTCTTAAACCCAACCCCCTTAACAGTTACTCTGAATTGAAATCATTAATCATTATCATTATAATCATTCCGTCGCATGTTCATAACTCTCCCTCTTAAATTTGTCTAAAAGCGTTCCTCTAAGCTTATTCCTAAAACTATTAACATCAATGATTAACTTAATATTGTTGTCTAAATTATTCCAAATGTTGACTATCCTACAGTGGAATATTTTTTGCCCAGAAATAAATAGCATAGAATAGCATAAGCGAATTTTTGGTTTTCCGGTTACTTACAATACTACGTGTTATTTATTGATCACTAGTCCCGACATACATTTAAAAGCTAATACAGCATCTCAAAAGTATAATTGGTCTTTGACGGGTAACTAATTTAACGATTTAAGTATAGGTGTTACATGATCGTACTTACGCAACGATACGCGTTGCAAAAATTTGTACTAATTGTGATTTATTTACATTCTTCTTGGCAGCACTAGACCAAACAGAAGAATAATAAAATAACCTGCTGAAAACTAATGTATTAATTTCAAATTTGAGTGTTTTTTGATCGAATACGTGTTTAACCCTATTTATTTGACAAAGACGAGATACGCAGGAAGACACTGTCTTTAAAATATGTTCGTCATAGGACAACTGAGAATCCACGTAAATTCCAATATCACGTACGGAGTCACATGGAGTCACCTCCTTGCCAAGAGGCGATAACTTGAAGTCGTCTAAACGAGATAGCGTCTGCTTTGTTCTAAAGACAATCAGCTTAGTCTTGCCAGGGTTAATTAGGAGTGAGTTGTTAAAACCCCGATTACGTATCGAGATTAAATCTTGTTGCAGGTCCGTGACCGATGTGTCCTTGGGCGCGATCCATTCAACCAAAATTCAGACCGGTTCGACCGGGAAAAGAGGACCACCTCAAAAGGTGGACCAGTTTTTTCGAAACTTTTCCGTTTGGACCGAACCGATCCATTGAGTTTTGGACCGAAATTTCCGGAAATTTTGGTTGAATGGATCGCGCCCCTTATCTTTAATATCAAAGAACAAGTACATTTTTGTGTCGTCTACACAAGAGTCTACTTCACATTTCTTTAATGGATGAGGAAGATCATTAACATATACACTGAAAAGCAGGGTCCCAAGATGGATCCTTGTGGTACTCAAGTCATGATAGGTAGAAAGTCAGACACACTTTTATTGATACGTACTGTTTGCTATCTAGATGAAAGATAGCTCTGGAACCATACATTTGTAAAATCGCCTGGCTGGATAAACCTATATGCCGTAGTTTCTGTATTAGTAGTTCATGGTTGAGACTGTCGAAAGCTTTGCTCATGTCTAAAACGACGGGGGCAGTAAGTTTCTTTTTATCCATAGCGTTTTGGATAAAGCCGTTAGAGTGGATGATGTAGTAGGACATGCTACGGAATAGTATAGCTTGGTAGACTAGCTTTATACAACCTTATGAAATATGGCGTTAACGAAACATAACCTATTTACAAAATGTTGATTCACTTACTTGTATCGCGGTTTGCCAGCCTTCATCATAAAGTCCGGATACTGGTCAGGTCTTAGTTCTCGGGGAAGTGATGGACACTTGCCTGTCTTTGGAAAATCTACTGCGTCAGAGTGCATATGAGCCAACTTGATACACTCACTGGAAAATATTCCTTGATGAGGGAAGAGGAAATAAGTTAATAATAGCAATGAGTAGATAGACAGACAGACAGACAGACAGACAGATAGATAGATAGATAGATAGATAGATAGATAGATAGATAGATAGATAGATAGATAGATAGATAGATAGTATACGCCGCAATTTACGCCGCAATTAACCGCATACTGCTTAACCCTTTCACTGAGGTTTTTTACTTACCTTCATCATCATGATCAGCGTGAACCAAATGTGCATTCGCAATGATCCCAAGTTGATCATTTTTGATGTAATCAGATACAAACTGAATCATGTCTCCTACTTCCACGGGTCTTGGCAAAACCTTTTTTTCGGGGGAAGTAAAATCCATGGGATCCTCATTTTCTCTTGTTGGTATAAGCTTGTCGTACCACGTGACGAAATACTTGTCTCCGTCGAGGTCTGAGCCCGACATTTCATCAGTGTGGGGCCGGTGACCTTTGGCGGGAAAAACAACGCAGTCGACTAAGTGGTGTAAAGCTTGAACGTCAACAGCCTCAAAAGTGCGCATGTCACCTACAAAATACAGAAAAGAGTAAAACAGATGAGAAGCAAAAAAAAAAGAACAAGCAAACAAGACAAAATGGAATGATTACACTGATTGTTGCATATGACTGTAGCAGTAACGTTGGATTCAAAAGAGAAATGGGTGAAATATAGCACAGAGAAGAAAACGTCCAGTCTAGCCATAAACACATTTGAATAGGCTGTGTTTTAAGTAAATAAGTAAAACTTATTGGTGTCTTAGTCTTCCATTCATTGAAGCCAGACTGAAGATGACCTACATTTCATAAAAACCCTACAACTAATATGCAAATCATGTTCTTATTCAAAGGAATGGCACAGAGCGTTCTATCTTAAACAAAGTCACTCCAACCTGGCTTTAACTCAAAGGCTAGATTGTATCCAGTATCACTACAAATTATTCCATTTCAGCCCAAGTACTTTTACTAGTTTTGTTTTACAGTTGTGTATAACGTACTGGGGATCCGGATCCTGGCCTTGAGAAGGATAAAATTAATAGGACCAAAAGAATGAAGTCGTGGCTAAATTTTTCAGACATTTCTGGCAATTTTTGACCAATTATTTCCAATCCGCCAATAACTTTTCACATTTCCAAGCAAAGGGGGCGGAAATCGCCCACCCTGCCTTATAATATTTTCTTGGTCTTGTACAAATCCTCTGGTAGAAGAATTGCTTACAGAAAGCTTGGCACTGAAACTTCTATTTTTGAATGGCAGTCTCGTGTAGAGTTTACCTAAATGTCAAACTTTTATTAGCAATAATCACTCAAGCGCAAGTTCGACAGTTCGACTTGCTGTATTACTTCACTGTACAACCGAAACAAATGGAAATAAGGGATTGGCATAACTCAGAACTGGCAGGCCAGACCTTCCCATTTGTGAACTAAGAGAATTCCGCTCTTAAACAGATCTGTTCGGCCAGATTAGTCTGTTCTCAAATACTATGCCCAGCAGCCCTCTTAGCGAAAACCCTCATCCAATAAAACCCATTTCATTTTCAAGATGATTGGTCTCGCCGGCCAGATCTAACTTTTGCGGCTTTGACTCTCATGCGATGTTCTCGTGTAAATCATATTCTGGTTTTTCGAAACATAATGGAAAGGACTTTGAATAAGCTGTTCGTAAGAATTAACTTCAAAATAAATTTTACCTGGATGAAAGCAAGGGTTTTTACTTATCACAACTCTGCCTTTTAGAGTTGTTAATTCTTTTCCTGGCTCACTGACCAGCTTTGAGTAACGAACAAAAACCTGCCCATACTGTAGAAATCCCGTTTCATCTATGACGCCCATTAATAGTCGCCCGTGGGTTTCTGGGATGGCGATCCGGGCTCTTCGTAACAAGTCTCCCAGTCGACTCTTGTATATCGCCAAGAGGAGAGAGCGAAAGAACGGTTCCCGTGTGAACTTCACGCCACTACGCGACAACGCTGTCACTTTTATGCCACCAGGGATGTTTACGTGACGGAGGGTGTCCAAGGCCACCATTTCAAAAAGTAACATCAGAGCAAGGCTGCGAAGCATTTTGTCTTGCAGAGCTATAAATGTATCATCCGAAACCCCAAGGCCACTTAAGAGGATGATACACTGTCGATTAAGGTACAAAAGATCTGAAAATTATTAAACAAAGGATATCTCGATAAATAATAATAATAATAAGTTTATTTCTATAGCGCTCTTATCCTATGTTCAAGGCGCTTTACAGTCATGTAAACAACATTATTGAAAAATATTTACAAATTTACAACCATATCCTATTATATTTACAATGGGTAAAAAAGGAAAAAATTAAAACTAAAGCAACTATTAAACCATATTCATAATGATAAAAAAAGGGAAAAATTAAAACTAACGCAATATATACAAATCTATAAAAACAATGATCCGTTATTACTGAATTTAGTAAACAAGTACGTCTTAAGTGATCTTTTAAAACTCGAGATGGTGTTGGACTTCCGAATTTCATAGGGTATTAAGTTCCATTCTCTTGGTGCATGAACAGCGAATGCTCTATCTCCGTAGGTCTTGGTATACGACCTAGGTTGCATTAAAAGTTCATTACTAACAGACCTCAATGATCTAGTATGAGAACGATAATGTAGTTTTTGAGCTAAATAGCTAGGCGATGTCCCATTCAGTGATTTATACACGACGAGCAGAATCTTGAAAATAATACGATATTGAATCGGTAGCCAGTGAAGCTCACACAAAACAGGTGTGATATGCTGAAACTTACTCACTTGCAACACAACTCTAGCCGCCCTGTTTTGTAAAGCGGTTGCAAGATTCACTTACCCCAAAGTAAAAACCTCTACTTTTTTGCTCATCCCATGGAGTTATCAGCGACTTTAATCGGTGAAATAGGCCTAGTACTTGTTTAAAGCCGATATAGATTTAGATCAGCATTTGCCCCGTTGTCTTAAATTAACCAAAGCTAAAAATGACAAAAATGCAAATTGGACATAAATGCAGAGTGGATGGGAGATAGTTGGTTGATAGATGGGAGATAGTTGAGAAGGTCATTCTCTCTTGTTTAAGGTGCATGATTCCTTAGTAAAAGAACCTAACGTAGATTGTAGATAAAACTTGGTAAACTGATGAACCAAGTCAATAAGATGACAAAAAAGTAATTAAAAGTAGGGGTCACCGTGCTCGTTTTGAAGTCACAATGCTGATCTCTCTCCTCTACATGCGCAGAAGAGCTCTGGGTCGAGATTGTTTAGGACCCTTTGGCAAAAACCGCGTGCAGCCCAAAACTAGACAAAAAGGAGAAATATTTTCGATGATGCGCGTGGTACCGCGCACAATTTGATTTAAATGTATTGTTTATCCATTTACGTACCAGAAAAAAATGCCTTTTTATGCCCTTGTTTTTACTTTACGCTCTAAAGTAGACTTAATTTGTACACGCGCTATTCGACTCGTGATAGCCCAATCCGTACAAACTGAACATAGATTTATGCCAATTCTCCTTAAAATGTAGAAAGTGCGCACCACATGCATTTTCTCCGATTATTGAGAGAGGACTGGGGCGGGTTTCAAAAGGCATGTATGTGGAAGGGGAAGAAGGCATTAAATAATCTGTTTTTTTTTTTTCAGAATTTACATCGACATATCACAGGTGGGACGAAATGCGATAAAGATGACTCTTAAAACAAAATCAAAGTGAGATAGTACACGATTAACGTCCACTCGATCGAGGTTCTCCCCGATAAAGTCGAACTTAGCAACACGCGTACTGCTTACGTTATGCACATTCCCAACACATTGTCTCATATCGGCAAGAATCAACCGCAACCGAAAATTCTAATGACGTTTCTCTTCAGTCAATATCATCTTAATAATGTTACTTTGGATGCTCTTTTTCTCGGCGGCCTGTTATGCGCAGTAAAAATGCGCAGTGCCAAACCAGCGAATCACCTTAACAGATATCCATCTTAAATCCCAGTTCATATGATGCGTTTTCCATTCATTGTAAGAGTAAACAAACAAACAAACAAACAATTAACATACAAATAACTTTTAAAAAAAGACAACTTAACAACAAGATTTGCCCAACTCACTTGGTCTTGTTGCCTCGCAGATCTCTAGCGCAGAGTGAGATGATACAAACTTGTTCATGCTCTTTCGATACAACAGTATCTCTTTGACGTCACCATTTGGAAGACTGGGATCTATTGCTAACATCCCCTTGCAACCTTGAAAGCGAATCTGATAAGCCGATGGAATCGGGTCCAGATCAAGGCTGTCTGCAACCTGAAAGGAAAAAACGAAGTAATACAATTGCTGGAAATATTCCATAATCTTCAGGAAATTATAAAGAATATAGGAACACACCTTAAAGAAGATCGAAAAGTTCTTTGAGATCCTTTAACATGCATATTCGGTACATATTCGGAACATTTTCCAGCCACATTCTGAGCAGCATGTGCTTTGTTAAAAGACTTAGGGATAAGATATTACGTCGTTCGCTTCAATAAGATTTGGTAGATTTGTTAGATCATCTAACTTCTGATGTTAATACTTAACTACTATATATTGAATGAAGCTGTGTATGATGTGAAGAATTTATGCAGATATTCATGTCATTTCAGGCCTGATCCCGCCACGTCAGCAGTACATGATCATAGCACAACTGTAAAATGCCGGAATAAAATTGAAAGAATGATTACATGACCTCCTCCTTACTAGTTTTTTCAGTATTCTATTTTTTGCCTCGTAAAATAACAATATGGCAATAAATAATTTAGTCTCTTACTTTCCTGGCCAAAGCCTTGCTAATTTTTCCAACTCCATCGCTGAAAGTGTAAGTTCCAGATCTCCAGCTGTTGCAACACTTGAAGAACACATTTTGGTACTCTACTTCTATATCTGGTATCATTCCGATCTTGCACCCGTCTTCAATTCTCACAGTTACAGCCTCTTTCGTGGAGGAAAAGCACTGGCCCATTCTTGACACATATGTCGCAACGCATCTGATTTCATTTAATTGCCCTAGTGATTGTCTAATCTGAGCAGCAGTATGATCTCCGTCAGTTGCATACAGCCACGCACCGTGATCGCGTAACTGGCTGTTGGAGCATGCCAAAAACTCAAATTCTCGACCACCAATTTTAATTTTGTGCGATAGGAGATCTCTGACGCGCTCTTGTAACACTTTTTCAAGGCCATCTGGGTAAGTGGATGCAAGCTTGGAAAAGTCTTCTTCTCGAAATGCAATTCTCATTGCCTGCTTATGATCGTAGTCTCTGATTACTCGATTCTCTGCGACTAGCTCTGGCAGCACAAGGAAATCTTGGGTCGGGGTTACTATGAGACGCGGAATGTAAACGTAATGCTTTGGAAGCTCGAACTCAAATGCTGTAGAATGCTTCATTTCTCCATACAATAAACTTTCCAAATGGTGCTCAAGAGGGATGAAGCGATCATTGTCCGCAAAACTTACTAATCTGTAAAGCGCGTTGCATACCCTTTCAGGGGAAACAAGTTTATTATCAAGAAGTGATTCATATCTGTCGGTGGCCTTTCGTAACAGATCGTAAAAACGTCGTGAAATACGATCACGTACTTTGCATCCCCTGGACAGAAGGCATTCCAAAGCGTACGTGATCTTATAGTCTGAAAATGAAGGCTTCATTGGTTCTTCTGTGGGACCTCGAGGAGATTTTCTACGAACAGCTCCAAACTTCATAGCAAAGCCTAGTATATAAAATATATGGCACTTATTACATCACTCAGATCTAGAACCACAGGCTTTCACCAAATTAGCACGCTTCATTTTTTGTTTCAGATTTTCTTTCCTAACTTTAAGAAGCTGTAATAATACAATAGTTGCAAGACTCTAAGAAGAGGTCGACTTATTTATTTATTTATTAATTTGATTCAGAAAGTTCAAGTAAAGATCCCAAATCTTTTTGGACCAGGCTTAATAAGGGGCAAACAAACGGAACCGAGGTCCCAACGAGAAAGAAAGAAAGAAAGAATCAATTATTATAATACGACGATAAGAAGATAACAGGAGCGAATAAGACAAGGAACACAAATCAGCATAAAAGCGATTTACAGATCTACAATGATGGCGGATCCTTTGTACAACAGAGTGTTCCAACTCTGATCTTGTTCATTTCTAAAGGAAAAACTATCAAAAATTAAATGATCTTAGCTCTCACGACTCTTTTGTATCTCAATGGTGGGGCATCTAACTAGTAAATAAGATATGTTCCTGTGGGAACCTAAAGTGAACTCTTTCCTTCCGAGTCGCCTGTGAATTTATCGGTGAAAATAAATAAATAAATAAAATAGGTTTATGGGATACATGTTAGGTACATTCCGCTCATGATTTAAAAGACGCTTCCCCTACCACATTGGAAGACCTTTTTCACAGGCCAAGCGTTGCATGGAAATGAGGGTATTATTTTACCTCTGATTGAAAGACAAGCCATGAGTCCCAGTGGGGAGTCAACTTCATCCTCGTCAGCTCCTCCAGGAAGCTGAAAGCTGAGGCATAATACCGAACTGGAACCAAGGACCTCTCGTCTGCATCCTAAGAAGCTGGTAAGGCGGTCATAGTTGGTGTGGTTATTGACTTGTACCTCTGCACAACAAAGATGATGTTAATAAATTATATGTCATTAGTATATGATGAGGAATAGACTAGATGGTACGTACACAAGAATGCTCAGAGCAGTTCCTGGAGTTTCCTGGAAGGAACATAAAACCAACAAACAACTGTACGGTAACCTTCCTAAGATTACAGATACACTGATGATCAGGAGGCTGCGTTTTATAGGACAATGTTGGAGAAAAAAGGATGAGGTGATAAGTGATCATGTGGAATAATAATAAGGCATAATAATGATAATAATTAATAATAATAATGATAAGCAGTCATGTGGAATGGCCTAGAAAATGTGCTAAAAGACGAGATAAATCTCAACTCTTTCAAGTCTGCCCTATCTTTGTCTTGAACCAGGGACTGACTTGAGGGAGTTGAGATAGAATTTTATTTCAGTTATTTAATGTACCTTTAAGGTTGATTGATTTTTGTGTAATTAATTATAGGATAGATTTTCTTAATATATAGATATATTTTAGCATTAATGTAGTTTCTCTGAAAATTTTGTTATGTAAAAGGCTCACTAGAAGAGCATTTTTAATGAAGTGATACCGTTAATAAAGCTTTATTGATTGATTGATTGATCTACTTCTCTGGGAACCAAAGCACGGCGCAAGAAAGAGAGGAAGACCAGCAACAACATCTGTAGACCTGCCCCCGGTTGTTCAAACGTCGGATAGCGCTATCCACCGGATAAATCACTATCCAGCGGATAGCGTAATTGATTTCCGTAATACTTATCCGCTGGATAGTGATTTATCCGGTGGATAGCGCTATCCAGCGTTTGAACAACCGGGGCCAACTGCGAAATGATACTGGTTTGAGCATTGCTGAACTGAAGAGCATCATGGGAAACCGGAAGGAATGGATAAAGTTAGTTAATGGAGTTCGAGTTCGCTCGAAATAAGCAAGTAAGCAAGCAAGGGGTGATACAATTGTACTGAGCGTTACAAAAGCCAAAGGCGAAAGTAAAGAGGGTCGATAAAAATAAGCTGTACAGCATGCAAAGTGTTAAAGGTAAGTGAGATGAGTGCATTTTCAACCAATGAGAAGCACAACCTTGATAATAATAATAATCATAATAATGATAATAATAATAACTTTATTTCTATAGCGCTCTTATCCTATGTTCAAGGAGCTTTACAGTTATGTAAACAACATTATTGAAAAATATTTACAAATTTACAACTATATCCTATTATATTTACAATGAGTAAAAAAGGAAAAAATTAAAACTAAAGCAACTATTAAACCATCTTATTCATAACGATAAAAAAGGAATATATACAAATCTATAAAAACAATGATCCGTTATTACTGAATTTAGTAAACAAGTACGTCGGGTAGTGACCCGTTATCAATATGGAACTTTTGCGCTCGTTCTTCAGAACCTCATTTCAGGCTGGAGGGGGTGGGGTGATTGTTGGCGTTACTAACTTTCGGCTGTGTATTTCTCAGGTTAGGTTATACAAAAACTAAGAGCATTTTTCTTAAACTGTTGATTCATTTGCTTTTGCTTGAACATCGGTGCAGTTTCAAATTATAAGTACTCACTGAAACCCACGATCTCTGTGTCTTTGCAGTTTTAATCATTTATTTATTATTTCCTTATTTTTTACCTTGAAGTACTTTTGGCGGCCACTGAAGCAGAAAATAAAACTTGACATTTCTCTGAGCAGTTTTTTCGTCTACAACAATGTAATCTTCCAACTGCCTGAATTCCATTTCAATTCGGACCTCTTTGAAACCTTCCGGGGCGCCGTTCTTGAAATAAGTAAGAGAGAGGAGTTTGGTATCATGCTCAAACTCGACTTGAATATTTCCGTTTTCGATGAGGCTGTCATTTTCTTCGCTGGACCAGTGCTGTATGTATGTTCCGCGGTCGAGAAAATTGCCAAAGCTGAAGAAAGAGGCTTGTAGGACTTGCCTTGTATCATCAAATTTGTATTTGAACGTTTCACGGGATGTTTCCGCTGACTCTAGCCAAAAGGGCTCTCCGAGTTTACAAATTGAGGAAGACCAGTCTTCCCTGAGCTTCTTGAAAAACTTGAACTTCGTCCGGTGTTCTGTTGTCTTTAAACTGATTTTGATGTTGCGGGCATTGAGACCAATGTCCGAAGGCTCACCCACTTCCTTAACGTGGTATTTGTGAGCTTCAAGAAGGTTGTTAAAGTCTTCGAGTAGTGTTCGCCTTTCTCCTTTAGTTGGATAGCGATCTGTCCAGATGTAAATGCTCAGCGTAATCTCTTTTGGCTTTGGCACAAAATTATGTTTCTTGCCTTGCTGGCGACGACTCGCCATTCTAACGCACGAACCCACTGAGTAAATAAGGAAACAATTTCATAAGACTTAATTTTCATTTTACTTACATTTGAAAGTTTCGATATTCATATACCGTTTTTCTGTGTGCTGAAGCCTGAATCTTCCAGTGATGAATGACTAAATAAAATTCTGTGCCTTTCTTAAATTAAGAGAAAATTGCATCTAGATATTTTGGCAAGCGAAGCAAATTCTATCATTCTGGTCAAGTTATTTACATGCGCATGCTCAGAGCAATTAAGGCAATTCTCGGAAAACGCCACCATGGTTCCCGGAACTCACAAGATCCGATAAATAATAAGCTTCAATAAAAGTAGATTCAATACGTCATATCACAAAAAAGGGCTAATACAATGGAGCAAAACAGCTGTGCAAACGTAGTATAAAAGGCTCTTAAGAACCCACTAAACTGCCAGTTTAGCATCAAAATATTCTCTCTTGCTAACACGGAAGATGTTATTTTTAATGATGATTTTATGACCTCTACCTTTAACAGACATTTGAGGTTATTTTTAGTAAACTCGCCACGGTAGTAAACTTCTTTTCAAGTTACATTTCTTTCTTTTCTGGATGCCTTGAGACATAAATTGTTATGCTTTGTTTTTCCTTTTATCATTACGACTCGACCAAAGTGGAAAATAACTCATTCGTACAAAGGAAACAATAATTTCAGCTTTCTGTTATCAGTTGGTCAAGGTCAACATTTTAAGGCATTAAGCTTAATGTTTGATCATATAAAAATGCTAAAAATGAAGCAGTTAAGTACTATTTAAACCGCTGCAGGGTAACTCAATATTTGCTTCGGTAATCTGATTCAGTTTGGTAAGGCCCAGAGTTGAAAAGGGTACGGGTTTGTCAAATCGAGTTTCTAAGTTGATATGCACACTTAATTAATGCATAAAGTTGTCACGCATATAGCAGTCACGACAGCTAGTTAGAACTTTCGAGCAAATACCGATCGTCAGACAGACATAACTAACTCGGCATTCTGCCTAAACAAGTAAGAAAGCCAATACCTATTTACCCTATTGACCCTACGAACACAGACTTGGTAAATGAAATCAAAAATCTAAACTATCGAAACACGTCCTGCTTTTTTCGTTGTGTTGTTAATTAAAGAGCTTTTTCCGCCCTATTTGAAGACTGCACTTAAGGCCCGGTTCAGATGCCGAACTTTTCACTGAGCGGAACCTAATACATTAAATTAAGTACTTGAAACGTTCGACGTCTGAATCAATTAGGAACGCCTGTTTCGCCTAGCCTGGCCGGGAATTCCGCTTTTGGAGCGACTTTGGAACGGCTTTGATTCAGACGCCGAACTTTTCATGTACCGAACCTAATGCATAAATTATTATAGCGTATTTTGTAAGTAGTTTGACCGAAATGAGTATTTTTCTCCTTTTCAATTTAGTTCGGCTGGAATTAAGATCTGCGTCTAAATCAATTCAGCCACTCTAAATAAATTGGGTCGCCCTTTATTCGAATTAGGTTCGGCTCATGAAAAGTTCGGCGTCTGAACCGGGCCTAAGATCTCTTAGTTTATGATATACATAGGGTACCACAGAGCCATTTAAGAACTTGACTGGTTGATTTGAAGAATACACCTTGCTTAAAGAGGCAATGAAAAGATGTCGAATTAAGGGGCTACGGATGAGGATCATGATTGCTCTTTTTAGGCCATTATTCTGTGCTGAGGTCATTACTTAGCGCCTTTACCCATACACAAAATTCTCCTGTAGAGTTACGGAGAAGATATCAAACAAATCTCTGTAGGTATTACGGCATTAAAACTTGAAAAAGGTGGCCCAACTTTTCCAGGTTTCTGAATCCATGCCCATCCTTGCCATCCGTAGTATCAGACGATAGGAATGAGTTTCACTGCATAAATATAGTCTTAAATAACAAAAAAAAGGACCTTTTTTTAAGAATTTAATTGCTTCAAAACACATTTTAGTTATTCAAAGAAAATAGCAAGTAGCCTGACCTTTCCTGTACGCGAGCGATATCCAGGCTAATATCAACGGTGTCATCTACTAAATCCCTGTTCACCCCTTCACGATTCTTCATCCAACTGTTTCAGATGAACAAAAGTGTTATTACAACAGTCATAGACTCTTAACACCCAGAAATGCAAGGAGAAGTTCAGGAATTATGATTTTATATTTGTTTGTCTTGCTTCACAACGGATTGCAAACATTTGCATTATCAATCGCATGACAAACTTCTCCGATCCTTTTAAATCAGGTAATATTAAGGCATATAACAACTTCAGAAGGCGTACACTTTTCTCTTAAAACAAACCAATTTCAAAAATCACAGGCAGCCCAACCTTACATTCGAACGCTTTTTAAGCAATGTCACATACCGTGTCACGCTCCTGCTTCTGCGACTACGTAACGTATGGAACATTCATAGGGTTTATACGGGAAAAATCAAATTTGAAACCTTAGAATATAGCTTAGCTTAATGTGAAAAGAAAGAAATGGTTACCTACACTGAAACATACTTTCATCTCTTGAGATATAAATGAGATCTTTTCAAACCCAGGGGCCCCACTCACATATTTTAATGACGTGGGAGGGGGGGGGGCCGACAGAGGTTCATATTTTATACCCCAAAAAACCCCAACTTTAGAATTTGTCTACCCAAAAACATCCCTACTTTTTTTAGCATACCCAAAAAAATCCCTCAGTGTTTTTGCATCAGCAAATTTTATTTATTTTCTGGAAAGCTAAAACATGCCAACTTCAACTTTGGTTTTGGTCAAAAACAAAACTATAAATTGCGCTTTTGTTATTTTTTATTTGAGCTGATGAAAAATGCAATACCCAAAAAAATCCCTCTGTTGTTTTCGCGACCCAAAAAAATCCCGGCGTCTTTCATAGACCCCAAAAAATCCCTTTTGGCCAAAATGTCAGACCCAAAAAAATCCTTCGGACCCCCCCGTCATTAAAATATGTGAGTGGGGCCCCTGGGTTTTCAAATTTTCGACCCTGTCGTCCTTTAAACAGAGAAATGAATTGCAAGTTTGAGCTGCCTGTATTTAAACAGATTCTCAATGCGTTGCTTTCAACTCGTCAATGGAGGGCGCAAAGGAAAAATAAATTCCGCCTTAATTCGGCAGGTGTTAATCGAGGATTGTAAACAACAGATTTATAATTTCAGTCGCAGCGTTTATTTGATTGTTTGAAATGTACGATCGCATGAGTTTCTAAGTAGGCTGAATGTTGGTAAATACTCAACCAGCAAACTCAACTTTTAAGTAATTCTTTAAGCAATTCTAGTTGATATTGCTACTCAAATAGCTAAGTTAAGTTTTGTTAAAATGAAATGTCTGACGACAGAAATAATTGGGAACAAATTGGTCAGGTATAAAATAATGTTCTGACGGCACGATTGAGAGAAGAGCAGGATGATATGGGACATACTACAGCTGCAATGTGTTATACAGCTTTTTGAATGGCAGAGGATTTTGTGTCATTCTACGGCGGTAAATGTTTTTGCTCCCATCCTTCTTCATCTAAGTTTGTATGTTGTAATTTCAGTTTTTAATGAAGTTCAATATTATATTTCTGCTATGCCCTTTCCTCGGGATGGCGTTTCACCGCACAAGACATGCATAAGATAATGCATAAGATAAGCAGCTTTGAGGAATTTTTCGCAACTATGTCGGGCTACCGGCTATCGCCTGGAACCTAATCTCGTTTCCAGATCTCACTCCGTAATCTGGATACGAGATTGGCCTAGATCTTACAATATTTTTCAACAATACATAGCAAAGCTGAAAAGTCTGAGTCAGCCGACTGACTGAATCGTCCACTAGGCAATACCCACACTGGTGGACCCGCTTGCGGAATTTTCCGTAAATTAAATAAGGAATTAACGAAACTACTCAGGGAAAAGGTCAGACAACTGATAAGTAGACAAAATCAGTTGCAAAAGCTTGTTAACATTCTAAATAATGGCACAAAAAAAGTTAATCTTCAAACAATAAAGAAAGTTTAGTAAGCTGTCACGTTATAACTGTGCAATTAGATAGATTGATATGATATATTTAGCAGTAGATCACAAGCCCTTGGGTATTAAACAAACGGCGTGTGGAGCTAAGTCAACAGACTAAGCTCTCGTGAAGACAACCTCGTTACCAGGGTTCTCTCCTACCCGCCCTACGGAGCGAGAGAGGGGAGTTAGGAGAAAGAACCTGGGGACGAGGTTGTCTTGAAGAAAGAGGTTTTGGTCACCACCCCTCTTTTTTAGCATACGCGTAGATTTTTTACTGCGACACTGCAGCTGGTCGTCGTAGAGGCAGACAACAAGTCATCATGGGACAATAACATGCAGAATTAAGCCGCCCGTCAGGTTTTCGGGGCACATAATTGTTAGCCTAAGAAAACAACCTACATTTCGTGGGGAAACCAGAGGTGTTCCCCAAAATGTCGGCTATTTTCTTAGGCTAACACTTATGTGCCCCGAATTGACGCGTGGCTTAATTCTGGCAATGTTAGCTATTAAAAAATCCAACTGGTGGTCTATTATCAATGCTGCATTCTGATTGGCTGAGCCACTACTAGGCTATATGTTATAGCCCCCTAGTAGCGAAAAGCGCAGGCTTTGACAAGCTAAAATTTTTTTATTCTCGATATTTTTGACCAACTAGTTAGTTTTTACTAAATTCAATAGCCCATTCGGCCTTAAGCCTCATGAGCTATTGACTCAGAGCCCATTCGGGCTCGAGGAATAATTGTTAAATATTGGTCTTGAATAACGACATATCCTCATTTTGCTGGAGGGCCGAAGGTTGGTTTTACGGGTCTGTTGAAATAGTCCCTCAGCCACTTTTCTACATCCTTTTCGTTTGTTTTTCTCCACTGAATATTAATTTTGACTCTCTCTATGGCCTGTTGAACACTCCATGATAAAGGTCCACCTTTAACTACACTAGCGATAAAATCCTGGAGCTGAAAGAAAAAAAAAATGGAATTTAGTGCTATCATGCGTCAACTTCGGCCGAACTGATGCTCTTGAAGGGCGCAGTAGTTACTTGATGTACATTTCTTTGCAGTTACGCGAAAATATATACTTAAAGAATTTGCTAGCGATTAGCCTAAACGTACCCCCCTCATACAAAAATAAAATAAAATAAATAATAAAATAAAATAAAACTATAATGATAACGTTTTCAGGGAAGGCAAGAAGTTGCTGAAAGTTTTTTTTACGGTTTTCATTGTTTATTTCTTGTGCTACTTCAGTGTTTTCACATTGCGATGACTTAAATGTCTTTTAAGAGCATTTTCCTTCCGTTGCTTTTTATAACTCGTAAAAAATTGCAAGCACTGAAATATAACTATCCTGCCTAATAAAATATCCCTTTTTTGGCTACCTTGCGTACTAATTTAACTTACAGTAACAAAACAATTTTAAAAAAGCTGAAAGATAAGTTATTAACTTAGCGCGATTGTTCTCATTAAGCTCGTTTCCGTCTCGTAATATAACCAATGCAAAAAGTCGGTTTAATGAGACTGTTGTTTATTGTCATGATCGTAATAAGGGTTTTTCAGGGTTGTGTTGGTGATTTTATTTAAGAAATCGCTGTATGAAAAGCAGGTGATAAACTTCTCGTACCTTTTGTAGCTGGTACTCTGTTGAGAATCGCTTGGACAAAAGTGGAACAAAGCCACTCAATGTGTTATATGGACCTCCAAACCTAGGATATACGGATACAAAAGAATTCTTGAAGAAATTCATCAGGCTAGTGAAGTTAAACAGTCGATTTAAATTTTCTTAAAACATAGCCAGTCTTAACGTCTTATTGATGCTGACAGTTTCGATGACTGTCAGCCATCTTTATCAAAACTTGAAAAACATTAATTATGAACAGGGACGAGGGAGCCTATCAGCTTTCTCTCATATGGACACAAGTGATCTCCACCCCCAAACCAGGGGGGAGGGGGCGTCTACAGAGTGACTTTGCGCGTTTATCGCAATAATTAACACCTTCAGAAGCCTATTTAAGGCTTCTGACACTTTTAATGTTTTTCAAGTTCTGATAAAGATGGCTGACAGTCATCGAAACTGTCAGCATCAATAAGACGTTAAGACTGGCTATGTTTTAAGAAAATTTAAATCGACTGGATACAAAAGAAGCTAAAAAAATCTAGTATCTAACCCAGACACTGATATAAATACTATATATGTTTAAGTCAAGACATATTCATTATTTGAAGAGTCTTTATAGTTAGCAGGTGCCAGCAACACTAATAAAGCGACTTCATAACATTTCGGTGGCTAGGATATACTCAAAGGTCTGATTTTCGCAGGTATTTTAATTAATAAAGCTGTTTAAGGTGACTTGACTGGAATTTTTAGTAACTCCCATCGCGTCTCAAGTAACAAAACTATCGCAAGACAGTCACCACAGTCTTCGAGAAAAACTGTTATGACTAGACTACTACATAACTGATATCTGACATTGAAGTTTTCATAGGAACGTACTAACGTCTTTACCTATTTTTCTGACACTTCATTTTCACGAGGGATTAGTCTTATTCTTTATTCGATGTGTTTGCAAAGTTTGAGCAAATTTCACGAGGGTGTTATCGAAATATTTTAGTGTGAACGTTTAGTGGATAAAAACACAGTTAAAAAAAAAGAATAACAATAGATCACTCTACGGTTTTTTCAACAATTACTAGGACCACTTGCTTGCGAAAGTCCGTCAACAAGGCTGAAAAGAACGTCATATAATAATTAAAGGTGCCAAATTTGAACTTGATTTCTTGAAAATAAACGAAGATATAGCTCGGCAAGAATGCTGAATTTTACGGACGTTTGTTGGCGGGGAGCAGTTTCAAGCTGCCACCATAAAAACGTGTGTAAAATTTTGCGACAATAACTTCACTCACTTTTAATAACGTATCGCCCTTAAATTTGGTAAGTTTCCTAATTTTAAGGCGCTCTTTGCAGCAGTGTCAATGAATGTTCGTTAACTGGTCTTTATCAAAAACTTGAAAAAGACCCAAAATAAAAACGGTGTGAGTGTCTATAAATACATAATATTCTGACATGTACATCATGTACAGTTGCAATAGTTGGCTGGCATCTGTACTCACATTTTTGTTATTTTTTCCCAGTTTAGTTGAAAAAAATTCCATGCGATATTAGTGCCCATGGCATTGCTTTCAGAAATGGAGTAAATCACATAATAGGTGTGGGTGCGTCCGATTTTCGTAGGGTCCAGTGCGTAATTAAGATACCTGTGACAGAGTAGACAAAAAAGGTCTAATTAGAATGAAGGACATTAATTAAGGTTTTGAGAAGCTTCCATTAAATGACTACCAACGAATATTGTATTCTAAGCCCTCAAGGCTTTCTTAAGTAATGAATCGAATTGCTAATAAAAGTGCGCGTTTTAGAAAAGTGTGCCAGTTACTTTTGTCACTGATTATAGCTTATGATTAATGAAAATGTGTAGAGATAAGACAAAAGTAATAAACACATGAGTGAAAAAGTCTTAAAAAGAGCTATCTAACAACAACTGTAAAAAAGAAAAATTCATTTGGGGTCTGAGGGAAAAAAAAGACAATAACATAACAATAAAAAACCACTAGCCTGGATAATACAGAAGAGGGAAACACATGATTTAAAATTAGTGACACAACATAACTATGAACAACCCAACGGCACCCTCTTCGCGAATTCTAATTAAAAATACTTTTCTGGTCCCAGATTGTTAGTCACTAGATCTCTCTAACAAAGAATGCAAAATCCAAAGAGACGATTTTTAACCCTGGTAATCCCGTGCAAATTTATCAGTGTAGTGGTAAAATAAATTTTTGCATTCACCTACTTTGCTTGATGTTAGAAGAATATCCCTATTGGATGTTTCGGCCACAAATAACTGTATAGCCCACCTACATCTGTACAATAAGTCAGTACAGAATCGCGGTTGCAGGATGGATCGTGTGGATCCACGCTAATGACGTCATATTTAGAAATAAGCTAGAACCTGGATTCTCGTTTGTCGAATCGTGAAAGGACGATCAGGTGAAAGGACCTTTGTCCAGCCACATAAAACGTAACCGGGCGATCTAACAGCGAGAGTCCGACCCTGAACCCTGTCAAAAGCTTGGCGTTAGCAGTAAGGTATGAGGGTAGCGCCACTGGCCCCCTCTGGTGAACTAAATAAGTTTTGGCTACTTTTCTTGAAATTTACAAAAGATGGGCACTTGAACTCGAAGGAATAGCCCACATTTGATGAGGTGATTTAATAAAAGAAGTAAAGAACCTTTCAATGAGCCATGGTTGTTGCGCGCCCGCCATTGCATGGAGCAGAAGCCGTTTGTCCGACACAACATTCGTGCTAGTGAACTGACTGTATGCAAAGTCCCATTCTTTCTCGCCTCCAGTTAATACACCATAATGATAAACTGGAGCCTTAAGGTCTGCTGGAACCCTGAAAGGAATAACGGTCAAAGTAACCATTTTATTTCGATAGAATTGTTCGTATTAAAAAAGAAGACTGCCAAATCTATGCGCAACCGTCTGAGTGATTAAGAAAATTTTAGTTATGTTTTTACGTTTAAACTTACTTTGTTTAACTTTCCTGTTGGGGGGTCACAAAAGTAAGAACACCGGAGACACACTCGCGTGTGTTTGGGGTGCCATTCCGATCCTTTGTTCTTACTACATTTAAATTTTGACATCATCTATGATATGTAATGAATAGACACGCGGTACGATTGAATGATTAAAACGAGACAAAACTCACGGATTTTTCACAGGATCTGCCATCCATTTGCCAAACAGCTGCGTCATATTTCCCAGGCATGCTGCCAAGCCTGCTGCACAATTGGAATTAATTAAAAGGATCCTCTTAAGCCTATTAAAAGAAAAGCAAAGAGAAGAAAACATACAAGAATTTAGATCAGGACCAGGGGGAAGAGGTATGTTGTAGTGCATGGTTAGTGGTTAGAGCATTAGCTTCCCACCGACAATTCTGGTGACCACTGGAGCTCGGGTTACAGACAGACGGGGTTCAAGTACCGGCAACGACGTCATTTGAGGCCTTGATGCTGGTTTTCTCCTCTGAATCTTTCTCAAGGTACCCAGGTTTTCCCTCTCTCTTTAAGGAAGCCAACACTTTTGAAAGTCCAATTCGAACTGAAAAGTGTCCACCACTGGGAGAGCCACAAGTTAATTAGCCTGAGAAAACAGCCGTCATTTCGCAACTCCACCATTCATTTGGTTTTACTTTCTCGTGGAAACCATGCCGGTGGTAGCATCACAAAATGTCGGCTGTTTTCTCGGGCTAAGGTGGATAACACCCTCCAAGATCTGCCTAATTCTTCATATCCTACGAAAGCCAATTCATTAATTGCTTTATTATTCATTCAAAATAATTCCTAGTTTAAAAACAAGTTAAAACATGCTTACTTTCGTCGATGTAAAGTTCATCTCGATAGTGGATTTTTAGAAAATACAGGCTGTTTAGATCTACAAATATACTCCAAATAGCAGATGTTGTCTATCGAGTTTTCTTTTTGCTATGTTTTTGGGCAATAGTTCGTCCTGAAACGAGTAAAATGTTCCGCAGTATGTTCACAACCAAGACAACTCAACCTCGTCCCCAGGTCTCCTCGGTTGACGGTGCATTACCCTGCAACTGTGCTTCCACTTTTGACGTCATCGGTTGATTAATCGCAAAGTTCTTCCAAATTTGGTCAAGGGAAGCTGGTTATGGTGAATTATGCGTGTGCTTTTAGCCAATCAGAAACGGAGAAATATTTTGAATGAATAATAAGGTAACTTAATTAATAAAAGAACTATTTTAAAAGAGGGATGCCTCCGCCCCCTTTTTTTTTCTATCTAAGTCACCACTTTTAATTTAATTTGACTTTCTGATATGGTTGTCTCTATAAACAGACTTATTTGAAGAGAAGCATCGCTCTTGCCTATATAGTGAAACCGCTTGAATTCAATTTTTTTTTTCACCTTTATGGCGATCTCATCCTATTCAACGGGCCTAAAAGAAGTTCCTTCGCATTATTCACATTTTTTTCCATATCCATTCAACACGAAATCAACAAAAGTAGTATGAATCGTTAAAAAGGCTGGTAACCAATCAGAGGCCACCGTTGTTACAAAACTGAGTGTACAACAGAGCGGGCTTATGTTTGGCTACAATCCTAGGAAGCGACCTATGCTGGTTATGAAGTAAAATAAATTTTCCACGAACCTTTCTAAATGCGTTCCCTGATCTTTAATTCCAAGTGAGTCGTATTGGGATTTGGTTAACTCTCTAACGAATCTCTGAGAATTTAATCAACAGTAATGATTCAGATAAAACGCTAAGTGGTTAGCAGTGAAATTCAACGTTGAAGAACATCGGCTTCTTAAACCTTACCAAGTGGTAGCCCGTTATTTTGGATTTTTGTGACTTAATCTACTTAAAGCTCTGATACTGGTGCCCTTGAAGTGTTTCAGCTTTCTGAAGCGAGAAGGACTGATACTAATTTCGAAGTGGAGCGCTTATTTGAATGTGGAACTCATTATTATATAAGTAATCCCATTTTGTCTTTATTCTGAACTGAGTACTATTTTTTAAAGTCAAAGTTGCATGGTTAAACTACGAAAATAGCACGTGATGTTATCGTAATAAGATAAGCCCACGAAAAGGCCCGTGTCGTTTCTTCCTGCCCAGAAAACTGGAGTAGCTGGTGCACCCTATACTACTAATGGCTCTTTGGTGAAAACCATTACCTGAAGATATTTGTAAGCTGGTACAGTGGGCGGTAGAATTTTCATTATTGCTGAAAACTTCCTCATAGCTGCTAACAGAGGAACATAATCTTCTTCTTTGCTTAGATACGTGGATAAGGCAAGCGGTTCAGTGTGATTTAGAAGGTTGGCCCTAAAAACAGAAAAAAATAAAAATGAATAAGTAGACATATATTTTTCTTCTAAATGTAAATCTAGGATTCAAAAGATTTACGAAAGACATATTAAGTGCAAATGATATTAATAGGACTTTTGTTTTCACCTAAGATAATATGAATTTGAAGAAATCAACATTCTTTTACCTTGCTAGGTTAAAAGAATCATCAATGAGCCCTGCCCGATCTGTTGCGTTGAATACCTGCAAATAAAGTAATAGGTGTTTTTAATCTATTTTGATATTGATATAATAATAATATAGGACTTCTTGATCAGAGTTCACTAAAAGAAAATCGCGTTCGGAAGAAGAATTGTTTGAAGAACAGTTACTGTATCAACCATAGGGTAAGCCGCGGGTGACTACCAGGTTTGGTTATCCTTAATTTATGTCATCGTTTTTTTTTAAACCTGTAACAATTATGAAGGGAAGTCTTTCCAAAAATGTTTTGAACAACTGCTAAAAAGAAGTGCATAATGTTATCACTAAATGACGAAACAAAGTAACGAAGTATTATCAGTTTAGGGTAACTATATAAAGTTAATCGCTCATTCTGGGATCAACTATTTGTATTTAGTAAAATCCAACCAGTGGTCTATCATCAGCGCTGCGTTCTGATTGGTTGAGCTACTACTAGGCTATATGTTATAGCCCACTAGTAGCGAAAAGGGCCGGCTTTGAAAACCAAAACAATGGCGGCTGAATCGCGTTTTGCTAGCTAAAGTTGTTTCTCCTCGATATTTTTGACCAACTAGTTGCATTTTCAGTACTAAAACAATTATTCCTCTCGCCCTAATGGCCTCTGAGTCAATAGCCCATGAGGCCGAAGCTATTGACTCAGAACCCATTCGGGCTTCAGGAATAATTTTTAATTAGATGCCAGCTCGTTCGGTCTGGTTTTACCCCCGAAATGTTATGATTATAACTAGAAATACGTATCTCGCAATAACCGTCGCGAAGCTCGGTTTGGTAACGGCACTCAAGTTAAGCCCTAACGGTCGGGGTTAAGAACTGGATGGGAGACCAACCGCGAATATCGTCGTAAAGGTCCATACGCTGTTCTTTCTTTTCTTCTCCTTCTTTTTTGCGTATTGTGTGGTGTTATTGTTAACGGTGTATTGAGAAGCAGATTTAGCATTATTTCGGCGTCCGGATTTAGAAAAAGGTAAAAACAAAGAACAAATATGGCAGTGCAGTTCGCCTGAGAATTATTATACTTCGGGCCGTAATACTGAACTGAAGCTTTGCAGCCGTTGATCTATATATCGGCGGGGAAACCGGCAAACTAAGAAATCTGGGTTTTCCACAGTGTAAAACGATCATAATGCCTCTGATTCCAATCTCCTGTTCCTCTGTCTCTTGTTGGTGGCGTTGCCTTCGCTGTGCTGGGCCAATGTTCTCTCTCCTCCGCGGTTTCTTGTTGACGTCTTCTCCTTCGTTGTTCACGCTAAATTTGAAGTCGGCGTTCTCGTTCCAGAGGAGTTTCGGTGGAAAATCTTCCTGGGCGAGGTTTTGCACCTGCTGTGCTTGTGTTTCATTTGCATGGGAAATTGTTGGTGATTCACCGATAGTAAACTTTGTTTCACAGACGATGAATAAACACATCAAAACCTTGGTTATCGGCGGCAAAGTCTATGTTGCCTGGAAACGCAAAATGCTCCATGACGTCATTGACGGACACCAAGAATATATATTCATGAAAAGATTTATGGCGCATCGAATTTTGCAGCTGGCTAAGACCACGCGCGGTTAGCAGACTACTCGCGCTTCGCGCGCGACGAGATTATAAAGTCGCTACGCTCGGAATTACCTTATGATTATGGTTGAGTTGGAATTCTATTTCAGTCCATGTGCCTTTGTCATAGTTGACCCGATAGAATCCCGTCTGTCCTATGTTTCCTTTAATCCATCCGCTTCCATCCCAAGAAATTTCAACTAAAATTAAAACAGTGTTTTTTGTCAACTTTTGCCATATTTACTTATTATTAACCTGGCGGCGACAAATTTGTCAAATGATAAGCAAAACGTTTTTCCATCTTTAAGAAGCACTGTTTAATAATAAAAAAAGGCTATCTTACTTTGATTGCCTTCGATTATCTTAAACATAGTCTTGCTTGGAGGGTTGGAGGTTCTGCTAGCTCCTATGAAGTACGAAAATGGTATTGTCCACTTGTACCTATGATGTAAAAGGAAAGGAGTTATGAGATCATGAGTATTAAAAACTTAAACAAGTAGCCGGATCGGCCATCATATCTTTCCCAATTACTGGTCCTAAACCATTTTAGTCAGAGTCTTTTCCTGCATTACCGGAAAGCAAAAACCGCGTAAAAACCTCATGACAGATGGAAATCATTCAGCCGCTTGGTATTCTAAATACGTAATGTACACAGAAAGATTTGAGCTGATTCGCCCCATGGGAGGGAATCTGGATGAATCGTGGAATCTGCAGGAATCAGGAAAAACAATACTTGTGGAATGCGCAATACTGGGCTTTGGAATCCGGAATACAGCTATGGGAATAGCAGAATCCTAGCAAAGACTGAAATCCAGACTCTAAGTTCCACTGACTTAGACTCAGTGAAATCCAGTACCTGGAATCTGGAATACATGACATGGATTCCAGAATCAAAACTGTCTTGGATCCCCTATCCTGTAACCAGAAAAATTCTGTTCAACTTTCTCGTTCTAGCGTGCTTTCAACGCGACTTTGTATACCAATAACGCAGTTCCACCACCGCCAGCATATCATGATGACGCAAAAAACACTGTTGCTTGATTCCCTCAGGAGTAATGTAATGCAAGAGCTTAGGTTTAAATTCTTTAAAAAAAACTCACGAAAGAAATAAAACAAAACTTCTTTTACTTCAGTTTGAAGCTATTACACGGTTCACAAACGAGTTTGTATCCAAACGTGGCGTGGTCAGCTCGACAAAGTTTTCATGTTTGTGGACATAACGATGTCATCTGCCCATACCAGGGGATCGGATACCAACTTTATATAAATACATATATAAATACCGTAAAATTGGGAAAATAGGCCCCGGGGCTTAAATTTTTCGAAGGGCCTTTTTGAGGGGCTTATTTTTGGAGGGGCTTATATTCGGAGGGGCTTATCTACGGAGTGAAATTTGCGTTTCAAAATCGATTGGGCTAGCCTTCTGAGTTGGAATTAAATTTAACGTTTTTCTTTGTAAGGGCAATTTTTCAAGTAGAAGCGCCCCCCCCCCCTGGGGGGGGGGGGCTTATGTTTGGAGGGGCGATTTATCGGAGGTTTTTTTGCGTTACCGGTTTGGAGGGGCTTGTACATGGAGGGGCTTATTTTCGGAATTTTACGGTATCTATTTTGCCTACCCATATGGGGAACTGGAATAGTTCGCCTTTGGATCTCTGTAATACAAGAAGCGGTCTTGTGTCGCCAAGTAGGTGTTCGGTTTACTAGACTTAGTAATAGTGACCACTGGATATCCCATCTGTTTTGTGAAAGTGTCCATCATATTTTTGACAGTCGAGTTTCCTGCAGCCTGACGGTAAAATGAACAATTCATTCATACTTCTCCGTAACATTTCTCCAAGTTATAAACATAACTTACTTTGTGAAAGGTTTGAGCCAAGTAGTCATTTCAAAAGTAGGTTGAGTTTGATCGTCCGGGTGAAAGTAGTCCTGAATAGGACTGTTGTTGATGACAGTTACTGACGTTTCGACAACCTGTGCGGTAGTTATCTTCAGAGTCAAAGTGAGTTATATTACGTCAGTTCATAGTATTATACTCTGGTTATTGATCTGATTGGTCAATTACGTCGCGATGTTATTAATGTTATAACATGGCGACGGGGCACAGGTTGTCGAAACGTCAACTGTCAACAACAACAGTCCTGATTAAACTTTTTTTATGTTTATATGGCCCAAAATCTAAAAAAAATTTTGGCCTCCATATATTTAAAAAAAAAAGTTTAACGTTATAAAAGGTGGTTGTTGAAAACAAAAAAAGAGACCAGGTCATCAAACGTTTTCGAGACCAGGTCATCATTAGGGTACGATTGATTAAATATATTTAATCGTTTGATTATTTATATTACTCGTTCATTCCGTTGCTTTTATGAAGTCAAGTTAAGGTAATATTCACTAAAGAATACAAAGCATAAGACTAGTAATCACCTTAACCATTGCGTCCCACAAATCATCAGTGTCTGCATTACCGTAGATGTGTTCATTGAGATACCGCTAGACAAAACAAATAAACAGAAACAAATACAAAATCAAAGCTAAGTTAGTAAGGTTTCAAGGGTTGTCCATCTTGTTCAAAGTACTTTGGTAAATAGTTTGAATGTAAAAAAAGAAAAAAACTAAACGAGACTAAGATATACCTTAAGAGTTTGCGTTTATCGGGATAAAGGTGGTGAGATTAATTGTTCACCATAGAAAGATTCAGAGAAATTAACGCTGTTTCTTTACAACGAATCTGGGACTTAGTCTTCAGTCAAGAGAGGACAATGACGCAAATCTGTGCAGTTTCTATTCAGTTCATTTGTGCATGCATTATTCCGTTGCTTCGAAACAATCGACAAATCCTCTCATACGAAGAATAGAAGCCAATGTCCCGCGTACAACAAAGGGAGCTAGGGGACATACATGAATGCACGCGTGCTGTAGATCTCCAAAGAGCTGTCAGGAGGAGAATAACGTTTTTAATTCCTTTACTTTTTCAACCAAAACAAACACACCTTGAGTCCGTCACGGAATACTGCATTTCCTAAAAAGTTATGCAGCATCAACAGGATGGAACCACCCTATAAACAGATGTAAACAAAAAAAGACAAAACAAAATTAAACAAAACCAAGAAACAGTGAGTCAGCGACATTCAAAGGCAAAGCATGAACTGACGACCTTGCCACTGAGGCAGTGCATTTTTCATGAGATTTTTGCCTTGCTATGCCGTGGGAAAAAATGCGAAACATCGTTGATAAGCAAGTCAGGACGATCCGTCAAGAAATTTTCACCTTAAATTTATCCTGCTATGACTTTTCGTATGCTGTAGAGAAATATTTATTTAATTTCTTAACATTTCTATTACAACTAAAACGGAAGGGACAACGAGGATTCGAGGAAAGAAAAATAACAGTTGGCGAAATGATTTATTGATTTTCAAGAGCACATTCATCACACCTTTTTGTATGATATAGCGTCAAATACATCTCCGATTTTCAGAGGGTCATTTACTGGTATCCTGATTTTGTGAGAACTTGCCAGTCCATCAAGATCCAGAGAATCCTGCACAACTCGGGCTATGAACTGGTCAACCTAGGACGAAGACATAAAGCTCTCAATAGTTGAAATAACTTAGTGATACTCTATTTGGAAACACTGAATGACCACCAGTTGCCATTCCATAGGTAAAGAGAAAAGGAAAAGCAACTGAGCTGCAAAAATTGAGGAAGCACAAACAACTGAGCTGCTTTCAGGATCCCGCAGCCTTGCATGACCCAAGCTCACGAGTGAAAAAAATCGAAATATGCGGTGTTCTAATTCTCTCTTTTTTTTTTATTCACTTTATAGGAGATGAAAGAACAAGCTGCGGCTAGTTCAACAGAAGAGAAAACAATTTTGGTGCTTCAGACCGGGGGGGGGGGGGTACTCGGGATTTCAAGTGACGGGGATGATCGAAGGATTTTTTTGGGTTTGAAAGTTTCGTTTCCGGGATTTTTTTGGGTACGAAAATTTGGCATGTATTTTTTTGGGTAGCTTGATTTGAGTAGGGATTTTTTTGGAGTATTAAAAAGAATCGGTAGTGCCCTGGCTGCGTAGTTCTGTGAATAAAGTAACAGACAAACGTGTTTTGCTGTTGTTTAATTAACTATGGTGTCGCTTTACATCGCACGTGTTATGCAATAGTCTGCATTGTCCCGTGGTGCCCGGCCGTGTACAAGACTTCAACCGCTTCAATTCAGTCAATTGGCTTTACCGTCACTGGAATTCCCACAAAATCGACATGGGATTTTTTTGGGGTTAATTTTTGGTCCAGGGATTTTTTTGGGTTTTGCTGGAAGCCCTAGGGATTTTTTGGGGTCTTGACTTTTGGCTCCATTCGATCATCCCCGTCACTTAAAATCCCGCGCACCCCCCCCCCCTCCCTGGGGCTTCAGAAAAGGAACCAACCCAGCCAACAATCCAACATGGCCACTT
Organism: Porites lobata; assembly: GCA_942486035.1. Lineage (NCBI taxonomy): Eukaryota > Metazoa > Cnidaria > Anthozoa > Scleractinia > Poritidae > Porites > Porites lobata. The sequence continues at coordinate 1,352,992 of CALNXK010000099.1, forward strand.
TTATTTCCTCATTGGACAGTCCATACTCACTCACGTTTTTTGTTCTCTCTTGTATTTAACAATACATTGATTACATCTGTTCCAATGTTTCCAGGGGTGCGGTATATCCACCAAGGCTTCAATCCTTTCTCCATCGTTTTAACTGCCCAGCTTTATAATTATCGTCGCAAACGCAAATTTTGGCATTTAGGAATAATGTTTGGTCCAGGGATTTTTTTCGGAGGGGGGTTTCTGTGGGAAGTCGTAGGGATTTTTTCAGATTTTTGATCTCATTCGACGGTATACCCATCTCTTTAAATCCGAAGTATCCACCGGTTTCAACGATAAGTAACTAAACGTCCCTAATTACACCCCTACCCGCCACCCCTCCCCTTCATTCCAACGGTCAAGTTTCTACAACATCCACGTAAGTTTTTCCCAAACTTAAAGGGATGAAAAGTGACTGCCTACGGTTCGGTTTTCAGATACGAATATTCGAATGCACGTTTTATAAATTATATAGCTCGAGTGTGCTATGTAATCTTATGTATAAGAGCTCAGTCACATTCCACTTACCATTTTCCAATCAGGATGAATATGATCCACACCAATAGTACCGGCGTAGGTAGCAAATCCTTCGTTCAGCCAAAGATCACTCCACCATTCCATGGTAACAAGGTCACCGAACCACTGGAAACAGCAAGTAACAAAGAAAATTGCAAAAATGTTTTAGAAGGAGCTGCCATTAATAATGTACAAGGAAGGAAGGGCAATTTGATATGATTCAGCGGACCAATTCGAGGTCCAATTCCTCGAGATAGACTTACCCCTTTCAACGTTCTATCATATTTCATACCGAATATTTTCCTTAGCGCAGTTAATTTAGCTTAGTTAGAATTTTCAAAGATTCCTTAAGGACTATAGAAAAAGACCGTGATTAGGTATGGATCCCCAACAGAAAATCAGCAGAAGTGCGAAAAAAAAAAAGGTTAAAGGCTTGTTTATTGTGGAAAGTGCACATAAAAGGATTAAAAACCCCAACTGGAAAGAGGCAATCAGTTAGCTGTTCACAAGCGTGGCCGAGGATTTCAACTCGGAATGACCGAGAAAAAATCCAGGAAAGTGGCTAAAGCGGGCTCGAACCCGGGACCACCACATTGCGAGTCCGAGGCGCTGACCACTCGGCCACGCCCCTCCTAAAAAAAGAAAAGATGTTAGTAAATCAACAAGGGAGAAATAGCTACCAGAGAACTTTCCAAATCCTAAATTGGCGTCTTTAGCCACTTTCCAAGGGGACGTATTTGTATGGGAATTTACAGCTCACGCTTCATTGACTTGTCGCACTTTACGTTGAACTTTTTCGTCGACTGTCACCTAAATGGGTGTTCGTAATATTGGGGTTACATGACCGCAACTTATTTTACAAAACTGATAACACTGGTTTTACCAGATGTGCTACTTCGTGCGCAACCAATCTTGCGATGCCCTCTCGTGAAGATGATGAGGTCTCCCCTTCTTTGACCAACACTCCTGTCTCTCGGTATTTGATAAGGCCCCAGTTCTCCATACCTCCTGGTCCAAACACGGGTAGGCCGATTCCGTCTGAGGAAACAATGAATGCATTACTGACGTTACCGTGGAGATCAGACTGACTCTTGATCATTTTTCTTGATCTTAAGGCGATCTTCATTTGTCGGAACTGACAGGCCGGACCATTCCTGTCGTAATCAGAATTTCACTTTTTATCAAAACTGTTCAGCCAGATCAGTCAAATCCTAAAATAGTGATGCACGACCAGCAAAACCAACGAAAAAGCCTGCTGCATTTTCAAAGTGTCCGGCTTCGCCTTGCCAGCTCTGACTTTTGGAAAGCGCCCTTTAAGTTTTAAAAGAAATGCACCTGATTTTGGTAACGGATAATCAACACCGAAAAAATCTTTAAAAAACGCCATGCATTGCTTTGATACATTCAATGAGTAGTCCACTTGATCCAGAACTTCCGCTCGAGCGTACATCCTGATCTACAAAGAAAACGAATGTGAAGAATTTGAGTATGTATACGAAATATTCTCAAGTAATTCTCATACCCTGAAGCTTCACAGATTAAAGGAAAATCCGTAATAGTCTCAGCAGCTTTTTAAAATTATAACAAGTCTTTTTTTCTTTTAATCACGGTTGTCGTTTTAATCCACGTTAATCTCTTCCATCCTTAGCCATTGTAAATGAATTGTTATCATCTCTTTTGCATTTTCTCTTTCAAACTAATATTTCCTTCAATAGACATATACATATATTCCCTTATATCTTTTGTTTCCCCAATGTAGGTTTTGTAATAATACGTCTCAAGATAACTGTCTCATCTCATCAAATTCCATATTCTCCTTGTGCATATGTCAGCAGCATTTATTTTATAAATTTTAGTTTATACATTTTATTGATCTCATTTTACAATATAAATTTCTCTGAAGCCTTCATCGAGAAAACAAAACATACAAGCTAAAGAGGTCTATTTCTTAAATACTTGGAAACTAATGGCCAGACATATTTTGAAAAAAAATATAAAAAATTAATATAAATCTCTAACTCACATCAACTCCCTTGTCTGTCTTTGTCCCTTTGTACTTGAAGTCACCAACGGCAAAGGCTGCTAGATAAGTAGACATCTTTTTTGTTTTCTCAAAATGGTCATGTTTCCTGCCTTCTTTTACCTCGCTTTTGTAGATAGGCATGTTTGACAACGCGATTAGACTCGGATCATGAACAAGGCTCACGTTAAAGGTCGCTTTCATCGCGGGCTCGTCAAAACATGGGAACACTTTCCTAGCCCTTAAAGGTTGGAATTGAGTAGCAGAGAAATGCCTAACGAGAAAGATTAACATTACTTGCAAATAATCGAACAATAAATAACACGGTGGTACATTTTTACTGCTATAAGTACTTAAACAACACTGTACCGTAGTCTATATGTTCGACAGTTCTTAACAATATTATACAGGGTGTCCCAAAAGTTCGTTCCTCTACTTTATAAGTCTGTATTTCAGTACGATAGGACTTGGTAAGGAAAACATTTCAACAAAAGTTGTGTCTTTCAATATAATTCACTATTTTCATACTTGCTGTGCCATCTTTTGACTCCAATATTCGACTTGTGTACTTCCGCGCCAAAGTTGCGCGTGCGCTAGTATATGTTCCAGCCACATATTTTTTGTATTTCATAGCCCGAATTGCTCGAACTCCTTCTTATTTTTTGTGAATATCACGAAAAATAAACCCCCTTAACGCAAAAACGTTCAGCTGCATACTTCGATTTACTGGCTTATCTGTTATAGAAATTGCTAAAAAACTGGAAAAATCCGAATGTTAGGTGGTTGAATGATCATGGAGAAATGAAGGTTTTGAAGGCAAGAAACTAAGGGGGAGACCAAAAGCCCTGATTAAAGCAGCTAGAATAGTTTTAAAGAAGGCTAGATACAAAATAGGAGACTCGACAAGGAAACTCAGTCTGACATAGTTAGCAAGCCAAATAAAAGGGTCGTGAAAAAATGTTTAAAATGTTTAAAATTAGAGACCCCTGAGATGGCAAAAAACCCTCTGCTTAGTCTGCCAATTTAACACCCAGCTTGTTTCAAATTTGTAAAGAAGTACAAAAGCTTTGCTGTGGAAGGGGGCCGGGATGATTATCTTTTTTGGATGAACGCCCAAAATATACATATGTATATTTTTTCAGCTGCCTAAACTAAACAAATTTTGTTTGGGGGTTGAACTGGATCCTGCGCACCAGGTGATAAAAATGCTCAAAACGGATCATTTGTGGGTCTACACGCTGTATCTCAATTCATGCCGCAACGGCTACTGAAATTCTGAATACATGTACTTGATAGAGAAATAAACATCTTCTAGCATTTTCGTGTAAAAATATAGTTTTGATCAAAAGTTATAGTGCATGAAATTAGAGGAACGAACTTTTGGGACACCCTGTAGTTATTATAATTAAATGTTTACAAATGTTACGATTTGTAAAGTGCAGTTAACATACACATGAAATGCGCAATAAAATTATTGTTAAAAATAAAACAGTTAGTAAAACGTATATAGAATGGGCGTTATAAAATAAACATATATACAAATGGATAATAAATTGCATACTCCTAATCAGCCAATAACGTTGTTATGGAAAAATGAAAACAAAAACAACAAAACAAATAGAGAAAAAGCTAGAAAGGAATAACAGAGGTGTACACTTATCATGATTGGATGAGAGGGTGAAGCATAAAACGTACTTACGGTGGCAACTATTAACCTTCTCTTAACTCAACTGCTTTCATTCTAACACAATATACTGTACTACAAAATGTTTTCAGAATAATCTAAATATCCATAGGTAATTTTAATGGGCTATTACTAAATTAGGCCTTCTTAGCTTTTTTTGTTTTTGTTTTTTTTTACTTTTTGTATGACAACGTTACTGTAATGAAGTGTATAGAAATTCAAATGGTTACAAAGGCCAAAAAAATACGACAAACTAGTAAAAAAAAACTTAAAGACTACAATTAACAAAATGATTTATCACTGACAGCAAATTAAATAGTTTTTCAAGTCTAAACAATACAATGATACTAAAAAAAAGAGATTATCATTTTAAATTTAAATGCCTACAGTTGTAATTGTTAAAGAAGGGGGATAAAGTCCTCTTATTGCCAGTGTCAAACCTACAAGGACTGATGAGTGGCCGTGGAAAAGAGACCGTATATGTTATCACCGCAAGACCTGAATATTCGGAAAGGCATGCCAAACTTACAAAACCTGACGTTCGGTGTTGAAAGTACCAATGATTAAAAAATGACGGCAATCCATATATTTATTCGTAAATTCTTGCATAGTAAGTAGTGTATAATGTTGAGCTGAGGCCTTGTTTAGGTCTAGCTACAATTGTAGGTCCAGCTAGATCTATAGTCAATGAGGTCCTCAATTAACAGTTAATATAAAACCTATTCTTTTATTAATATTCATCATAATTGTCTAGTCAAGTGCCTAGTCTTTTTCTTTTCACATGTACAGTAATTTCATAACTTAAATTCATAACTAGATACAATGAATACGATGTAATCTCTAGTAAAACGGTATATGAAGGGCATTATAAAACCTCGTCTGTAAAATGTTATAAGAAGGGCATTTTAAAATCTCTGTGAATGGTATTAGCACGGAATTATAAAACCTCTTTGAAATAGTAAAGGCAGGGCATTGCAAACTCCCTGTAAAATAGTATCAGAAGGGCATTTTAAAATCTTTGTTATATGGTTAGCCTTTTGCAGGCGTTTATATGGCAGGTGGAGAGCGAGAGAGTTAAATCTGTAAAATGTTACAAGCAGGGTAAAGTAAAACGTCTGTGATCTAACTAGGCTCAGCGAGCGCTGTTAATGTTAAATTGAAGTAGTATTTAAAACAGCAATAGTGCTTTTCATGATTAGTAAAATATCAAAATTTAATTTCAATGGCTATATATTAAGTCTCCTTTTGTGCTTTTTTGTACGACAACGTTATTGCTATTACCAAAAATAAATTTATTATAAATATATATTAAATAAATTTTCCATGGCGTTGATGTTTGACCATAATGAGAAGATAGTTTACTGTGATGAATTAAAAAAAAAAAAAGAAGAATAAAAAATAAATCTTTACAGAACACTTACGAATCAGTGCCGTTCTTGTATTTGAAGGACGCCTTATACATTCCTCTCAGGTCAGCTGCATACTCTCCTGAAAACTCCGATGTTATAACATACATGCCTTTATCAATAGATGATTCCAACACTATAACAAGAAACTGGTTCTTTTCGAACTTGAAGCGTCGCTTGATTGGGATTGAATCTGAAATATTAGGTAACTAAATGTTAATTGAGCAACAAAGCAGGATGGATTTAAAATTTTCCAAACAAACAAAGCAAGATAAACGAGTAAAAACAAGAAAGCAACCAAAGCAAAAACAAAGAATAGTCCTATGAAAAAGATAAGAGACTCTGTAACCCTACGAGTGTTAAATTGCCTTGCACAGGAATTCTAGCTATACATTTAGGTTTTCAGACCTATTTCAACCCCGAATATCCCACAAATAAAAAGGCTACAACAGCGAAGTGTCCAGTCAACGTTTTCCATGACACCGTTGAAATTAACTGAGATCCACTCAAACATCCAAGCTAAGGGCAAGTAGACAAGTTCCTATTTTTCCAGGATTATGGTATCCGGAATATCATCGCGTGTACTCTATAATATATGAATAACCCGGATATTTTAAAATATTGTCATACAAAAAAGCTGTTAATCACGACCTACCTCCAGATTTCTTCTGGACTTTAACCGTGGTGAAATTCAAGTTTCTGCTATGTAGGAGTATATAAGGCGTGGATTTCGATACATTGGTTAGAATATCCACCTTCCCTGTGAAGTTAGGCTTACTCAGATCAATGTATAGTATGAGGTCATAATGCTTGGGTCTGATATACACCGGAAGACGGATTTGCCACCATGGTTCAGTTCCGGGAGTGGTAGGACCGGTAGACTGTGTAGGACTCACTTCTTCTTTTTTGTCAGCTAAGTATGTGTTAACAAAATACATAATTCAGAATGAGGGGGACAAAAAAAAAATGAAATTGAGTGCTTTCCAATCTGTCATAACTTCTAAAATTCATTGTCAAAACTTGAATGAAACGCTCTGCTCCAGCAGGTTAGGGGAAAACAGCTCCACTTCTGGGGTAATCAAACTGGGCTGGTTATGGGGTCGAAGTCTAACTAAATTGGCTGCGGTTCAAAAAATCATGGGACCGCAGGGCCTGTTGTCTACCCATGCAGGTTATTTACAAATAAAGAGACAACTAACTGTTTTTCTATTCGACGCTATACGCTTACATGAAACTGTTCACTATAAAGAGAGTTTCGGTAAAAGCGTTGTGTGGGCAAACTGAAAATGGGTAAAGCACTGCCGGTAAACTCCATGAAGATCAACGGCCGTATTTGTTTAAAAAGTTTCAGCTGGCTTTAAGTACAAATTGGTTGGGATGGAAATGAACATGAACATAAAATGAAGTTATTAGTAAATTGTATGCTCAATAGAAACTATATAAGAATTGAAATTTCCCAACACAACATCCCTGACTGGAACGCGAATTGACAACTCAGTGACACTAGAAAATATATTCCCTGCATGTTGAGGCAGGTTTCTAGGGCCATTATGTCCCGTCCTTCTACCAGTAGGTAGCTGCCTACTTTCCTTCCTAATCGAGAGCTTTTTCCGCATTTTTTTCAGCAAAGCTTTGCTCTGAAAAGGTGAAATAGGTAACCGGGCCCAAAAATTACCAGGACATTCGAGAAACGTGCCAAAGGTCAGTAAAAGGTATTAATCGTTTTTGGGAATTAAAAAATAGTTTTTAAAAACATCGCTCGAACATAACTTTATCCCAGTTAAAAATTTTCCATAACTATTTTACCGATCATTTTCAAATATTTGAACAACACCGTACTTGAACAACAACGGAAGATGAAATTTAAAAGCAATAAGCATGAGATTTTTAAGAATAAAACTCAGGAACCATAACATCTATACGCGACTGATCCTTAACGCTTTGTCAGCCTGTTGACTTAGAAAGGGCTCGTCATCTGACATGTAGCGACTGGGCCTTGGCCGGCACAAACTATACTTAAACTTGCAGCATGATAAGAGCCCGCAGAAAACAATTAAACACATGTTGGGAAATAATGCTCACAAGTTATATTTTGTTAGAATTTCTGATTGATGCAGCCTCGCCGGCGAAGGGTTTCAGGTTCTGGTTGTTTCCGATCGGTTAATTGTAAGCTCAGTCGACGTGAAAGAGTGATTAAGTGTTTCCTGATTTAGTCTTGATTTCGAATGATCCAATGCAAATTAACAACCTGCTTGTTTACTCCGGCGTGAAAATCAAATAATATAACGACAATTTTGAATTTAAAAATGCCAATTTTAATTTGCTGACATTCCCTTTTCACCCCATCTATCTGCACACTAAATAATAGTTATGAGGCTTCGACGATCGACTTCCAAATCTCTCTTTTTCTTTTCTTTTTTCGAATCAGAACAACCCATGAGTGTTCGTTACGGATAAAAAGTGTGTGACCATTCAGCCATTCTACGATCAAATTTTAATGACATAAAATATCATGAGTAAAGTAAAAACTTTTGAAGTAATGAAAACAGTGACGCGCGCTATAAGACAAGCTAATTGCACTGAGCATTGAAGGATAATTTAAGTACTCGTCCATTCTTTGTTTCTCCTCTAACTTGAAAACTGATATTGGGTTGAAATACTTCCCATCGCCGAGTGCCGGAATATTTGAATACTTGTTAATACTTATACTTACGCGTTTTATCCGGCGTGTCTCTTCTGTTCTTTGCTTGTTCGTGGCCAAGAACTGCAGCTAAGACAATTATTATAATCAACAGGACCAAGATTACAACAGCAAGAATTATTAGCTTGGTTTTGTCCAAAAATAAACCAGTAAACGCTCCTTTCCCTGACTTCACTTTCGGTTCGCCATCTACTTCCAGTTGCTGAAGAGGGACTTTAGATTCTGTCATCTTAATTAAACGACCGACTGAGAACAGTGTCCAGTGAGATTAACAAGTTAGGCAACAGAAATAAAAGGCAGCTGACACCCTTGTCTGAACCTTGCTGCAATCTTGCTACGACTGGCGAATCAGCTGCCCTTCAATACCAATGTCACGCTTTTTTGCCGTGAGGAATTATAATATATGCATGCAGCAAGCCTAAGAAGCCCAATTATTCAAATGAAGCTGTGACTGGGAAAACAACATTAAGATTTAGTCACAAAGTCAAGTACTGGCAACAAGGAGCTGTGCCCGAACAAATTTACGAACTTCAGGACGGAGGTCAACTGATGCAACTAAAGTTGTCATCAGAAAGAATTAATAGCAAATAACCCTACAGAAATATATATAAAAGTCATAAATCGAAAATAACTATAAGTAAAGAATAAGTGTCGTGCATAAATTGTGAGGACAAAGCGATTTGTTTTGTTCTTTTGTAATCCTTTGTCTGTTGTGTGTGTGTTTCTTCTTCTTTTTTTTCTTTTCAATCTTATCTCTATCCGATGTTACAAATGAGAATTAAGTCACCAGTAATCCATGCTCGGTTTTTAAATTGATGAACAATAAACTTAGCTTAAATAGCCTTTAGTTTATATTTCACCGCAAGGAAGACGTAATAGCGTACTTGGCGGGTCAATACAAGGATGCGTAGAAATTTTGGCCTTAGGCAGTCACTGCTTTTAACTTATCGAGAGTCGAGTCAACTGGGTTAACCCTTGTTGAAAACTGATTATTTGTTTGGCGTATAATTAATATATATAATATAATTCCCAAAAAAGTTAACTATCGGTACTAAAATCTTATCGACTTTTTTTGGGCAAAAAAATGATTTGATTTGACATTAGGGAACGTAATTAAAGATCACACAGTTGTCTCTGAACCCAAAGCTAAAGGATCCTAACGTGTAAGTGTGCCTTTTTTCTGCTTCGCTTGTTTTTGTTTTTTGGTTTTAGACCTGCGTAGGTGCTTCAACAGATTAACAATTCAATTCAAAATTAATTTTTGACAATTCTCTTTACTGTATCAAGAAGAAGTAAGCATTTTCTAATTGACCATATGGAAGGCAGAACGTTAACCGTTATATAGTAAAACTAAATTAAGGACGGATAAAAAGGCACGTCTTCACATCTCAAGTTGACATAGCGGAAAACCTATACTTTGACTTAAGTATATAGTATCGTGTCTGAGACGGATCCTCTCTTGCAGGTAGTACAAACTATCGTTTGTACCGTCTGCTAATATGGGCCAGGTACCAGTTGTTCGAAAGCTGGATAGCGCTATCCACTGGATAAATTACCATGATTCAAAGGATAGTGCAATTGGTTTTCGTAATACTTTTCCTCTGGATAGCGATTTATCCGGTGGATAGCACTATCCAACTCAGTTTTATTACAACCGGGGCCAGAGGAGAATCACATTGTTTATACTACCACAGGAGAAATTTCTGCAATTTGATTGGCTTAGAGCAGTGGTATTTCAGCTTAATTTGAAATACCTACATGTGAAAATTACAAACCTTTTGCGGGTAGTAGTATAAATTAATAATAGCATGATTTGTACATTATATTTGGCATAAATACCACTCATGATAATTCAAAACTGTCTCAAATTTACGTATAACAATTTTGAAACATCACTCGTGGAATTTACGCCAAATATCACTACAAATCATGCTATTACCTATACGTAATAGGATACAAGTAATAAAGCAAACCCTCTCGTGGAGCTCAAGTAAAGGAAAAAAAAGTATAATAACAACGGCAAACAAACAGACAAACAAACAAAAAAAAACAGCAACAACAAACAACATGGGGTCATACATGAACTACTGACCCAAACACGTTATCGATAATTATGCTAATCAATAATAATCGATTGTAATCATTAAAATACAAAGGAGTATGTGCACCTGGCGTTGCCGTTTCGTAAACAACACAAGACCGGCTTTAGTCTTTAAACATAAGCCACTAGACCAGTGAGTAGTAATCATAGTGTTCCCGGTGTGTTTCTATGCTATTAATAGATTTTTGTGCATTTCCATTCAATCCATTGCTTCGACTGCATATTGTATATATTTTCCTTGCCATCTCGCTCACCCGGATCTTAATCAATTGTGGTACTGATTGAGAGGTCCCCCTGAACGTTGCCGTACTGGGGCATAAGCTAATTAAAGGTCTTGGTTCGGCGAAAGCTGTTTTTTTTTTTTCATTGTGCATATAATAAGTGTAGATTAATTAATGTTAAGTCAATCTTTTATTGATATCAGTTGTTGTCAAATATCGGTTTATCGTCTGAGTCACGCCTGAATTATCTGTTTATTGGCTGACACCAATTGACGCCTTCGAAGAGTATCCGTGATATTTCACTAGACAATTACAATGTCCGGCGCGTATACATGCGAGCTACGAAAATGGCTAGCTTAAGTATTCCTCATTCAAACTTTCTTTTTCTTGGCCATTTTCAGTACTGAAGCACACACTACCAACTCCGCAGTATGGCCCGCTACGTTACTCCTCTGCACAACCATAAAAGATCTTTCATTGATAGCTGCATACCTGCTGAAGCTTGTGGATTGCAGGACGACGTGATTGTACTTTGTTTGGCGTCGTAGACGACACCACGACGACGAAATTTACTGGTCGCGCTTGCGCAGTACACTGTAACTGACTTCTGGTCGTAAAAGAAGCTTTAATGGAAAAGTGGAATCTCATACAAAACGTTTTTCTCCCGGTACTCCGGTTTTCCCCTCTCCTCAAAAACCAACATTTCCAAATTCCAATTTGACCAGGAATCAGGTAGACGGAGAACCACTTTGTGGATGTGCTACCTGCAAATCGTTATCGTTATTATTTATTATTATTATTATTATTAAATTGATATTCTCTCAAACACTGCGTTTAGCTTACCGACAAGTACTCCACCTCCATGTGAGTCCAACGACCTATACCTCATAGAAGAATAAAGACCTTGTTACTTCTCTTAATCAAGCGGTCGACCTTGTTTTCGTAATAGCATTTCCAGTGGGCTTAACACACTGGGCCCGATCCATTCAACTAAAATTTCCGGAAATTTTGGTCCAAAACTCAATGGATTGGTTCGGTCCAACCGGAAAAGTTTCGAAAAAACTAGTCCGCCACTGTAACCTCCCAGTTTGAGAAATACAACGCTTATCTTCTGATACTTGTCTAAGTAAATACGAAATCGACTCTCACCCTCTCCCTCTGGAAATTTATTTGCCTTATTGGCCCCATAATGGCACAGCATATTAAACCTTTGAACTATTTTGGGGGGCATTAAGTATAATTTAAAAGGATCTTAACGCCGGCTTTGACTGAGAAAGCTGTAAATAAGCTTTTCAGAGATTTATTCCTGGTTTACTATATCTTGCTGGTATGGCTAAGTAAACACGAATTCCTCTCCCTCTGGAAATTCATTGCCTATATTGGACCCATAATGACATAGCACATTAAACCATTGAACTATTTTGGGGGCATTAGCACTAAAGGCTCTAAAAGCGGGATTTGACTGAGAAAGCTGTAAATAAGTCTTTCAGATATTCATTCGTGGCTTACTATAACTTGCTGGTGTGGGACACAAACGTACTAAAACCATGCAGTCTGAATTGAGTTCATCGGCCTTAATGTATGAGAGACTGCACGTTTTCGGCTGCAGTAATCTCTAACTTTAGTCCAGGGGAATCCCCGACTTTCTCTTTAGATACGCATATTTGTTTTTCCTATTTCCCCTTCGCAATACGCCGGTTCGTTTTCAAGACATATGGCATGATTGTATGTGGATAGAAGTTGTGTTTGGACTTACAGTGTTATTCGCGTGATCATTGAGTGACATACACGATAACAAGAAAAGGTAACATCAATCCCATTAAGAAGTTGCTAATCATACAATTATGTTTTTGGTTATTTTTTAACAATTTGTAGTAGTTGACGTTTCACTACGGCTTTTGTCATGTTTTAAGCGAAGGTAATCGCGCTTAAATTGCCCAGTATCCTGTACATTTCCATCTTAAATACTAGCCATTCAATTTGTTGTATTCAATACGTGAAAATGAGATTGATCAAGTGATACGCCGCAGTTTGCGAGCAGTTTGAAGAGACGGATGAACGATCATAGCAAATCAAAACCACTTTATATGCATGACAACTCCCCAATCATACCCACGTCAGTCTCGACTCAGTACTGGTCTTGTTCTCGTAATTTGTTACATTTTACAGTAAGATTTTTTATTTAAAGTATTCGAGATCTAAAGATAGTGAAATCGTCAAAGCTGAAAGAAAATTGGTTTGAACTATCGAGAGGTTCGAAAAATTAATGTTAAAATAAAATGTTTTACGAGGGAAGGTGGAAATTCGAAGGATCGGGTCGCGAAACTGGAGACCTAGAATGGAGAATAATAGATGAAAGTAGCCTATAATGTACTGTAACTGTCGATGGTACCCTTGTACTTGAAGGCCTTCACATAGACCTTAACTTATCACGGATTTGGAAGCCATCTTCAGTCTTGACAGGAAGGCAAGTTCCGCGTTAGAAATTGCACTGTTTGGGTATGAGAACCTTATGTCGAATAATTTTTGTAAAACGGCTGTTCTGAAAATGATATGAATTGTGAACTAAATAAAGCTACACACCGAAGAATTCTACTGGCATTCTACCACTTTTCAAAGTTTTTTTTGTCTGTAAACATTTTTGTTCCTGCAAACTAAAATTATGCGGAAAAGATCAGGCGTATTTTATAGAACCAATCGCTTCAGTAAATTTACACTTTCAGTTATTTTTCATTGAATTTCAAAAGTTAAGGAAGATTTTGGATACATAATTCAAAGCAAAAGCGCCCCAATTGTGACGTTTTAGGCTAGATTCTTAATCCGTACATTTGTGACGCCTCTAATTTTTCCTTTTTGTATCCGTTGTCATGTTAATATATTAAACACAACATACCACTCCCGATTTTAGCCTTTACATCATAGAATAAACATTATGTTGAAAACTCGCTGAAAACCTGTATATGACGCATTGAAATGTCGATCTGTTACTTGATTGTGTCTGTTAAAATCTCTCAACTTTGTCACAATGACCTGATCTCTGCGCCTGCGCAGTGTAACCAATTATCTTAAAAGATTATTTTCGTTCTCAGAGCTGCGCGGTTAATTGGTAACAAAAGATCACGTTAACAGATAAATAAACAAATAAATAAATAGATAAAAATAAAGAGAAGCCTCGGCAACGAGATAAAAATAATTGTGCAGATCGAGGGCTCTCACACGCTGGCGGCCACGCACTCGCTCCCTTCCATGGAGCGTCTGAGAATCAGGCGTAGGCTGGGATAACCTCAGATTAGGCCCAATTTTAGCAGTTCTGATACAATCTCTCTAACGTAGTCGCGCTAAAATTGGGCCAGATACAAAGTCTCATAAGCTTATGATGCTGCGGCCAGATTTTGACCGCAACGCTGATTGGCTGTTAGAACAATGCCAGAGGATCTGATTGGCTGTTGGAATCACCGGAAGTTGAAAGCGCTTATTCCTCGCATGGTTGTAGCACTAAAAAATCTTCGCGAATGATCCGCCGTCAGCGGAGAGAAGGATTTTGCTGTCTTTTCAATTGTTTTACGGTCTTGCGGTAGGAAAATATGCCTTAATATGTGCCGTAGAAATTCAGAAAATTCAGATGGTTGTCCATATCATATCAGGATTTGCTTAATTTATGGAACTAATGAATGTGAGTGTATCGCGGAGTCGATTCCCTCTGCAAATTGTTCACCTCAGACAAGGAGCCTTTTGATTTACCAACAAACGAGTGGAAGTCGAAATACTGTTCATGTTTAAATTGGTTTCATTTGAAAGTTTAGCCGGAAATGACTTCTCTGAACGGGGCACGCAAGCGGAGGCTCACTACATGCGAAAGAAACCTCAATCGCCTGCTGTGAAGTATTAGACTTAAAATATATCGCATCGCTGTTCAAAGACGTTTGGTAGGAATTACTATAAAAGCTACTGCTGCTAGTGTTAACATAACAGACTTGTTGTTTGGTTTCGCTTTTTGTAAAAAATAAATAGGAAAACTGTTGTCCTAGCTCGTTGGCTCTTTGCTGTTTGTTAGTTTCGATTATTAAATTTAGCGAGCTTTTCAGTACGGTGGCTCGTAGCTAGGGACAAAACGCATCTTAGAATCCAAAACAATAACCCAACAGAACTACAAATTAAAGTGTTTGTAATATTGTTTTTCATTTTGATAATAGGTCAGTTGAGCATGCAGTGTTAGTAGTGTCGTTTCGTCTATCCAAAGTGGCAGATAATATTTTCCTGGATTTAAAAAAAATTATTTTCTCTTCGGAGACGGTGTTTCTAGTAAATTCGCCAATTGAAAGTGTACTCACGGGACTAAATTAAATCCACTTGAGAACTCGTTTGCTTTGTTCCGAGATAATTTATATATCCTTTGAAAAAGTTCGCGAAATATTTCTCCAAGATTTTTAATAATTTATGTACTGAAAAAGCGGGGAAAATTGCCGAGGAAATAAGGCTTTAAAGGCAACAGAACAGCCAAAATATTAAAACGAGAACATCGTGTCGCCGTCTTTTCGAAACCTTTTTATCTTCTACGCCAACAGAAATAACCTTCCAAGATTTCCTTTATCTCACAAGAAGTTAAATGTGACTGCGCTGTTTTATTTTTAGTTGAAAAAAGATAAACGTTTCGCGAATCTGCATTTTCCCGCGAATGAAAACTTTGCATTTTAAAAGAGCATGCAACGGAAGGAATTTTGGTTGGCTGATTCCGCAGGAATCTCAGGATAGCGTAGGGAATAATGTTGTGACTCTTCAATAGGTCTGTCTACAACATATATATGCGTCATATACCTACAGGAGGGCATGATACAATCCTTTCACAGATCACATGCAAAAAAGCTAGAATCTGGACTCTTTTTCTGATTGGATAGGAAACAATACGGATGATTTGCGCTGTTCCGATCGGCCAAAATGTCACCTGTTGATTTCAGTCTGCTTTTTTGCTTGTGTATTAAATGAGCAGTGAATACACCCGCGAGTTCGTTATGAAATTTCTGCCGGCTTAGTTTTCTTGAATTTGCAGAATATCTAAATAGAAATTTCATCGATTGAAATATTTTCCATCTCATCGTAAACTAAAAAATTCACCGATCATTTGAATGCAATTTGATACCGGCGGGGCTACAAGTTACAGAAGCGACAAACGTGTTCATATTTGTAGTTGTTAAATCATACGGCAGCTTCCGCTAGCAGTATTTCATCACTAAAAAAAGCACATTTCAATTTTTTTTAGGAAGCGGCTTCTGAACATGGACGTACTTAATGATTTTCTTTTCCCTAAAATTGATGTCCAAAGGGACATTATTCGCGCCAAAATTTGATTCCCGTCTGGTAAACGCTGATTGGCTAATAACATGACAGGTCAAGCAGACGTTAGATTCCCTCGCGAGCCAAAGAAGCAAAGAAGCAAAAAAAAAATAATAACGCCAGATCTCAGGTTACAGTCTCACACTCAGTTTTTACTCTCGGCAGAACTTTTTGATTGTGCGTTTTTGACCTAAGCAAAAATGCACTTTTTTTTGTTCTCATTATTTTTAGAATCATGACAGGAGTAGAGTTGCAGCCCAGGATAACACAATCTCAGCGAGCTAACATGTTCGGAGGATTCTTTCCACATTCTAACGCCTCGGGTCTACCTAGCCTGCCGAGGATGACTATTCCTTGTTACCCTTTTGCTGGTCCTTATGTGGCGATTCAAAACCGTCTGGAGATTGTGAAGGTTCCACATGAGGAAATCTGGAGCAGTGTCATGTCTCCAACTGCAGATGGCTTTGATATTGTAAGTTGAAGAGTGATAAAAAGCAAATTTCAATGAAGAAGTTTTTGTTTATGTCAGTTTCATTTCAGTTGTTGTCGATGCTGATGACCTTTTTATTTGTTTATAAGTAAAATGAAGGAAATCAGAAATTAGGATAGAAGAGATCCAAATGGATTTTTGGGAGATTTGGGTAGCTGCAGGTTCTGTGAAATCAAGATTTTTCTGCAGTTGGACACTGCAGGGGGGAATGTAAAAATCCCGACTCCACCTTCAACGTCCCACTTGTTCCACGATGTTGTTTTATTGAATTTGCTTGTCAGTCCGAGGGTTTTTTAAAAGTAGGTCGATACGACTAATTGCCTCCTCTTTATTATCTCCTTGCCAGAACAATGGAACTTATGTCCTGAAACTCCACATTTCACCAAGTGCATTTATCCTCACTAAAGCTGATGATTACAATTCTCGTGATCTACAAGGTTCTACAGGAGTTGTCACCCTTCTACTTCCTTCTACAAGACCTCAGATTTTTACGCACACCGTGCAGCTTTATTCGGTTGAAGGAGCTCAACACTCCTTTGTGTCTTGCCTGGAGCGAAAGATCCACGTTCCTGGACCTTGCCTGGAAGAGTACCAGGAAGGCCCTGCAATTGAACATCCCATTAGGAAGATCAGGCCTCGGGGTCAGTTATTATGAAAAAAGCATGTTTAAGGCAACGAGGTTTTCAGGTTGTGAACTAGGATAGATATAATGATGAAGTTTCAGACAATGAGATAATTTATGAATAGCAGGGTATACTTCTTGAAACCTGGGGCCCGTTTCTCGAAAGTATTTGAGCTCGATAAGGTGACCTATGTTTGCCGTGTTTGCAAGCTCAAAGTTTAATAATTTTGAAAGTGATACAATCTATACAACCATCAGTTAAGGAAGCGGGTTTGTGAGAGCTGGGAACTATACTAGTATTTAATAGGTTTTGATTTTAAAGAAGTTTTGCCTACTGGCCCGAAGAGTTACCGGGTCGTTCGACAAACAGGCCCCTGACCGCCAATCATTCACATTTTTAATAATTAATATGCTAGTATTTAACAGGTTTTGATTTTAAGATTTGCCTTCGGGCCCGAAAATTAAAGTTGCCGGGTCTTTCAAGAAACAGGCCCTGGACCGCCAATCATTCACACTTTTAATTTCCGTGTTCACGAAAAAATCAGAAAGCGGGATATGCAGCATTACAGTCACTCAGATAACACTTCAAAGACCTTGAGTTTTCCTTTCAGTCTTTTTTTAAGTAGATGTGGCCTCTTCAGCAACTACTATTTTTAGTTGTATGATATTTCAAATGGTTCATGTTGTCAGGTGTGTGGGCCAGTAACGCGGGAATGGCAATTGTCAAGCGTTTTCAGCGCCTGGCGGATGATGGTGAGTAACACTCATACATTTTTCTGTTCAAGCAAAACTGAAGCACCTCAACCTCGTTTCTAGGTTCCTGGGAACGAGTTTGAAAACACCTGCTTTGAAAGTGCTTTATACGATTGAATTTTATTTTTCTAAGGAATGCGGGAAATCTTCATGGAGAACTTAGAAAGGCCTGAAAAGTTCGCAGACAAAAATCCGAAGTACACAGATTTGATTCCACTGGTGTTTTATGAGGTTTGTCATTTTATAATCGGGTCTGTTTGAACAGCCATTTCTAACCTACTTTCATGTGGGCTGTTTTGTTTGAAAATCCCGCAATGTTCGGCTGACATCATTGTAAATTAAGCCCAAGTGAAGTAAAAGTTGGCCGCAATTTTAAATGCCATCATTGGTACTCAAGAGTGGCATGTCCCATAATATTTTTATTACACAGAAGAGCTAATCACATAATAGTGGAATCGTTCCAATTTATTTCACACATCTAAAGCACAGCGTTCAAGTATGTTGCAGCCACACACCCTTGATCACCCCTCGCACCACTGCAGGAGTGCATGTGATTCTGCTTATCATCAGATGCCGCAGTAAGTCTGCCAGTAACGTCTTCAATTCTCTGGAGCACCTTTTACGGAGTTATTATAACGCTATTTCATTTCTTCTTTCTAGCTGGCCCTACTGGACTTACACGAAAACTGCATCGAAGCGGCAAAGACGCACGCAAAGAACGCTTTGTTGATATCGCGGACATATCATTCGACTAATCACTGTTATTTGCTAACTAAACTGAAGTACGTGGAATCAGCGCTTGCCCGTAGGGAAGGACAATATGCAAAGGCTAAGGAATTACTCGATGATTCCGTAGAGGTGAGAATGAAACTCAACAACAACGACTTTATTGCGAGGCTTTAAATTCTAAAATTAAAAAGTATAACACGTTATAACACCAAAAATGTTCAGTAAAGAGTTTGTAGTAGTTAGCTAGAAGGTTGAAGTAAAAAGTATATAAAATTTCATGCTGTTACAGATCGTGCCTCAATAACCCCCGGGGCTTATATTTTTCAAAGGCCCAGTTTGAGGGGCTTATCTACGGAGGGAAATTTGCGTTTCAAAATCGATTGGGCTAGCCTTATAGTTGGAAGTAAATTTACTGTTTTTGCTTTGTTTTACTTTGTATTTGAGGGCAATTTTCCAGGTACAAGCCCCCGGGGGGCTTATATTTGGAGGGACGATTTAACGGAGGGTTTTTTGCGTTACCGATTTGGGAGGCCTATAGTTGGAGGGGATTTTACATGGAGGGGCTGATTTTCGGAATTTTACGGTAGTTTTCCAGAGGCCATACAGATATTTTTCAATCGCTTTAAAAGTGATTTCATCCTGGTCTGATCGCTATGAAATTTTCACCAATGATTGATTATAGACTGAAATTTGTCAAAATGTAGGTTTTAGTAGAATCGATATTACTATGACAAAAATAAACAAAAAACGTTGAAATTGATAAACGCCTAATATTGTGTAATCTAGGCCAGCTACTGAAAATCCAACAGTAGGAACTTAAAGTTTGGTGTTTAGCAAAGAATCTCCGATCCGTATGAAGTAAAAAATGCTGTATGTTTGAATTCGACTAAAACGAAAATATATTTCAAACTTTGAATTTTCAATAGCCGTGATAGATTATTTAATAAAAACTTTATAAATGACTCAAATTATTCTTAAGTAGCATCAGATGCTGCTTAATATCATATTTCGATGCATGCTAGGAAATTTTGGTGTATTTTCGTTCTTGTGATCTTAAAAACAAACCCATTTTCTCACCACCTGTCTTACTTCATTCAGAATTTGGACTTTTAGCGCTTTTTTTATATCTCTGAAACGACTCGAATGATTTTTTTTTTAATCTCTTCACATTATCTTCATAATTGTATATAATAATGTAACACCTTGAAATTTTCAAGACAAACCTATCTTACGAACCGGTCATAAAATCCGCGCTACAACATTCACTGTTTTGAAGTCGTGCTAATTTTTCCAAATTAGTGGGGACAATACATATATCCATGACTAGTACATTTCAGTGTAAGAATTGTCAATGTTGTTCATTCAAAAGATGCGATAAATTCAAACTAAAATGTACTAGTCATGGAGATATGTATAGTGCGCATTATTCAGTTGGAAAAATTCGTATAACGTCTAAACAGGGAATGTTGTAATGCAGATTTTTGACAGGTTCGTAGGATAGGTTTGTCTTGAAATTTTAAGATTTTGCAGTGAATCAATCTCCGTGAATGTTTCAGCTTTATTATATACATTATGAAGACTATGTGAAGAGTTTTAAAAAATTTGATCGAGTCGTTTCAGAGATACACAAAAATGCGCTAAAAGTCCAAATTTTGAATAAGTTGCACTTACACAGGTGGTGAGAAAACGGGTTAGTTTTCAAGATCGCAAGAACGAAAATACACCAAAATTTCCTAGCATCAAAATATGATATTAAGCAACATTCAGAAGCTGCTTAAGAATAATTTGAGTCATTCATAACGTTTTAATTAAATAATCTATCACGGCTATTGAAATATATTTTCGTTTTATTCTAATTCAAACACACAGTTTTTTTTTACTTCTTACGGAGATTCTTTGCTAAACACCAAACTTTAAGTTCCTAGTGTTGGATTTTCTGTAGCTGGTCTAGATTACACAAAATTCGGCTTTTATCAATTTCAAAGTTTTTTGTTTATTGTTGTCATAGTAATATCGATTTTACTTAAGACGACATTTTCAAAAATTTCAATCCTAAGCCAATTACTGGTGAAAATTTTATAGCGATCAGACAAGGAAAAAAAGCACTTCTAAGGAGATTGAAAAATATCGGTATGACCTCTGAAAAACTGTATCGAAACACCTTAAATAGGGATATAAACCCCAACCTTCGTTACTTTTAATTTTTATCTTTGTATTTTTAAGAAAGGCTTTAAATTTTAGAAGACCTCAATCCAAAATTGTCATTAAAACCGCGGCCATAACATGTTTTGGTAAACTTATAGTCTCCCTTGGGCCAGTCACTTGTATTAATATCCGTAATGACATGATTGATTTTTTCTGTACTTTACCTGTTAGCTTCTACTACCATGTGCTGCAGGTGAAGAAACAGCAGAAAACAGATATTTCATTGCCTCATTTTATGTAGAGAAGTCTGCTAGAGCTGGAATCACTGAAAGCGAGGAAGCCATTACTGAAAACTGCTTCCAAGATATCGAACGCCATTTGGACGCTGAAATCCGTCCCATAACCAATCGTTTTCAAATCAGAGCTAAAAACAGACGGCTCGCTTTCTATGTCAAGTCCTCGAGACACGTGAAAAATCTTGATTTCCAGCAATCAGTGCCTGAGGAACATATGGCCAAAGCATCTCATTTGATTAGGGAAATTGAAGACAGACTTTTGCCATGTTATCTAAAGAAAGCACTTCTAAGCTTCGACATCGTCAAGACTGATTTCTTCATAAGGACTGGGAACTTTGTTAGAGGTACTTAATCTAAAGAGTCACAAACAAAAAGTCGAGTGACATTTTTGCAAAATACACATTCAACTGATATATAACGCACCGAATATATAGTTTCTGAGCGCCCTCCAGATGCCAGTTGAAAAGAAAAAAAAGCAATTGCAACTACTAATAGTTTTAAAACAGCTACGTAGACTACACCAAAATGGAAAGAAGTTCAAAAAAGCTCAGAAAAAATCTCGAAAAACGACATTAACCCCTCTATTTGAGGTATTATAATATTATGTAATCAAACTTATCACTTTCGATCGTTCCATTCAACAGGAATTGCACCATCAAGGGAGGCCCTCAGTATTGCCCAAGAAAAACAATGGAGAGAATACGAAGACGTTGCTAAACAAAGATTGAAGCTATGTTGCCGGGTTAGGAAAGCAGCGCAGGGAAATTCTGTGTAGATGAAGACAAGAAAAACCGTCGTAATTATAGGTTTAAGAGATTACAGCTTAAAAATGAGACTAGAGAGCTGACCTTCAAATGGATTTTTGGGTAAACAATCAGAACTAAGAAAAAGTCCTTGGCTAATCATTATTCCAAGTTTCCAAACTGAAGAGATCGTCATTCTAATTTTAATTACGTCATTTATGGTATCTTCAACAGTGTAGCTTACGTAATTTGAAGGGCGCAAAACAGAGGAAGATTTTACCTCTTGAATTGGAGTTACACGCCCTTATAAACAGTTCTCGGAAATGTTATAGAGATTTTTCACTCACGTAGCCAGCATCTATGCAAATTTATGGGAACAAAAGAAAGAATTCAACTCCCACAGGATTGGTTTGGTTGGAACACAAAAATGGCCGCCATTTCATTGTTTTCACGTCATACGAAAACGCTCTACTCCAAGTTGTATTTTGTCTATGAATTTATTAAGATTTAACTATCATGTAAAATGTCATATATTTAATTTTCAGTATTTATGGAAATAGCCGGCATTCCTTTCAGCAAAGTTCAGTTTTTTCAGATTCTAATATATAGATTCAGCCTGAAAAGCGAAGCTCCCGTTAATAAATTAATCATTAAAATCAAACAATAAACTTGTAATCCACGAATCAGTTAACTTTAGGGCACGTTCAAGTGACTTTGAGGCAAATGCGAAGTGATTTTAGAGGAAAATAATTTGATAGTCCAAGAGTAAAACAAATTTTACAACGTGTAATAGTCTTATATGTACACCCAAAAATAGCACTCATGGTCGATCACAGTAGATTAGGCCTGGAAAACAAATTCTTCCCAAACAAAATAACCCAGTCGCCCACCACCTTAATTTTATAAGGTTAATGCATAGCCTCTCAAACCACTCCGTTCTAAAGACTATGGATAATTTTATGAAACACACGATAATGTCCTCAGTGGCAGCCAATTTACATGTTGTATTCCTCCGTCTAAAATATCAGACCGGATTTTTTGTGTTCGACAAGTTTACTTTACAAGTAAATCTTGATGGTGACAAATCTGGTGGCGTGTAAACCAGCCTTAAAAAATATACTTTTTCATCACATCTGAGTTAAACAGTAGTATGAGGTGCTCTTTTTTTACTATACAGACCTCGGACAGAATTTGTTCTTTTTTACTCATTTAAACTTATAATTCTGCAGTTTTTCACAATTTTGCAAGACAAATTGCACTCATTAAATATCCAGGACGATCGAAGCGGGCGCTTCTTTTGCACAACAAACTTGTAGCATTGACCACATTATACAGTCTACTCCCGATAACTCGAACCTTCAAGGGAAATCAAAAAAGGTTCGAGTTATCGGGAGTTCGAAGAAAATAGCCGAGAGTAAGGTAAAAAACAGTTTTTACTGCACAGAGAACATTTTAATCACATTTAATATTAGAAATGTGAAGTGAAAATTAAAAGACACTTCTAGATTATAAATCAGAACGTAACGTAAAAAAACATAGCCTAAATAGAGCATGCGTTTTACTGTTTTGAGAAGAAAAGCTGCTTCACGTTAGCCTGTGACAATCAACAACAGCAGGAGGAGGAGGAGGAGGAGGAGGAGGAGGAGAAGGGAAAACAATAAAAATGAGGAGGAGGAGGAGGGAAAACAATGAAAATGAAGAGGAGGAGGAGGGAAAACAATAAAATTGTGGAGAAGAGAAAAAGAAAAAAATTGAGGAGCGATATAAAATTGAAAAGGGAGAGGGGTAAGTAAAACATGACTTGCTTTCTTTGACTGTTTTAATAGATTTCTTTCAAGTCGCTGTGTATTTGACTCTTTTTGTTTTAAACGGTATCTCGTGTCAGATTTTATTGCTAGCAATTATTAGTCGCGTGTTTTAATTGATCCTTGTTAAGTTATTTGTTTTATAATAATACGTCAAGATTCTCTCCCTTGGGTCTTTCCCGTAGAGCTAATTTGTATTCAACTTTGGGCTTGCGAACTCGCATAATTAACTGATTAACCGTGCGTGAAATTACAAGACTTTAATAGTTTTTCATTTCCTCGAGATAGAACGGAGAAAACGTCAGACAAAATTGAAATAGAGTTTTCAGTTCTACTTTGTGTATTTTGTTTATATGTATCCGACTTTTAGAGCTCAATAAGAAGACATAAACTAAACGGAAATAAAGACTTTTCAACTCCACTTTGTGCACATGTGTTTTGTTTATATATCTGAGTTTTAGCGCTAAATAAGATATGGGAAGCCGTTTCTCGCGTTGCTACGTGATCGCTTCTCTTATTCCTATTTTCCTTTTAATAGACTGTCCGAAAACCGAGCTCAAGTTACTTCACGGGCAAGTCTAGGCAAGCCTATTGTTCCTATTGTAGTAGAGTGACGCTCATTAGTAAACCTAATCCAAATTAGTATGCAGGAAGACACTTCTTTCCAAGGTGACGTCATAGGCTTATGCATATCAATTAAGGGAAGGCATACGGAAGGCAAGGGAAGGCACTTAATTAATATGAAGGAACGCATTTTTTTCCCTAGGTTATAACAATGGGTGACGTCATTGACTCGACCCTTACACATATTAATTAAGGGAACGCACACGGAACGCAAAGGGAACGCACCAACGGGGTTAATTTCCAACATAGTAGACTACTAACAAGTGAATAGGAAATCCAAAATTCAATGTTTCGGACGCCAGTAGACGACTTTTTAAGGGCTCAAAACATGGCTCGAGTTATCGAGGGTAAAATTATATAGAAAATGACCTGAGGGGAAACGAAAATTGGTTCCAATTAGCGGGAGTTCGAGTCATCGAGGGTTAAGAGTTACCAAGGGTAAAACTACAGTGAATGTATGACGGAAATCCAGGGGAAATCGATTTTGGTTCGAGTTAGCGCGAGGTTCGAGTTAGGGAGGGTTCGAGTTATCGGGAGTCGACTGTAAAACGTTTTCATGAAGAGAATTCCATAATGCCGGGACTTTTCAGTTAGAAAAATCTGGTCCTATCTGATATGCAGGGTAATAATTATGGACTTTTAGTGAAAACGATAAAAAAATTCCCCAAATCACCTTTTTGGCCAGCCGGACGTGTTCTCTCTTCTGACAAGCACAAACTAATTTGCAGTTCGAGCTGTCAAGTGTATGAATGAAAATTAATAGAGTTACCATTTACGCTTCAACATAATAGAGAATTTGTTATGTTTAGGTTGTATTTCCCTTTATTTATGAAACTGTTCATGGTTTTATGTGTAATCTTTAAGAGCGAGCGATATTTACGCGCGGCATTTTGAATACTCCCGTATGCGAGATGTTTATGTACGACTGAAAACAACCGGCGCAGCGATAAAAATTGCGAGAGAGACTACGAACAATCAATAAAATAAACATAATTCGGTGAAACATGTACAGAGACAATAATTTTCATTCACGAAGACAAGTGTTGAGAGTAAATCATGAGTCAGGTAAGCATTAGCCTATTTATGTTTTAGGCCGGCTTCCCGTTGTTTGCTATCTTTCAAGATGAACTCGAGGCAAGAAAATCGCTTAGAGCTTTCTTTTTACAGCCAAAATCATAATTTAGTATTCTTCGGAACATTTTCTTCGTATCTGTGGTCAAAAAAGGTCTAAAGGCTTTCAAACTACGCTCGACTTTAGGAAACCAAAAAAAAAAAAACACATCAAAGACAATAATAGCTCAGGCTTACCCGTCGAGATGCTGCTCCTGAAGGCCATCAAGTGAGGCCGGAATCGCTTAAGACTTTCAACCCTCTTACGCCTCGAACAAGGGCAAGTGAGTAAGCTCATTTTTGAAAACGATGCCATCCAAACTCGGATTTCCAATGACTTTGACAGGCGGTGCATTTCTCAGACAAAAGCGCAATCAACAAACCAGCCATGAAATACAGAAGAATCTTGATAGCAGCTGGAAATTATTTTGTACATCCAGTAGAAAAAGACAGTTAAAAACAACACAAGATGACACAAAACTCTGTCTTCTTCAGCTATCATTGAACAAGTGTCCAGATGCTGCATAAATTTTCCGCATGAACTCACCTGTCAAATTTTGACCAATCAGAGCATAAAAATTGGACGTAGAGCGTGACCAACGCGTGACTATGCTGAGAAAAGTCAAAAACATGTAAAAGCCGGTTGAATTTTCGCGTCCGAAGTCAGCTGGAAATCAAAATTTTAAAAGTACGGCTCATAAACACGACTTATTTCATAAGCATTTTACCAAAATCGAACTTGAGCCTGCGATCATTCGAAAAGTAGCAACTTATCAGCGGATAACTTTAAAAAACACCCAAACCAAATGCGTCGCTACCTGAGCCGCGATACGGTCAGACGATACTGGTCAGCGGATTCACTGTTTTGGCAGCTGTCAATTGGTCAAAACATGGATGTACAATATCAGTTTGCAGGCTCCCAAGCTAGCTAGAAAGTGTGAAATTAAACATTGGTATTCCTGTGGTGCGAACGGACGGAAGATCGGGCGGTTGGTGTACCGTCACGTGATTGCCAAATAGATTTTCTAAGCTATGGGGCTTCGCTCAAAATACAGAATTGAGCCCGTGATCAAATAAAACATCAGAGGAAAACTTAAGAAAAATACGTGACCTCAATGGGTAGATAAATGAGCCCGCAATACAGTCAGGTGATGATGGTCAGCGGATGCTCTAGTTTGACAGCTGTCAATTAACCTTCATTAGAATGGCGAATATCGTTATTTTCGTATTAACGGACAGCCAACTACGAGTGTAAGACATTTTAGTCTGGCGTCGTCCGGCTTTTAGTGGAAGCGAAATGCCGGATCGGGTACCTGAGCGGACCTGAGCCCACGTTATTAGTCTTCTGATAGTGCATAGTTTTTCACAAACAGAAGAAGAAAATGAAGAATGGAAAGGAGAGGGGCACATCTAGGTCAAATAATATATTGCCCTTTATCAGTAACGCAATATAAGAAACTATTCACGTTCCATCTGAATTGTAAATATCATCCCTGGGGATTAATGAATGATAAGCAAATGAGCATATATAATAGGAAACGCTGGCACGCATTATCCCATTTACTTCACTTTGTCCGACACGAAGAAGGTTGGCGACCCACCCGCCCTCCCTAGCGAGTAAGTCGGGTTCCAGATTACCTATTCATGTATTAAATTCAGTCTGTCTTGAGCTTGTCCCAGGTCAGATTGATTCCCCGCATACCTTATTATAATGTCATGAATAACAATACCCAGGGATGAATATTACACTAATGTAGGTTCTAATAAATAGTGATTTAAGATATTAGGGAGCTTTAGCAACGACGACGGCGACGGCAACGAGAACGGCAAAAAAAAAAAAAAGGTTTGATTAGCAAAGCAACAACTTTGCACTTGCAACACAGTTTTTTGTACATTTCTTTGCCGTCACTGCACGACTACGACGTGAAAATGCCTAATTTCACGATTTATGGAGAACGTGAACAAGTGACAACGAACTTTTCTTTCTCTTTCGAAGCTTGAGTCCCGTCCCCAAGAAATCAACCCTAGTGAAATTTGCCCACATTTCACATTTTCAGTGAATTGGAATAAACGCGACAAAGTTTGAAAAAACGCGAATTCATTTTAAAAGTGACTTTTTTGCTGCCGTCGCCGTCGTCGATGCTAAAGCTCCCTAATAACGACAAATAAACGTGGCGATCTCTACCACTGATGACCGCTGACTGCGGTCAGCCTAATTTAGTTAATTTGTCGGTCAGACTTTTCTAAATCGATCAGACCGATTCCCTTCAAAAACCCTTCTTAACCCTCGCACGTACACCTAGAGATGACCCCACCGTGGTAGAAGAGACGGGGGGCACCAGAGGTTGCAGCATTTCGAAAAGCTTTTACCTTCAGTGAAAAGCCTTTGACTTTCTCAACAAGATGAGGTATATTTTATGGGTGGTGGTGCGGCTGGAGGCCCGTGATCTTGGATTCTACCAAGAATTAGAAATCAGGTAAATACTGGGAGAATTGGTAATTTTTTGTGCTTGACATGTAAAATAATACACAAATAAGAACTTTGCCTCATTTTATCCACAAACTTCTCTTTAATTGTTGAAAAAAGTTGAAAAAGAAAATAAACTCAAAAATGGTTTGACCACCTGCTACTTATGACGTCATATCTCGTAACCATGGTAACTGATCATCACTTAACTTGTCTCAAAATGAGCGCGAGGAATAAACGAACAGCTACTGAAAGCCTCAGGTGCTGATGTTTGACCGTCTAGGAAAAAAATTCAGAAGAACTTCGCAGTAAGGGAGGTGTGGGTGGCATCCACCCCTCCTGTACGTCCGAGGGTTAATCTGACTTAACGTTAACGAATTTCTTTTGTTGAAACAGTCACTCGCAATAAACAACTTAATGATAAGTCAAAGTAAGGTAAAACAAGAAAAGAAAAAAAAAATACACACCCCAAAAACTTCGCCAATGGTACATCTTAAATGAATACCAAACGTGATAAAATTTTAAAAATTCAGTGTCACGTTAATTAATATTTTCGGCACATTCAACTAATGTCGCAGTTATCTGCGTAAAAATTAAATTCTAAGTCAAAAAGCTAATTATTTTACATTTAGACTGAGTAATTCCATATGATTGCGGGTGACTAAGGTCCGTAACGGTGAAGAGGAATCCTTTGAGTACTGTGAATTGCTGGTGCAGATTTCATCCTCGCTAAAGATCAGAGTTGTCATAGTTTACAGACCACCACACTCTGAGGACCACAGGGTTCCCGTGGTCACCTTTTTGAGTGAGTTCTCCAGCCACATGGAATCCATCATCTTGTCGATCAAAGGATCATCTACTCATTCTTGGGTACTTTAATATCCACATAGATGTCCCGACCGACGCTTATACAGTAAAATTTATGGATCTCTTGGAATCACTCGGTCTTGAGCAGCATGTGAGAGGGCCGACCCACACCCATGGCCACACCCTTGATCTTGTCATCACACGGAAGATGGAGAATATCATAGCTTGTCCACCACGGGTCTGTCGTTATTTCTCTGATCAGGCGACTGTTCACTGTGACATGAACTTCAACAAGCCTGTGTTTCAAGTAAAAAAGATATCATACAGAAAAGTGTAGGCGGAACCTTGATACGGACTGTCTTAAGGGAGATTTAGCACTGTTAGACCTATATAATGGTGGCCAAGGCACTCCCTTGTCATCTTCCCAGCTGGATATGCTTGTACGCGACTACAATGCGAGTTTGAGCAGTATCATGGATCACCACGCGCCATTAAAAACGAAAACTGTGAGGGCTAGGCCCCAGGTCCCCTGGTATTAGCGTGCGAGCAAGCTATCCTATTGGGCGAGCGAAGCAAGCCGCCCGAGAACGCGCTATAACGAGCGTACCTATCGCGCGTCTTACTTTTCACGATATCCCCAAATGGAGAGCTTGCTCGCAGGCTACTAAACAACCAGAGATTCACCAATGTCCGCCAGTATTGTACTTGTAAGTAGGATACAGGAGAGCGGTACTGGGGACAAAATTTTGTCAAACGCCGGAAACGGACATTTCAGTCCGACCAGTCAAAATGGACCACCTTCAAGGATGGTCCTGAGTATTCCGGACAGATCAAACAAATGGTGCCTTTCATTTGATTTCTAGCCCTAACGCCAGGACTTAATGGAAAGCGCCCATAGTCTTTTGCATGAGATACTGCACACGTCACCTCTAACTTTAGTTTTGGGGATTCCCCGACACGCATATTTTATTTTCATATTCTATTTGCATATATTTTTGCCTGCGCAATACTTCGTTTTCAAGACATATTGGCACGATTGGGTGCGGATAGAAGTGAGCGATATATGCGATAACAAGAAAAGGTAACATTAATCGCATGAACGGGTTATTTAATACTAATTTGTTATTTTTGACAATTTGTAGAAGTGGACTTTTCATGACGGCTTTCGTCATGCTCCTAGGAGAAACTTAAATGACAGTAAAATTCTCCAGTACTTGTGCATTTGATCTTAGAAACAGCATTTAAATACCAGCTATTAAATCGTAAACGTTTCTGTATTTAATACTTCAAAATGAGATCGATCAAGTGAACATATACCGCAGTTTTCAAGCAGTTTGTAGAGAGGGACGAAACAAATAACCTAAACAAAAACACTATTATATGAAAGACGAGCCCCCAATCACACCCCTGTCAGTCCCATGTATCTCTTTCTTGTATTTGTTCCGTTTCTACCGCACCTTTTATCGCTGGCTTAAGTTATGTTGCACTAAAATATTCGGGATCAGTATAGTAAAATGGCCCCCGATGAACAGATGAACAGGAAATTTGTTAGTGAATTAACGGCACTTGTTCGAAACATCAGGGCTAAAATTACAATGTTTGACTATAGTGAAAGCGGGAATTCGAATCATCGGGTCGCTTCAGTTCACTGAAAAAAGGGAGAATGATTTGTTAGTATTTGAAGATTGAATTTCTGATCGACATCAAGTTTATATATTCGCCCGTCCGCCAGTTAAGTGAAAGTGAACGAGCGTATTTATAAAACGTTTAATGTCTTTAATGTCAAATTAAACGGTGGTTTATTTTGAATGAATTCGTTTTATCATAAATTAAAGTAGGTTTTGGATACAATTCACAGCGAAAGCGCCACAAATGTACTAACTATTTGGCTAGTTTATATTTCGGTATACATGTGTGACGCCTTCAAATTTATTGTTTGTCCGTTGTCATGTCAAATATAGTAAACAGAACATACCAGATTTTGGGCGCTTTCCATTCAACCCAAAATTCCGGTAATTTCGGTTGGTACATCAAATGGAACGGACCATTTCGGTTTGGTCCGACCGGAATATTCGGGACCAGCTTTGAAGGTGGTCCACCGAAATGTCCCTTTCCATTTGCCAAAATTATTGTCCCCAGTACCGCTCTTTTCTATCCTGCTTACAAGACCAAGTAGTTTCCTATGGAAAGTGAAGTGCTGTGAGTAAAGCATGACATCTCAAATAGTTTGAATCAGTTGCAATTTTTTTCGATTTTTGATATTTGCCATTAACAGTGTCAAATAACTGACGCAACACGACACGTAGGTGAAAAAAAGTGTGTGAAATCAAGCTACAATTGTATAGAAGTCCGTGAGAATCAGCGTTGTCTGAAACCTGTCGACGATATTTAACTAAAGCAATTTATCAATTAAGCTGAAATGGATACGACAAAGCCTGACAAAGCCTGGCTGAATACAAATTGGCTAAAACACCGAATTTATTTACCGTACAGTTCCCATTCTCGTCCCCAGAGCCCGTCGTTTCTTGGTCACGTGGTAGGGAACGGTTACAAATTAAGCCGAGTGGCTCTGGGGACGAGAATGTACAGTTCCAGGAATTGCTTCGAATCGTTCGAATATTCTGAGAAACGTATCGCTTCAATTCACAAGAATTTTTACCTTCACTTGTATTCATAGGCTTTCTACACGAAATAGGATTCCTCCGCCTTTAGTTTTCTACCGCCCCTTTTCGACAGTCGAGTGTTCTTTAGGATATAAACAGTGTTTACTTTTCTGTTTTAGAGCGTAATTATGAGTGTGCTGAGAAGCCACAATAACAAAACGCGCGGTGGCTTGGGTCGGGTCTGTGCAACCGGAATGTACCGTTCCATTGAGCACGTGAAGTTTCCGAAATTTCAAACCGGAATTTTTGTTGAATGGAAAGCGCCCTTTAACTCTTACGGAACAGAATAAAGATCTTGTTGAAAACTCTCTTTTAAAATGTATATTTCGCACTGAAATGTCGATCAATTACTTGACTGCGTCTGAAAAAATCCCTCACAACATTTCTCGCATTGACCTATTGATCTTATTAACTTTGTTGCACTCGCTCATACTTTGAAGACTATTATTGGTAACGCAAGACCACGTGAGCAAAAAAATGAATGAATAAATATATAAAGAGAGGTCCTGGCGACGAGAATTAGTATATCATTTAGACTGAGGAAATGTTTAGCCCCATTCTCAGACGCTCCAGGTCGCTCACTGCCACGTACTCGCTCTCCCTTCCTTAGAGCGTCGCTCGGAGAAACCGGCTAGGACCCGCCTGCCACTAAGTCTGTCTACAACATATACCTACATTTTCTCTTCTTCTCTCAAGGCGCGAGGCGACGAAGCGTTGGCGTGAGATTTTGCGCGAAGCGTGTCTCCTCTGAGTTCCACTCAACGTTTCCACCCTCGGCAGAACTTTCTGATCGTGCGTTTTTGATCTAGGCAAAAATAAAAGCATTTTTTTCTCAATGCATGTTTTTAGGATCATGATGGGAGTAGAGTTATACACCACGATAACACACTCCCATCGAGCCAACCTGCTCGCAGAATTTTATCCACATTCAAATGCCTTGGGTGTACCTAACCTGTCGTGGACGAGCATTCCTCGATACCCTCTTTCTGGTCCTTATGTGGAGATTCAGAACCGTCTGGCGATTGTGAAAGTTCCCGATATGGAAATTTGGAGCTGTGCCATGTCTCCAACAGCAGCTGGCTTTGTTATTGTAAGTAATGTGTGATAGCAACCGTATTTCAATGCAAAGTTCCTATTTCAGTTTGTTCTTGTTGTTGTTTGGGGAGGTTCAAGTAGCTTAAGGTTCGTGAAATCAGGATTTTTTGTAGCTCGAAACAGCATGCGGTCGCACGAGGAATGTAAGAATCCCCTGCACCCCGGCCTCCAACTCCGAACATGTACCACGATGCAGTTATGAATTTGCTCGTCCGACCGAGAGTAAAATAGGCCTAAACGATTGATGGTCTCGTTGTTATTATCTTCTTGCCAGAATAATGGAACTTATGTCCTGAAACTCAACATTTCACCAAGTGCATTTATCTTCAGTAAAACTGATGATTACAATTCTCGTCATCTACGCGGTTCCACAGGAGTTGTTACCCTTGTACTTCCGTCTACAAGACATCAGATTTTTACGCACACCGTGCAGCTTTATTCCGTTGATGGAGTGCAACACTCCTTAGTGTCTTGCCTGGAGCAAACGATTTGTGTTCCTGGACCTTGGCTGGAAGAGTACCAGGAAGGCCCCGCAATTGAACATCCCATTAGGAAGATCAGGCCTCAAGGTGAATGCTAGTGTGAAAATGTGTGTTTTCAAACAGTAGGGTTTTGAGGTTGTAATCTAGGATAGATGAGTGAAGTTGATGCAAGAGTACCAAATATCTGATCTGAGAAACCAACCCGTCGAGACTGGCATGCTTTAGAAATTAGTGGGGTAGAGTTGAGTTTGATTATATGTACAGCGCGTCGATTGCACGATTCTACCTGACCATGCACAAAAAAAATCAGAAAGCGGGATGTGCGACATTACAATTGCTACCAGCTAGCGTATAACGGACATTCAACAGGAAAAGGAAGGAAAATAGGGAAAGGGATTAATAATTCCTCTTTTAAGTAACTGAACATTTCAAAGACTATGATTCTTTTAGTCTGGGCTTTGGAATCCAGAATCCAAGACAGTCTTGGATTCCATTACATGGGGCTAGCTATTTTTAGTAGTATGATATTTCAAATGGTTCATGTTGCCAGGTGTGTGGGCCAGTAACGCGGGAATGAATATTCTCAAGCTGTTTCAGGGCCTAGCAGATGATGGTAAGTAACAGTCACATTTTTCTGTTCGAGCAAAAAGGCACCTCAACCTCGTTTCTACATTGTAGGTTCCAATCCTACTCTTGCCTATAGAGGGGTCACTGGCAACGAGGTTGAAAACGCCTGCTTTGAAGGCTTACGAAAAAATTTTATTTCTCTAAGGAAAGCGAGAAACCTTCATGGAGTATTTAGAAGGGCTTTACAAGTTCGCTGACAAACTTCCGAAGTTCAAAGATTTGATCCCACAGCTATTATATGAGGTGTGTATTTTTATAATTATCGTGTTACTTTGAGCAGCCATGATATCTAACCTACTTTCATGTAGTCTATTTTGTTTGAAGATCCCGCATTGTTCGGCTGATACATTGTAAAGCCCAAGTAAACTAAAAGTTGGCCTCAATTTTAAATGCTATCACAGCTACCCAAAAGTGGCATATCCTACAATAATTTTATGACCTTGAAGAGCTAACCACGTAATAGTGGAATCGTTCCAAAATATTGTCACACATCTAAAACAGTTGCAGTCTCACCCCTTCTCCCCTATTCCCTTGAACCACACCAAGCCCCAGTTCTTCAAAAGGTGGATAGCACTATCCGATGGATAAATATATATCCAGTGGATAACGCGGGCAATTGATTTCCCAAATACTTATCCGCTGGATAGTGATTTATCCGAGGGATGGTGTGCTTCTAAGTATCATCCGGTACTAGGACCGCCAGTGACCTCTCCTGTCAGTGTAGCACCTTTGACGGGGTTGTATCACCGTAACTCCATTTCCTTTCCTTCTTTCTAGCTGGCCCTACTGGACTTACACGAGAACCGCATCGAAGAGGCAAAGACGCACGCAAAGGAAGCACTGCTCTTATCGCGGACATATCACTCGACCAATCACTGTTATCTGCTAGCTAAACTGAAATACGTGGAGTCAGCGCTTGCCCGTAGGGAAGGGCAATATGAAAAGGCTGAGGAATTACTCGACGATTCCGTAGAGGTGGGAATCGAAAGAAAATAATTTGATGCGTAGCTAGGTGCAAATCGTTCGAAGATCCTCTTGAATACTGGGATACTGGGCTAAACCCCAATATTAAATAGTATTCTGGTATAACGTGTTTTGCTAAACTTACAGTCTCCTGCACTACTAATATCCCTCATGCGATGAGTTATTAATTAATTTCTTTCCTTTACTTTTTAGCTGCTACTACCATGTGCTGCAGGTGAAGAAACAGCAAAAAACAGATATTTCTTGGCCTCGTTTTATGTGGAGAAATCTGCTAGAGTTGGAATCTCTGAAAATGAGGAGACCATTGCAGAGAACTGCTTCCAGGATATCGAACGCCATTTAGACGCTGAAATCCGCCCCATAACTAATCGTTTTCAAATAAGAGCTAAAAACAGACGGTTCGCTTTCTATGTCAAGTCTTCGAGACATGTGAAAAATCTTGATTTCCAGCAGGTGCCTGAGGAACAAATGGCCAAAGCATCCCATTTGATTACGGAAATTGAAGAGGGACTTTTGTCATTTTATCTAAAGAAAGCACTTCTAAGCTTCGACATCCTCAAGACTGATTTCTTCATAAGGACAAAGAACTTT
This sequence comes from Porites lobata, assembly GCA_942486035.1. NCBI lineage: Eukaryota > Metazoa > Cnidaria > Anthozoa > Scleractinia > Poritidae > Porites > Porites lobata. The sequence goes on from CALNXK010000099.1 coordinate 1,388,032, forward strand.
GATCAAGGTACTTAATTTACAGATTCGATTCACAGTCGACAGTCATTTTCGCAAGAAAAAGCTCTGATGATATGAAACCATTGGTTAATTTCTGCATGAGTGATCTCATTAATAACATAAAAATATAACACAACTTTCCTTACCACTTTTACTAGTCGACACCAGCCTCAGTAGTTTATATAACAGTCATGCCGGTCGAATAAAACAACCCCTAAATAATTAAAACAAACAAACAAAGCTATTAAAACTGCACCAAAATTGAAATTAGTGCAAAGAATGTCGCTAAAAATTACATTAACTCCTTGTTTGAGGTATAATTATATTACACTGAATCAAACTTTTCGCTCTCCGTCAGGAATTGAACCATCAAAGGAGGCCCTCAAAATTGCCCGAGAAAAACAATGGAAAGAATATGAAGACGTTGCTAATCAAAGATTGGAGCTGTGTGCATGTCGCTGGCTAGAAAGACAGCCCGGGGAAATTCCTTGTACCTTGTAAATGAAGACAACGATTCCGCCGTATTTTAATTAAGGTTTAAGCATAGCTAAGGCATAAGATTAGAGCCAAAAAATGAAACTAGAAGGCTGGTCTTCAATTCTTTCTTATTGGTTCAAACAATCAGATCCAAGAAAAAGACCTCTATAATAATAATCATTATTATATGGCTAAGTCTGTTTTCGCCATGCGATTGGTCAATTTGCCGTTCGTACGTTCCTATACGGACCAAAATTTCAAAATCAAATGCTCATTTCGCAGCTCTAAGTCTCTTCATCTCGAAAAAAAAAAATGGGTTTCAAGAAGGTTACTGAAACGTCTGTCAAGCATGAGGACTTGGATCCTCCAAATTTTAACCTGTGTTTATTTGTGAACGAAGCCGGCGAGGAAGAAACCGAATCGTAATCTTATGGAATTAAGAAGACGCTTCCAGAGACCAACGAAAGAAAGATGGAAGCGACTTCGAGCCAGACACAATGTCCAGTTTTCAAAAGACTCCAGCGTCACGTCGGCCAGCGAATACTTACAGTGCTCTTAGTTTTTTTGACCGAATAAACTATTTCAATATGTCGCATTTGCTGCCTCGTACCCAGACGTCTCTCTCTCGATGAAAATGTGCGCGCAAAGGAAGGCGCGAAGGAGACAACGGGCAAGACGTCGCTTCGCCTGCCTTTAGTACCCTTCCCATGGTCCGTTGCGGTTCATCACCAGTCGCTCGCCTCTACCTTGCGAGAAACGAAGCGCCTGACGAGTAGGATGGCGCATTTGCATTTTGATTTAAATTTACTTTCAATGGAAAGCCTTTTTATAATGTGCTATTAATTCCATGAGCCAATTAAAACTTTCTTTTTCTGACGCCTGTTAAATGAATGTCAAATCGCTTGTCCTGCACTTGTTTCCGCTCTCCCAAACAGGAAGCCATATAATAAACATCTTATTAGCCTCGTTTTTTCGGTCCGCACTTAAAATTACGGACCGATTTTTTTTTTCTAATTTAATTTTCCATCGATTTTCGAGCTTAGGGCCAAAAATCGATGGAAAGAAACTCGGTCCGTAATTTAAAGTACGAATCGAAGACTCGGCTAATAGGAGGTATTTATTCCAAGTTTTCAAAAGAGAGATTATTTAAATCTGTCAATTTAATGGTATAATACGGGTATATCAAACAGGAGCGTTAAGCTTGTATACAGGGCACACACAGAGGGAGATTTTGCCTCTAGTGTTGGAGGTATACACCCCTAGAAATCTTTTGATGCAACAGTTCTCGGAAATGCTATTTCTAGTTTTGTTTTTGGCTATGGATACATTAAGATGTAATTATCGCGGTGAATGACGCATATTTAATGTCAAGTATTTATTGAAATAACTGGTATACGTTTCAGCAAAGTTCGCTTATTCAGAATAAAAAGCCATCTAGCATTGATATTCAGCGGTACAAACTGCTGATAGTCCATAAAGAGAGAGACTTTTAGATAGCTAAGCCCCTCTTAGAGTGACTTCACTTGACCCGTTAAACAGAGACCAACAACTAGTGCAAAATAGCTACAAGTGAACAAAATAAAACGATGAAATTAGTGCATTAATAGTGCGTAATATCCTACTACCTATTTCACGGGTTATTAATTATGTAAATAAAATCACTTCTAAAACATAAAAGGTTAAGTCCAAGTAGTTAGTTGTTACAAAGCAACTATTAAAATGTTCCTTTAATTTTTTGTGTCTCGCTTCATTTGTCAGTTTGGTATTTCTTTGTGACGCTTCGGCGTTTCATTGGCCTCTTTCTCGACCAAGTCGATGCTTTTTAAAAGATCGACTTGGTCGAGTGATCGGACCAGAAAACACTCGCCACCTGCTATCTAACGGCAAACGCCGAATTTGGTTTGTCGGACGTCAGACCGTCCCGAAACCGATCTGACCGATTCCCTTCAAACACCCTTATTAATCTGACTTAAATGATAGAAATATCGATACCACAACACTAGTCACTCGCTTAACATCGCTTAATGGTAAGTCAAAGTAAAGAAACAAATAATGTCACAATAATAATAATGACATTTAAGTCCATAGGTTGTTGTATTTACTTCTGGCAGCCCCAAGATGTACTCCCCACCCCCGGCCCCCCTTCCCCCCTTCTCCACCCCCATTGGAGACCGATGATGTATCAACAGTTTGAGCCTAAAAAAGAAGGGAATCAGGGAAGCATAAAGACTGTTTTTCCAAATCTAAAATTCAGGAAAATCGGTCTTTTTCATTATGAAGACCGATTTTAAGAGAGACATGTTTTCTAAATATTATTAACGCCTTTTCTATTTTTTTACGCTCGGCAAATGGAAAATTGGGCTTTTGTATAATAACAGAACCCGTTTTAACTTTAAAGAGTGGTGAACGGGAACAATTAATTTCTTTAGGTTTGAAAACTACTTTTTGATGCTATGCTTGAAAATGGCACATCTTGGGCGACTGAGTGATTGTTTCGAGCGGCAAGTTAGGGACTGAATAACATTGGCTAAATCACAACTAACATGGTTCAGAATAGCCGCGAGTTCTAATCTGAGCAGGGCTTTGCAATTGCGTTCATGCCTCATTTTCTTTTGACTGCTACGAACACTGACCACTATCGGTTTTTCTGGGCGGAAGGCCGATTCGTGTAAAAATAGCGTTTAAAAAATATTCAGAACCCTGTGCGAGCCAACTTTTCATACATTTCCTTACAAAGCGTCAGGGCAACCGTTTACATGAGAAACAAAAAGTTCGCTCGGCTAGAAGGTAGACCCGCCTACCCTGTCACCCATTTGTGATGGTAAGATCACCCTCCTAGCCCAGACTGCTCCTAGCCGACACAACGTTTCTCAATATAAACACTTCGGCTCGCCCCTCAGCCGTGTCAGCTCGGTCACTGGTGAGGCAATCAGAGCCTGCGCGAGCACTGTTGGCTCGAGCAAAGACTGGTCAACTTTTACTTCTTATAGTAAAACGCTCGCTGAAGTTGACTCGCCTGAGGGGTGACCCTTCTACCCGCGACGGTCTACTCCATATCAAAAAGGGCCTTAAAATTACATTTGCGAGAGATCGCATATGAACTTAAGACTCAACAAGTCAAATTTAGAAATAATAGTTCAGAGATGAAACAAAAACTTAACTTGAATTGCGTGATCTTTTTCAGCGGGTTACACACTGCGCTTTACAAATAGGCGAACTCTGCGAGCAAAAGCCGCCTGTCACAATTGCGTTTTTCGCTGCGTCATTCATAATTACTAACACAGGCAACGAACCCTGAAACTCAGAAACACACGCAACGGATCGAAATCCACCAATCACAAACCATGACGTTTTGAACTCTCTGTTTCCTGAGAGGTTTCCTACGATGATTGACGGCAGCGAAAAACGCAAACGTCAGTTGGCTTTTAAAATTCAGAATTCGCGTGTTTGGAAAAGCACAGTAACTGTATTGCAAAGGCATGTGATGAAAATTAGAGAATTCAACAGTATTTGGCCAGCATGGCAAGGGAAAAACTTTGACGATTCTGAGAGGCCCTAGAAGCAATGAAAGTGCGATGTAATTCCATTATCAGATTTATATCCTATAAGCCGACCTATCTCTGATCAGAGGGTTTTTTTCTCATGCTACAAAAACGTAGTGGATCCTGGTGACTGAAATGAAGCCACGGTGGACGAGTAGGTAATTATTATATGAGACGAAAAGAACTGAAGCCATTATAATTATTTGCGGAAAATAGTGAGAAAAGTGAAATGTAACCGCACCTGCAAACGTTCAGAGTCTTTTTAAATAATAGAACCGAAAATAAAACTATGTAAAAAAGGGAAACGACCTATAAAATACTTGAAAACACCTTTTTCCCTGTTAAGGCACGTGTTTATGTATTGGGGAACCACGCGAGGCATAGAAATGTTCTTCGGTTTCAGTGGGTATAGAACTCGCTACCCCCCCGGATTACATGATCTCCCGGTAAGCT